>CAKMRH010000001.1:0-218879 GCA_928085145.1 Nezara viridula | reverse complement strand
ATTCCCATGTCAGATTGCTGGGCAACGGCGGTGCATTGCACACGCTTTAGCCCACACGATTTTGAGTGTCATCCTTGCGCAGGGCCATGCTAATCTTCTCTGTATCGTTCCAGTTTTAGTATAAGTACCGCCGAAGCGAGTACAAGGGGTTGTATGTAATAAAAGAGGATTTTCAATTGTCACTTGTGATGATGTACCTGGTTGAGGCTGAGGTTCTTCAATGTTCTCTTGTGATGATGTACCTGACTGAATTTCATGTACTTCGGAGCTAACAGGTGTAATTGGAGGTGTTTGACGAGATTTACGAGGCTTTTGTTTGGCCGAAGAAGAAGATAAAGGTGTCGGGCCTAACGACCTAGTTCTCTTATTAGCCACTCTACTAGTGATATTCATAGTAATAATAATAATAAAATAAGTAAATGTTGATAATTGTACAGAGTAAATATCAACTTTCTAATGTATTTTTGACCTATTTTAAGTGAATAATAATAGAGAATCTTCTCAAAAAGCAGTAAATAATGAGAGCTAAGTTTGAAACGCAACCTTGCTCATCAGCTGATCGATAGACTGTCCGTAATAAAATTAGAAGTAAAGATACGAAATAAAAATGAATGAGAAGTTTTTCTTAATTTCTAGCCTAAAGATAAATTAAATCTAAGAGTTATTGATATGAGTTGGAAGAGGAGTACCTAATTCAGCCTATCAACGGTTTCACTAATGTTGAATTTTGAGAAAATCCTGAGAAGTTATGAATGCTTTAGAAAATAAACTACTAATGTTTGTAAGTTTTTTCTGTAAGGTTTAAAGGTTTCAAAGGACATTAAAAAAGAATATTACTTGCTTTTTCATGACAAAAAGTAACATCGTCTACAGTAGTGGAAGTAGCCATTTGGTTTCTATTATTAAATATTTATTAAAACTCATTTAATAGCATAGTCCATACTTTTTTCTTATTTTGCACAAAAAAAAAAAAATCGATTGATATATAAGTAAAACCCTGCAAATGATTTCACAATGGTTTATTATCTCCAAACAATTATACATCTAAAGTAACATTACCTTCCGAGTTACAAAGAAAAAAAAACAAAAGGTGATTCCAATTATTGGACTAAACTGTTTTTCTTTAATCATTAGTAATATGCTAAAAAAAAATAGCATTATTTCAGTAACACATTTAAAATTTAAAAACCAAACCAAGGATATAACATTTGGAGTAGAACACATAAAAAAAAACCAGAGACCATATCTTTGCTCCTAATTGTCCGATTTTAACGATTTTTTTTTTTTTTTTTAGGAAATTTCATAAACTTTTAAAAAAATATACAATATCAACAAAAAAGTAAAAACTTTTCGAGTTATTCGGAATTTAATTTTACCATCCCTCGTAACTTTTTTTCCAGCTTCTTTTCGTTGAAGTATGTTATATAGATAAATTTAAAGGGCGTCGAGAAAATGACTTTAGCGAAGTTTCATTGAAATCTGTACATTCGTTTAGGAGCTACAGTCTATAGCAACGCAGGTTTTTCGGCCGCCATTTTGAAAGTTAAAGGCGGAGAGTAATGTCGATGAAGGAGGATCATCCTCGGGTGACCTCTGATTTTATATCAAAATTTGAAAAAAAATCGGTCCAGTAGTTTCGGAGAAAATGCGCGGACGGCGGACGGACAAAAAAATTTGTATTCGTTTTTCGAATTCTACGCATCTTGAAACGTGAAACCTCAAATTTTGAGAGGGGGTTATGTTTTTGAATTTTTTGGTCGATCACAATGTTTCATTATTGAAAATAATAAACCAAAATCCGGGCAAAGCAAATGCAAAAATTAATGACATAAGTTTTGCTTGAAATAAAATAATGTATAATTTTGTTTTCATAGGAGTCATTGTAACGAAAGCCGGGACATATGTCTTATATTTCGTATTAATGTCGTATCCCAGAAAAAAATTGATTGAAATCGGTGATCTATTGATTGTAACTTCCCTTGTCAGTCAAAATAAGTACTAACAAATCAATACTGGTTTTAACTAATCCTCACTATAAAGAACTAACTATACCGGTCAGCATGGATTTTTGCGAGCAATGTTGACAGAATTATATATTTCACGAAGAACCGGAAAGATTGTTGACCATCTGTTTTGAATACGCTGGGCTTCGTTAATGACATAATTTTACAATTACTATTTTTAAATCATATTTTTTGGGAATATCATTAATTTCGTCAACCGACAAATATACGATTTTATTACCATTGAAGGTTTTTCGTGAACTGTAAATGTAAAATTGACTTCTGCAACGATGCGGTATTTCTTTCGGAGTATCCTTATACGTTACTTTTACATATCAATTTCGTTACTTTAATTCAGTTAAAATCTAAAGAAATAATTCACCATCTTTAAACTGCAACAGAGTTTACACAGTTTTTCTCCCAATTTCTTTAAACTGAATGCATTGAATTAGTAATACTACTTTCAATTTTGTCATTAAATTGTAAAATAAACCACTTTTTTGAATAAAAAATTTGTATAAAACAAACACACTAATAAACCTGAACACTACATGGAATATCTTATTTCATCACAACTACAAAACTGCCGTGCAAACCCAACGAATTCAACTTTGCGAGGTGTGCATTTGCACTAAACTGACAGTTGTAACCTGTTTGACAAAAGATTTTTTGACTGCACTCGTTCTGGTTAAAACAGATTCTGACAACAAGTGGTCAATACCTGTTTGAAGTCACATATTTTTTTTTCCACCGAAGACATATATAGTTTTTACTTTTATTAGTATAATTTCTTTACAACGAATCATTATTATTTTATATTTTGTTTGTTCATTTTTATTTACTTTGTTTTATTTATTTGTTATTTTTTAATTTGTTCTTAATTATTTTCATTAATTTACTTGTATGTATATATTGTATGAGTGGATACTTTTAGCTATAATGTTTATTTTCCTTGATTGTGTTAACATTCAATAAATAATAATAAAAAAAATATCTTTTGTGATAATCATCACAATAAAAACTGACAGTAAAGAAAATTTTTCCTTTATTATCCTCCTTCTTGTCCTTATTGTTTTTGTCAGAATTTAGAAAGTCAAAACTAGATTTCTGAATAAAGATATTACTTCCACATTTTCAATGTTTGTAAAAACTTTGATTTTTTATTTACAATTAGAAAAATGAATAAAAAAAAACGATTATATGAAAATAAAATCCTGTGACCCCAAAACGCGCAGTTTCGTGTAAAATAAAACTAGTTTCAAAAAAATGTGCTCTTCATGAATGAAATTTCAGTCGTTGTTTCGCTTAATTCAAAGCCAGTGATACAAAGATGCAATCGCACTAAAATTCGGTCTCTAGTTATAACATTTGCTTCATCTTTCAAATTAATAATAATTTTCAAGCTAAAATAGGAAAAATGAAAATAAACTGACACTGACCACCTGCAATTTGTATACATTTTGAAAATCACTCATATATTGGCACATATATATGCATGTAAAACTTAATGATATAAGAGGAAAAATCTGAATATAAAATAATACTAATAGTGCTTTAGTGGGAGGCCCGACGCATTGATTGATTATGAATAGGTTTTGATCATTAGCAATATAATTCAGCGGTCTGGTTGGGTAAGGTAATTTGGTTGCTAATTAGCAAAAACCATATATTAAAGAAAATATACAGGTTTCTGCTGGCAGTGTTTTAATTCTGTTAAGAAAGTATTTATCGGGAAAAAAAGTGTCAATATATACAAAGAAAGAAATTTACATAAATATCTTTTTCTTGGCCATTCACCGCAAAACACAAGAATAAATTTCAAGCCATGGATAAGTGGTATTAAGAAGAATGAAGGGAAGAGAAGAATAGACCAAGTTCGAAATAAAATAATGAGGTCAAATATGGGATTAGACAAGCTGGAGGAACATCCATCAGTTGAGTTGGTTTGGCCATATTGATAGAGTGCAAAGAAGATTGGCGAAGGCCGTATATGAAACAAAGGTGAATTGAACTGAAGAACTGAAATTAAAATGAAATATAGATTTTTTTTTTAAATTTGAACATTTCGGGACAACATAAATCGTTATGTTTGGGATAAAATTCTGTTCCGGAAAATTTATTTATTGATACAGTTGCCGGCAATAATTATGGTTGAAAATGTTATTTATTCATGTGAAATAAAAAAAATAAAAAATAGGGTTGAATCTGCATATCAGAGCTCTAGTGCCTACTTTTCATAATATGGGTTTGATTCTGATTTTCATGTAATTTTAAATCATGTTTTAAGTGTTATTAAGCTTAAAGTCGAAATAAAAATAAATAAACCTTTTTTACATGAAGCAACATGAACAACTATGTCATTTGTCTGTATTTTGAGGTCTATATTTGCCAAAAATACATAAAAATCTGGCAGATATACATGGAATACTCTCCGATTATCCTAATCATCAGCTATGTTAAACCCAAAATTGTAGTCTACATTTTTTTTTAATCTACACCATTAGTTTCTGTATCAGCTGGTAAAATGAATTTGAGAATTGCTTTTTGACGTATTATGTCCAACCACGGCAGAGGTTTTGAATGTGTCCTTAAAAATGACCAAAGATATTAACTTTTATCTGGCATGATGTATACTGTATTTACTTAGGTGACTTTTACTTAAGTGTAGTAAGAGTTTAATATGCAAGATTGTGCAGACATATTATCAAGACTAAATGCACACGGATTAGTACTTACGGATAGCAGGTCTCCCCGTGCAGTCCACTTCCTGAGGGTAAAGGCAGGGGTAGCCGTTAGCCTCTGGTGAGAAGACGAGCCCGTCCGGACAGACGGCGGGTTCCGGCGATCCGTTGATGCAGTCCGTGTAAGCATCGCACTGTTGCGGGTCTGCCACTCTGCCTGTACACTGGCTCCGGACCTCAACTGTAATTTTCAGTTTAATATATCATTATCAAATAAGAAATTATTATTAACTTTATTTTTTATCACTTTAAAAAAAAGTATTTTCCTGGAGAGGGAAAGAATTAACTTCAACCACTTCACGTTAATTTTTGTAGTTTTATTGGATATTTAGGAAGCTCCTTACGATTCTCGCAGTGTTCAGCAGCACAGCTTTCTGGGCTTCATTTATCGTAGCTGTTTAGAGGTCCAGAGGTAGCTTCTACTGTGGATTTTGGAATCAGCCCATTGCTAGAGATCACTAAAGCCCTTACTGTCACTTTGTTCAGTCTGTACAGATCTTTTAACTCGACTGCAAGAGTTTGATATTTCCGAATATTTCGGCGCAGACTGAGTTGGTGTTCCCATCATTTGGTACAGCGATATCTATTATCTCAGCTGTTTTCATATTACTGTTGATCAACGCGATATCAGGTATGTTATGAAGCACAGTATGATCTGTTATAAAAGGTTGATTACAATACAATTTCATTCCTTCCTTCTGGATAAGTTCTTTAGAGTTGTACTTATAATAAGGTATTGAATCATTCACTAACTTTCTTTTTAGACCAATTGCCTGATGATAAATTTTTGCAGCATCGTCATGTATCTTGTGATATTCTCTACCAGCCAGCGCTCCGCACCCTCCAATTATCTGCTGAATAGACTCGAACGTGCTGGCACAGAGCCTACACTTGTCTAATAATTAACTTATTATCATGGTGCCAATAATTCGTGTGGATTATCATTTATCAATCAAATGGTAGTTTATTATGAAAATAAGTAAGAGCAATAAATTTCGATCTAATTTCGTTCATTGTTGAAAATAATAAAACAAAACATGAGTACCTACAAAGACAAATAGTTTTTATCTTTTCCAAAAAATATATTTACACATTTCTTATCACATTTATTATTTTGAAAGATTAAGTTTTTCGATGTTAGGCTTAAAAAATATATGTTTTGCTTATATAATAATATTTTTGCTTATATAATAAGATAATTTACCATTTTTTAAACATTCTTTTTTTTGTTTTCATGGACCTCTAATGATTTCCTAGACATAACTCCGACATTTGTCATACTTCGTAAAAATGTCATAATAGCGTTAATGTTTTCCAGGAGTTCTTATTATTTTTGTCTTATTATAAGGGAAATTTAACCTGACATATTTATAGTGGTGGCCATTTATGGTGTATGCGAGTTACGATTTAATTTTTTTTGTAATGATTAAAATTGAAAACTTAGGTAAAAAAAATAAAATTGAATATACATTTAAAACATTTACTAATCAATTATAAAAGTTAAAATTATAAGTGTCATCAATAAAATGTATTAATTTCGTAGTTGCAGTTTTACAAATCTAAAATTTTGATTGATATAGGTTTAAACCACGTTTCGTACAAAAATTAAATGACACATTGATATATTTACAGGAATGCAACAAAAATAACTCGCTTAGCAGTTTTATACACGATTTGATAATACATGTATGGAAACCTCCATAGTTATATCGCCCTTAGTTATACCGATAACTAATACCGATTTGGAATCTGTTTTGAGTTATGGGTAGTTAAATACTTACTGTGTGGCAGATTTTTTTTTCTCCCCTTTCTTGCCTCTGGGAGAGGGGGCGGGGGAATTATGAGCTAAAATTCCCACCGGATACCTGGATTGGAACTGTAATATTTTCCCAACGGTTATCAGGTTGCCAGGCAACACGCTGTGCTGTGGACATGGATTAGCCCACTCGGCCATACCGGCTTACTGTGTGGCAGATGTAAATAGCATAAATATATGAAATGTTATTACTAGAGACCGGGTTTATATGTTGTAAAAAGCGGAAGAATACGCAGTAAACAATCCCCAAATATACTACAGCTAAAATATTATACCCTGGTGTGCCTAAGCTAAGGAACTAAATAAAATAAATTTGGCAAAACAGTTAAAACTTGAAAAAAATTATTTAATATTTTTTATTTCCTTCATAAACCAAACTAATTAAAACATAATGTGACAAAAAACAGAAATAAAAATATTTATGAATTAATGTTTAACACTCCAGCCGTCGGACTTCTGTATGTATAAGTAGCTGCATGTCATATGTGAGATGCACTTTCCAGTTTTTATCCATTAAACCGTTTTACTAACTGAATACCAAAATAATACAATCTAAGTTACTAAAGAAAAGTAACGATATGTAATTATATTTAAAAAGGATATCTAATTAACAATATAAGAGAAAAAATAATAAAACGGAAATGAATATGAAACAGCTAAAACAGAATAGAAACTAATTTTATTACATATATGCAATGTAAATATACTAAATATATCAATATTGATGTTTAAAAACATGATGAAAGATACTTTTTAATACTAAAATATGAAAGTAATAGAAACCTACAATTAGTAACAAATGAAACTTTACAATAATGATATTTAAAAACAATCATTCAACATCATGCAACATATATATATATATATATATATATATATATATATATCTTTTTTTTAATACTTTATTTACATATTATCTTTATCATTCAACCAGCGGAGGATCCTTAACCCTAAACACCTCAACAGAAACTATAAAAAGACAGGAAGAGATATCCTTCTTCATTCAATTTAACGCAACTTCAAATACCACAAGTAGAAAAACATTATGGTAAATCAAAGTATCGTTCCATCACTATGTAATGATCCGAATATAATACTTATTTCATGATTTCTTTTTTAGAGGGTTCAGAAAAAAAAAATTCAGAGTAGGTGGTTGCAGTATTAAAATATTGAGGAAGGCGTATTGGAAATTTAGCGGGACGTACATTGGGCATTTAAGCCTTGTAAAGTGACATCAATGGGGATAAGACCTAAATGATATTAATGATTACTTAATTATACAATGATACACCAAATTCAATTAAAATCGTTAGAGCCGTTTTCGAGAAAATTGTAAAAATGTTTTTCACCGTTGATATAAGGTGGCACTTCCGGTTAGCCGATTTTAAAGGAAAAGTTGCTGTCATCTCTAAGGCATATACCTATCTTAAATACTTAATATCACTTTCGCACTACTTTTCATTTTTGAGCAAGACTGTTCACATATACACAGACACACAGACCATTTTGCAAGACTTGGTTATTTCAACTCAGGGGACCTCAAAACATGTATTTCCGTTGAAAACTCATATTACAAAATTTTCACGATCACAATACATTCCCTTACTATATATTACATATATTGGTAAGTGAAAGTAAAAAATAAATTAAACGTAAACGGATTTCTGCAAGACATGTTTTGCATTCAAATTGATAGCGAATTGCTAACATTTATTTTAAAATCTAATTTCCTATCGTTTGGAATATTTTTATAATCTGAAAATGATCGTTTTACATTTATTGATTTGATAGGGATTAAATTATATGCACTTCAAATTATTTACTTTTTTTCACCAGACATTTGTTTTGCGCAATTACTTCTCCGTATTCGGTATTGTAAGATTTGATCCAAGATTTAAAATATGAATAAATTGATGCACTTACTCACACGGACGCTAACCGGTGTCCTTACTGCAAAAGTATTGAAAGATTAGAGTGAAAAATCCTCATGCGGATAACCGGAGCAATCGGCTATCAGAGTACTGACACGGGGAGAATAAAGATTACTAAAAAGCTGCTTACAGTAATTGGCCTTTCAATATCTCATGATATGAAGGCACGGAGGTCAAGATGGGCTATTCATGTATCTCGTAACAATCCATCTGGAAGCCTTTATATAACAATGAATGCCTCAACAGTAGACAAAAGACCACGTAGAAGGCCGAAAGCAAATGGATAGACGGAATCATCAAGATGTAATAGAGCTGTATGCAGATAACTGGAAGAAATTGCCCAAGATAGACAAAGATGAAGTAGGCTTGTTAAGGCTACGAAAGATCTAAAAGGTCTGTAATGTCAACAGAAAAAAATAAAAAATAAGATACATTTACTTTTGGAATTGAAAATATTATATAACGTATTATTTCTATTAAAGAAAATGAAAAACAAAATAATATTGAAACCTAGCATAATCTCTAAAAATTTAAAAGGAATGTGAAGGGGACATGAAAAGCTAGGAAATGAAGAAAATAAGTCAATAGTGCTATTAAATTGATTATTTGTTGATTATGGATTGAAAATGAACCCTACTCTGGTTATCTGGAAAACCATCTTCAATTTTATCTTTTTTAACACGACCGTCAAATATGCAATTATATGCATCCAGCACCAAATTAAATGCATTAATTAATTGCAAGTCCGTTGATTCTTCTGTTTCTTCCTTCTTTTCCCAACACAAAGGCGTACCACAAGGTAGTGTATTAAGCCCAATCCTCTATTCTATATACATTTATGATATCCCTAAGCACCCTAATACCACGATTTATTGCTTCGCTAACGACACTGCTATTCTAACTTCACACAAAAATAATACATATCGCATCAATTGTCCTACAAAACCATCTTCATGATCTTGAAAAGTGGTTTGAAAACTGGAAAATCAAAATAAATAGTAGTAAATCCATCCACGTTAGTTTCTCTCTTAGGAAAGCCTCATTCCCACCCATAACGATTGCCAATAATCCAGTGCCTTCAAAGAACTATGTACGGTACCTTGGACTCTACTTAGACAAAAGACATACTTGGTATGTTCGTAATTAATACGTAATTAAAAAGACAAGAACTTACTAGACGATATAGCCAACTTTCACATCTTCTGGACTACAGATCTTAACTTAACTTACGAAACAAGTGACTAATCTACAACACCTTACTGAGACCAATATAGACATATGGAGCAGAACTTTGGGGTTCAGCAAAACAAACACACATAAACAAAATACAAACAGCACAATCAAAAATTTTACAATAAATTGGTGACGCACCTTGGTACATTTCAAATACTACTATACATAACGACTTAAACACCCCAACAGTTAAATCCTATATCCACGACAAATACACTACATTTCATTCTTCTATCCAAAATCACTCCAATCCTCTGGTTCTTTCTATCTCCTGCTCCCTGTTACTTGAGCAGCGCAGATTAAGAAGAAAATGGTCAAGAGACCTACTATTTCAATAAACACCAAATCAAGCAAATACACCAAGACAGTACAAACACAACAAATTTGATAGATGCGCAGGTGCAAATTGCATGAAATATAAATAAATAAAATTAATTGCAATAAAATTAATTCCATATGAGCACACTAACTCATTAAGATTTCTGATTAGGTTATAATAAATAAAATAATATTTTGCATATTATGCGATTGCACGAAAATCCGGGCCTTGGTTATTATTGTTAAAATTTATTTCTAACAAGCAAAAAAGAAATAGCTGATGTTGGAAGGAGGGCAATGACAGAATTATATTTAATAATTAATTAATAATGAGATTATTGTTATTTGAAGTATACATCTTCAATTTAAATGGATGCAAACGTTATTATGCTTCATAGTTTAGATTAGAGAAAATTAAATAATACAGTAGACGTCTTTACGATGTTCCATGACATTTAAGTATCTTTTAAAATACGATTGATGGACCCTAAAGGACTGTTTATTTAAAGGACTGTAATTTATAGCGTATAGCGCACGAGAGTTGTTGATGAACTTTCAGAACCCTAGCATTAGCCAGTTAGGTTCGCTGAGATAGCCCAAGATCGCTTGTGCAATCAGCCTCGCTACCCGTATGATTATACCATTGCTTGATAAATTGCTTGGGTGTTCTGACCACATGACAGCATCACTTTTAAAATATTATATTTGTTTGTATGTTGTTATCGTTTTTTAAAGATTAATATCTTTTATTTTTTAAGCTTTAAAAAGCTTTGAAAATTATATTACAAGAGCCTCTTCGATTTTTTTTTTTAAATTGGAGACTAGAACCGATTAAAATTCCTAAAAACTTTTCTCAAGATAAAGGACAGTCCTTAAAATTAATTTTAAGAAATATAAGGATACTATTAAGGTCATCAACTAAAAAAAATAAAATAAAAAAAAAATAAAAAAAAAAAAGTTGTATAGCGTAAACAGAAACAATTAATGCCATTGCTGAGAGGAGGTAACATTTCTTGGCGTGGATTTTGCACTTTGTTTGGAAGAAGTAATGGACCCCATTCTCTCCCCCACAAAAAAAAAAATTCTCGGGAGTTTATATTATGTATAAAAATTATGAGTGATAACTTCATACCTGATTTATAAATAAAAATTTAAATCTATCTTTGATGTTCATTGATTCGTTTTAAAATAATGATCACTGACAGAGTGATACAATTTTGCGTGATTAATAATGATTAAATGGTGATAAAAAAAAAATAATCAGAAAATAAAAATCACATTTTACACACTAATTAATATAATAATATGTATGTATTCGTTATTAATGTACACATTTTTAATATTATATTTCTGAAATAGTTTTAATTGTGCACGCGGTACCTGCAATATATTTTGTTCTTTATTTATTCTTTTTTTGTAAACCAATATTTCTAATGAATTTCGTAAATGAAAATAGTTGACAACCAACTACTTCAGACTCAAAATATATCGTAGAGATTACAAATAAAATTATATTTCTGATTTAAAAAAGTATTACTAAAAAATTATTATCATTTCAATTGTAAAATTTTTATTTAAAAATAATGTTCAGGATATGATTTTTATCATTTATGATCAAAAATAAAATTCGGTCTTAATAAAAATCATCAAATGATTTTTAAAAATTCTAAACAAAAATTTTGATTAGATTTGGTTTTGATTCTTTTAATTGTCAACTTCAAACCCTGGAGCACATGAGTTTAAAAGTTAGATGTAACGGGAATCGCACTAATTGTAAGTTGAATCGGTAAGCTATCATTACTACATGGGCAACAGGTGTCACAATACTATTCGCCTTACTATTGCAGTCATCCCTGCATGCCGTCAACTTACTGCCTAATTCATAATTCATGCCGAGATCCAGGGACCAGAAGATTATATAGCCATTGTAGGAAAATGTGTGATCTCATCACCTTCATCGCTTTAAGTTTTGAAGATTAATGGCAAGGAAGCCGGCAAAGAAGCTTTTACTCATGGCAATATTAACAACAACATCAACATATATATATCAAATTAAGAATAGGATATTTTTGTAAATTGTATTTTTTTTTTCAACTATGAGTTCTTCAAATACTACTAATAACTTTATTTTATCTAAAATAAATAACAAATTTTAAAAATATATTAAATTTAATCAATGAATGATTAATACTTTACGAAAGACCTAATACTCCCATAGATTTTATTTCATTGACGATAAATTTTTTTAACAAGGGGTTTTCATAAGCTAAGTCTGTAAGGGACAGGAGTCTATTTTTAAGAATAATAATGAAAATTTAGCTGAAATCAGTTATGAAAGAAAACGATAATATGGAAAACTATTTTTAGCAAATCAAGAAAGGAAGTAATTTATGATAACGAAAGAATAGGTAAAAAACTAAATTTTTAATATTAATTTTACAATTACCAGCATGGACACTAGTCCACTTGCTAGTAAACAAAGTCATACTAAACTTTTTTATTTGATTGTTATGAGTGTTTTTTTGTGTTAGAATATTTGAAAATTTCGTTAAAGCCGAAACGTTGTGATATATTTTTTTTATATTTGTTTATTTAGAAATATTACATTCTGTCACATCAAGGACATTTATAATAGTGATCAGAGAAAGCACACTCACACTCTATTTACAATAAAAAATAAAATAAATAATACAGAAACTTAATAATAATAAATACAATAAAATAAAATAAAAATAAATACAATAAAATAAAATAAATGTATATAAACAAAAGAACTAACCTAATCATACACACTCGGGCTTGAGTGGAGGATCTGGCCATTGCCAAAACTCCAATAGATGCTTATTTACAAAAGGTCTCTGGGCCACTGCCGCTTCAACCTTCGAGGAGGATTGTAAGGATGGGTGGTGCTGGATAGAGATTGTGCAAGGGGATTTGGATGATAGGTAAGGTTTTGGTGAAATTTGGAGAATTTTTCTGGAATAAGGTCTAGGACAAATGGGATATTAAGGTCATGGTGTAGGATTTTGTTATTTACATAGAACGGAGCATCAACTATTGTTCGAAGGACTTTAGATTGAAAGGATTGAATACGTTTGATGTTAGAAGCTTTTGCTGTTCCCCACAGTTCAAGTCCGTATGTCCATATAGGTTTCAGTATTGTCTTGTAGATAAGTAATTTGTTTTCAATAGAAAGTTTGGATTTTCTGTTTAGTAGTCTGTATAGCTGGCCGTATCGTCGGTTGAGTTCTTGTCTTTTGAGTCTAGTATGTGGGTTCCACGTTAGTCTTCGGTCTAAATGAAAGCCAAGATACCGGACTGTGTCTGAGTAAGGAAGCTGGATGGAATTAAAGTGTACTGGTGGACAGGAACTGCGTCGGAGTGTAAAGGTAATATGTTGGCATTTAGATTCATTAACTTTAATGCGCCAGTTATTACACCAGTGCTCAATCAAGGTGAGGTGGTTTTGGAGATTTAAGGATGCTATGTTCGGATCAGAGTTGGATGATAAGATTGCGGTGTCGTCAGCGAATGTTGCAAGAAAAGTATCGGGATGAACAGGGATGTCAGCAGTAAAGAGGATGTAAAGCACGGGACCCAAGACGCTGCCTTGGGGAACACCGGCTTTAACGGAGTAGATATTGGAAAATTCTGTTCCACAGCGAACTCGGAAGGAGCGGTCAGAGAGGTAGGATCGGAGGACTAGGTACAAGGACTGAGGTAAATGGATTTTAAGCTTGAAGAGCAGTCCGGAGTGCCATACCCGGTCAAATGCCTGTGCAATGTCCAGAAATGCACCCGAACAGTATTCCTTGTTTTCTAGGGCTGAGGAAATATGATCAACAACTCGGAGTCCTTGTTGAACAGTAGAATGTTGGGAGCGAAAACCAAACTGATGGGAAGGAATATTTTGGGATTCTATAATGGGTAGGATTCGTTTCAAAAGGATCTTTTCAAAAATTTTTGAAAGGATTGGGAGTAGGCTGATTGGTCTATAGGATGTTGAGCTATTGAGAGGTTTTCCTGGTTTTGGGAAAAGGATAATAGTGGAGTGTTTCCATAACAGAGGGAAGTGGGTGGTGCGTAGGATACAATTGTAGATATATGTAAGGAATATGACTGCTTTGGATGGAAGTTGTCGAAGGATTTGAGGTGTAAGGAGATCATGTCCAGGAGCTTTACGGGGGATTAGTTTTTTTAATTGAAATTTTACTTCGGAAGGATGAATAGCTTTTGGGGGCAAGGAAAGTGGGATTGGTGATGTAAGGAGTTCTTCTACTGTTACGGTGTGGGCAGGATGGGATTCCGGATGTGAAATAAATGTATTGGATAGGTGAATGGCGAACTCCTCAGCTTTATCTTCGTCAGATGCTGCCCAGGAGCCATCACCTCGTCGGAGAGGATGGGAAATGCGGTGAGGATTTAGGATTTTTGTTGTGGTTTTCCAAAGGGAATTGTCGCGAGAAGAGAGGGAGGATAGGTAGGAGTTGAAGGATTGTGATCTGAAGGTGGCTAATTCCAGTTTTAATTGTTTGCAGTAGTAATTATAGGAGCAGCGGTCGGTAGGATGTCGGGTACGTTGCCATAATAATCTGGCACGGCGTTTGGTGCGGATTAGGTTAAGGAGGTGTTGGGGTAGAATGGTCTTTATAGGAATTCTGGAGGAGTCTTTTGGGAAGGAGGCAGTCCAGGCGGCTTGTTGGATTGTGGTAGTAAAGGAATTTACGGCACTATCAAGGTCATCGGGAGTTTTGAGGGATATGTTGAGATCAATATTATCGGAGATTATTTTGCGGAAAAGGTCCCAGTTTACTGGGCCCCTAATGAATGACGGTGGAGAAGGTTTGGGAACAGGTTCAAGTGAAACATTAAGGATTAGAGGACTATGGTCAGAGGAAAGTTCATTTAGACGTTTAATGGAACAATTGAGGGGACTTAAGCCGCTGTGGATAAAGAAATCAAGAAGATCAGGATTACGGTTGGGATCTGTGGGCCAGTAGGTAGGAGAGTTGGGGGAAAGGAGGTGAAAACGTTGGGAATTGAGTGCAGACAGCAGGGTTCGGCCACGAGAATTCGTGGTTCTGGAACCCCATTGTTGGTGCTTGGCATTTAGGTCTGCACCCAAGATGAAATGATGTCCTAAGGAGTCGAGGAGAGAACTGAATTGGGCATTGGATATGGATCGGTTAGGAGGGCAATACGCTGATGCAAGAGTGACCGGAAAGCAGAAGGTTTTTATCACGATAGCGGTGGACTGTAGGAAATCATGTATTGGTAATGGGAGTACGTGATGGGAGAGGGATTGGTGTACAATTACAGCAGTACCGGCATGTGCTTTTCCGTCAGGGTGGTCAGTACGATATGTCAGGTATTGTGGTATATTGAAGTGCTGTTTAGTGGTTAGTCGAGTTTCAGTAATTAGTGCCACATCAATGTTCTTGTCAAGTAGTAAAGTAGATAGTTCGTCTGTATGATTTCTAACACCATTCGCATTCCAAAGGAGAATGGATATGGGTTTAGGGATGTGAGTCATTTAAGGATTTTTCAAAGGAGGGATGAGGTGAGATACGAGATTCGTGAGGAGTGATATGAGTGGAGTAACAAGGGATTTGAAATCGGTGAGGAAAGATGCTAACAAACTTGTGAGATCTGTTGCATTTGAAGGAGGAATATGAGGAATTTGTTGTTGGTGGTTAGGTATATTAGGATGAAGAGGATTTTGAGGTTGGGTTTGAGGTTGTTGTGGCAGGGCTTGACATTTATCGGTTAAAGTCTTACCTCTAAGTAGTTGGGAGAATGATACATCATTGTTTACAATTCTGGAAGGCTCTCTCTCTCTTCTTGTTCTTAGTGCTTCATCTTGAATCCGATTTTTCTGGTGTCTGGTTTTGAGATTCTTGTAAATTTGGCAGCCTTTGTAGTTGGCCGGGTGTCCCTCCAAGCATAGGGCACATACTGCTGGATCTTGTATAGGTTTGGTGCACTCTACAGATTTGTGCTGTTCACCGCACTTCACGCAACGCGGCAGATGGTGGCAATATGTCTTCGTGTGGCCATAGGTCTGACAATTATGGCACTGCACGATGTCTCTCTTGGGATATGGCTTCTCAACTTTCACCATTGTGTAGTATATTCTTGTGATATCATATATTTTTTCGATACCTGGTGATGGCTCCAAGTCCACGAAAAACAATGGTAGTGGGATCCTATTTCGTAATCCTGGCTGCTCCCTGTCCTCCTTCAAAACGTTTGTTACCTGGCGTACATTGAAACCAAGCGTCGTTAGTTCTTCTTTAATAACTTCAGTGGGGGTTGAGGAATGTAAATTTCTTATCACTACTCGTAAAGCTCTTTCCTGCCTCAGCTGGTAAGTGTGAAAATTCGCATTTGTTTCTGATAAGTACTTCACTATTTTTCGGTAGGCTTCTGCAGAATCAGGTGTTATTTTGGTGTCATTGGTCCTGTTAAGGCATGAATAACTGCCAGAGCAGATTTTATTTAGTTGGGTGCAGAACATCTGGAAATTTTTTATATTTTTCACAAATATCGGAGGAGGCTTTGGTTCTCTGGGTATTGCTGCAGACTCCATTACTTCTCTGTCATTTTGAAGCACTTGGTAGGGGTTTGGAGTAAAGAAAGGTGATTCTTCAATCGTTTCTTGTGCAGACGTACCTGGTTGGGGCTGAGGTTCTGGTTCTGAAGTGTTCATTTTGGTCACTGGAGGTATTTCTCGTAGGCAGCGACGAGTCCTTTGTTTGGCTGGTGAGCTAACTCCGTCTGACCGAGACCTCTTGGGCACCTTACTGGCCATCACTTGCTGATCATACCGCATATCATAAGAGAAAAATAAATAAATAAATAAAAAAAAAAAAAAAAAAAATTTTTTTTTTTTTTTCTTAAAATAACAAAAAAAAAAGATGCCAACAGTAAATATCAACTGCTCTGATATACACTTAACTGTATCACGTGAATAATCAGAGAGATTCCGCTATAAAATTGGTAAAAACTGAGAGAGGAGTTGAGGAGACAACCTTCTCATCAGCTGATCCACTGCCTTCTCAAGGAGGAAATAAAATTATTTTAAAAATAGTAATAAAACAGCAGAATTGTTGCTTAAGTTTGATGTTTCCAACTTATCGTTAAGGATTTAATACAGATTGCCTATATCTCCAAATCGAAAGATTTTTTTATCTTTGTACTACCACTAACAGTAGTTTTTAAAAGTTCTGTGTTCAAAAGTAACTTATTTAACTTTAATGGATATGGATGATGTGGATTGTGAAACATGGATATATGAAGTATGATTAAGAATAAATCAGTTTGTATTATTTCATGGAATAATTTCTTGAGAGTTCGTATGCATGTGTTTGTTTAATGTTGGCATTTTCACAAGCCAGCAGTGAAGAACTTGCCAACTCATCCACCTTTTGAAAACTTTACTTAGCTACATAGCAAGGATAAGTAAATTTTTTTTTTCATTTATTTATTTATTTTTTTGTAAAGGTCTCGTGTCTCGGGGGTCTTGAAGAAAGAGAAAAATCACGTACCTTCTTAATTATAACCAGCATTTATCGTTTTCTTGATGGTTTATTTTGGTCCTAAGTATTCCATTTCCCTCACTATTGTAAAAGAATAAAAATTAACGAAGACTTAAGCGGTGTAATTTTTACCAATAATGACTGAAGCTTTGTTGTTGAAAGACTAGAATGGAAAAAAAAAAAAAATGTAGTACCTGTTAACAGTAAGTGTTGTTCAAAATTCATTTCTTATCACCTACAAAATAAGAAACTAAAAATCTGAAAAAAAAGTAAAGAGCAAATAAATTATGAATTGAACCAACTATTTTAAGAAGGGCTTGAAATTAAATTTTGACTTATATTTTTAATCAATTTCGGTCTGGGGTCCAAAATATGAGTTAACTTTTATTTTTAAGGTTAGGTTGAACTTATACGTTTTTTTATCTTTCACGAACTTTATATTGAACTTACACATTTTGTTTATAATAACTTTTCGATGAAGTTATTTTAAAATTTGTATACAAATAACTTTTTTAATAAAAGTTCACTGCAACAGTTATTCTGATACTAACAGGTTTTCAGGGAAAAAAAAGCAATTTCATAGATATAGATTTTATACAATGATAAAAAAGCAAAGTAATTTCAGAAATGCCAAAATTTAAAATTCATTGTTGTCATCATAAAAAAAAAAAAATAATCATCAAATCAAACACCAATATGTGTAAACATCCGTTCACACATTTCCTATTATAACGACTTATATAAGCCCAACCAAAAGCAATAAAGTTGTTGTTAAACTCATTTTTTTATTTTAGTAGTTCAAAAAATTTGAGTGAACCTTGAACTTTCTGAAGAATTTTTTTTAACATAAAGGTATAATAATAACTTTTATTACGTGAACATTTTCTTAATAAGTTTCATAAGTACTTTTAAAATCAAACTTAATTAAAAAAGTTTATGTCCCTTTTTTTCCCTTTTTCTCTTACGAATTTTCTAGAAAAAGTTTTATGGAACATACTTTTATTTAAAAGTTCTGTTTAACTATTCATTTCACCGAAAAATCAATCTAAAAAAATATAATTGAGCATTATATTCTTTGCTATTAAAAAAAAAACTCATATACGAACCAAGTAATCCAATTAAGATCAATTATATCTGCAATCTAAGCTAAATTACTATTTATTAAGAACTTAATAAAATTTAAACTTTTAACTTAAACGATTTTTTAAAAACTGTTATTCACCAAATGTTTCACAGAGACACTTAAAATGAAACTTTTTAAAAAAAAGTTTCATAGTTTCAGCTTCTAATAAAATATTAAAAATTATAAAGTTTGAATGATTAATTTCAAAATTGAAACAGATAGTCATAACAAAGGATTGGCTGAACAGGATTACATAAAAACTTACTATCTCCCAAAATTTTATCAAATATGGTATCTGTGACCCGGAGGTAAAGGACATCATGCCCATTTTTATTAAATAATTTCGTAACTAAGAAACAAATTTTAATAGCTCAAAGTTATAGAAAATTGACTCTCTTGAATAAATACAAAAATGGACACGGTGTTCCTTACTTCCGGAGTGCAGGTATATATACCCGTCACTAAACTATGTTACACTAACAAATCAAGAAAATATGTTTTAAAAGACTGCCGTTACTTACGTCTGAGGCAGGAGAGTACGAAGAGCCAAGCTGCCAAGGAGCTGAAGAGATGCATAGGAAGTGGAATCATACACTAAACTGAGGCTTACACAATTTTTGAGGGGGGGCAAGGTGAATCCCTATTGCGCAATATTTAAGGGAAGCCTTGGCATTAGTACCTCGGAGGAGAGGACGTCCTGGGAAATAGTTTGTTATCTCTTTCAAGCTAGTATCATCGGAACCTTCTTCACTGTAAAGCTCCTCTTTTCCATAGTTAGTCCTTGTAAGCAGTCTATATTCTTCACACAATTAATTAGGCTCTAAGTAGCTTTGTTCTAAGCCATCAGGAGTCTTCTAGGTAGTACTTTTTTCTGCAGGAATCGGAAGGTTAATACAACCTTCAGTCAATCATTGTCCAGTTTACCCTTTCTCATTCTTTCGATATGGTTGCTCAAATAAAGGAGTAAATAGTTACTATAAGAAATGAAATATCATTATACAAACAGGCGAAGGCAAAACAGTTCAGTCCTTTTTTCTCCTCTGTTCCTCAACCGACATTCTATTTCTTTTTTTTTGTTTACTAACTATTGACAAGTTTAGTGTTATCAATAAAAAAACCAGAAAGTCCCCAGGTCTCACAAGCATTAAGATTCCAAAACCGTTAATCTCCGGAATTTCTTCGCCAATTGGTTTGAGTTTTTGATTCAACGTTGCAATCGAATTCGGGAGTGTTTTCGTAAATATTTCATTACCATTAGGTCATTCTTGCCGAAATGGCGGCCGATAAACTTGAGTCGCTATATACTATAGCGCCAAAATGATTGAAACTACTTGGCTAACGTCTGCCCCTAAAGTCCTGCTACAACATACTTCTCAGAAAAAAGGATGATAAAAAAAAAATGGATTTATGAGAGTAAAAAAACAAATATAAAAAAAAATGTAAAAAATCCGAATACGGAACTATTACCCAACCTAAGAAAAGTTTACTTGCATATCCACTTAAATATCTTGGTAGATTGTTAGTAACATTCACGTCTAGGAATATTTTACTTGGTATATATTAACATCCGTCTAAGACTTCGCTAATGGATTCATCTTATAGTGAACTACATTATTTCTGTTCATTTTTCATTAGGAAATATAGACAAACAAATTGTTCTTTAAATAATAAACCCGATTGCTTCGGCACATATAAAATTTTCGATTTTTCAAAAACAAAGAGGTCGGCTTTCAGTTAAACATGCGCGAAACATTCAGATTGCAATATCTCTGTGCCAAATAATCCGATTTTAATTTTTTTTTTTTTTTTTTTTGCTACCTCACTACCGAAGGTAGAGAAATATTGTATTCATGCGGGAGGTTAAAACAAAATTGTGCTCAGAATCGAAAATTTCCATTCGTGTTTTATGTCTGAAACACAAGGATCAAATTTGATTCGGTGTCTGTCTGTCTATCTGCAGTCAAATCGATGTAACGGGCATATCACCAACTACCGTTTATCCGATTTTCATGAACTTTTCAGTTCATCATTTGAGTATTTGCTGATAAACAAAACTGGTGGATATCATGCCCGTATATGTTGAGGGATTATTAAATTTCCGAAAACGGCTTCTTCCAGAGATTTTATTCTCATAAGAAAATTGTTATACCTTTTAATATAGATATTTTTTAGAAAACTACGAGGAAGCTATACTGACCTTACTTGGCATACGTTTTTCAAAGATTTTCGTTATCTTCCAAATATTTTTTTTTATTTACAAACATTCTCGGAAATGGGACGTTTTCAACCTGGAGATTGGTAAACTTTCCCTATCTAATAAGCTAGTAAAAACTCATGATCATCTATTTGCTTTCCACTTAAATCGTAAGGTAATTTTATCACAAAATCGAGGAAAAAGGTGGTCTACAATATTGAAACATTTGGTGTGACCTCCACCCCCAACATGTTAAAATAATGAGGTTGTATAGACGAAACGGTAAAATATTTTTTTAGATTTTTGATCAAATTCTCGTAAGATTCAAGTGGAAAGGAAGTGGGTATTCATGCGTTTTTAGTATCTCATTCAATTAATTAATTTAATGAGAAAACGCCCCATTTTTGTAGATATAAAAGTTGTAGGTTACGACACTAGCGGATCCAGGATTTAATTTTAGGGAGGGGGAGCTTCAGCCTGAAAGATTTTTTTTCATAAATTAACGATAATTACTTTGGAAAAAAAGAGAGAAACTATCTTTATAATATGGTGATTAAGTTATTCCTAAAATCCTTTTAAATGTAATTACACAAACAATAATACTTTAAGAGTTAATTTTTCATTTTTTTTTCTATAAAACATAATTATATTTTACGATTTTGGGGGGGAGAGGCTTTAGCCCCAAAGACCCATCCCCCCATTTAGAATCGCCCGTGGGTTACGATAAGATTAAGTTTTAGACAGATGTTAATAAGTTGATAAAAAGAGGTCTTCACCAATGACTAATTCGTTCGAAAAATCGTCACTATTAATCAAGCGCTAAAACTAATTAGAGTTTGATTATGGACTGATCTACTTCCAATAGTTTCGTCGAAATGGATAAGTAGTTTTTGAGAGTGAGGGTTTATTAAAAATAGAATAGGATTATTAAAGACAACGATAGATGGACGTTCGCTAAAAAATAATTTATTAGATTTAGTAAACTGTAAATCATTTAAATTAATTGAAATTTGAATAATTATTCTTGGCCAATTATCACAACATGTATTAACTACCAAGTAGTCGAAGTTTTACCATAATCATTATTGCACATTTGAGGAAAATATAAATGAATTGGCATGTTTAAAAAAAAATTGTCTAATCTTATATATTCGTACATTTTCTTTTATATTTACTTACCAAAGAAAACAATACACTACTATTTGTATACTTGTTGAGTTATTGGCAAATAAAAATGTGGATCTATCGTTACTTTTTCAAAGAAATATTTGAACCAACTTTTTTCATTCAGTAAAAATTAGTGGCCAAATTTCGTTAGTTATTACCTTTAAAAATTTGAGTTGAAACAAATTTCTATTCAAATTATAGTAGTTAGTGAAAGTTGTGTGATTCGTGTGCTAGAGATTTCGTTTGACATTGAAACGGCTTATACTGTTTGGTTTTTTTCTATATTCTTTCTATAATTCCTATAATATTCAAGTTGAAATTAGTGTTTGATGTAGTTTTTAGAGAACAGGATTTTTATTTAATAAATCAGCAAAAATATCAAATAAAAATTTTGGCGCATTTCTCTCTGTTTCAAAATATGTCGCTAATTTTCCCTTTTGGTTTCGGAAACAATGACATATTATTTGCATTCCTCCGATTAGTAGTGGATTCAGGATTTAATTTTGGGGTTTGGTTTTTTTTTATTCTTTTATTTTTGTTTTTAATCTGCAAGGGTATTTACGAAAAAGAAAGGAGCTATATAAAATAATTATTAATGTTTAGGTGGTCCTTGAAGGATTGTAAAAAAAAAAAACTGTTTACAGGAACCATAATCTTTTAATGATAAATGGTTTATGTATTTTTTATCTTGACACGAACTTGCAATTAGTAGCTTAAATACATGACTTATAATTTAAAAAGTGTAAATGTTTTAATTCATTAAGTATTTAGCTCCGCAGGAACAAATAGGTGCCATTAGAAAAAGTTTATTTTTCCGTTTTGGGATGTCTTCTGCCCCAAAGACCTTCCCCCCACCCCCGTAGATCCACCAGTGCCTCCGACACATATGTACCCATAATGTTCGCTTAGTTACTTATATCAATAAAGTTTATTTTTTTAATCATAACCGATAGCATATGTATCTATTCTAAAGCACACTCATTTATTTATTTAAATGAAAAGTATTGAATCATAATTGGTTATTGGTTGACTGTCGTGGATAATGAAGAGAAGAATAGTTGGGGTGCTCAGTCAAAAAAGGAAGGCAAAAAATAAATTATAATATTTATTTTTTACATATGTTGATGTTTCGACCTGAAGTTCAGGCCATCATCAGGGCTAAGAAAATAACCAGATAACAAGGTATGAGAAACTTAAGTAATGATGGTAAAAAAGATAATAAAAAAGGAGAAAATAAAATAGATTAGATCTAGATAAAATACAAATAAAATAAAATTTACAAATAAAAGTTACAAATAAAATTATCCATAATGACCTTAATGTTCCTTATGTATCAGATTTGGCCCAATCCAGATATCTGTCCTTCCATAATAAACTTCATAACCATCCCAACCCTCTTGTCTCTAACCTTGCTTCCTATTCGATTCCTGATAACCCTCCGAGGCGTCTGAAAAGAAGATGGCCATGTGATCTTCTAATATAGACATATTATTAGAGTGCTACCAATGGGTAGTTTCTCAACATGTGTTCCATGTCTTTATACCAATGTGCGAATTTACCAGATGTATTTTTTGTATACAGTTGTAAATATCATTTAAAATAAATAAATAAATTAAAATATTTTTTTTTTATGTAGAGTTGAGAGAGCTACTAAATTAATTTGATGTTGAAGAATTAGATCTTTAAATATCTATTTCATTTTGAATCGAATCGATTATCCTAGGTACCGACTAGGTGATTAAATAGTTTCATTAAAACATATAAAAAGATCGATTTCTCGAAAGGTTTGTCAATTTTTGAATTTTCTCCTATTTTTAATAAATGATAATTTATTCACAGTTGTTCACGAGAATAGGCACAAATAGGTATATTTTAAACGGCCATATTTCTTTATTTTTTTGCTTGGTACACAAGTAGGTCCACTACTGTATTTATTTCCAACTGAATTAAGCGTTTATTGTACAAATTACTAACCGATCTTAAGTAACTGTTGTTACAAGGAGATATCAGATAATCATAGGTTCAATCAAGGTCTAACGTACACTTGAAGACTCCAATTGATGAAGGTAACAATCATTTCGTTCAATTTCATAGTATAGTCCGATATAATACTGATCAATGGAGGTAAGATTACAATCTAGTGCATTGTTTCATTATTTATTGGAAAAGCATTTCTTATTAATACAATATTAATATTTTTGAAACAAAACATTAAAATTCTGCTTTCAAAAACAAACGTAAAATAATTTAATAATAATAATAGTTTATTATTTCCAAATAGTCATATGTAATTTTTTTTAAAAGTTGGTATTATTGTTGAATACGACCGGAGAGATAGAGGCTAGTATAGCCACGAACTCAAATTATCACACGCGGTGGATTAAGTCCGCGGTACAGATCCCATATTATGAAAACAATAAAATCCTCTAAAACTTCGTGAATAGCTTCATCTTATCATAACTTACAACTTTTTCTGTCACTCACCTATATATGTAATATATGGTAAGAGAAAGTATTGCGATCATGAAAATTATCGAATCTGAGATTTCAACGGAAATACTCGTTGTTTGGTAACCTGAGTCCAAATAACCAAGTCCCACAAAATGGTGAGTTTGTCTATGTGTATGTATTTGAACAGTCTAGCTAAAAAAACGAAAAGTTGTACGAAACTGATATTACGTCTTCCTCTAAAGTGCCTTCAATATGGTTTGTTTTAAATAATTGACTATTTCTCATTATTAAGAGTTACGAAAAGATACTAAATATAACTTTTGAAAGAACCGTATAATAAAGGAAAAAAAAAATGCTTATCCAGGTCGAAAATGAATCTCCGTAAATACTAGTCTGAAGGTATACGTATAATATGTCGTTGGAAAGCAGAGAATTTTAGAAAAAAAAATCTAATATAGAAAGTTGTAGAAGGTAATGGAGAGTAGCGAAAAAATAAAAAACAATATTTTTTGAAAACTAATATTATTTAAGGTAAATCACATGTTTTCTCGGAAATTAAATGAAATTTACTAACTAAATGTAAACTTTTAAAATATTTTCGTTTGAAAAAGTATTTAAAATCTACCTAATCAAGGCAATGAAATTGTTCAAAAAACTATTTCGTTGTACTTGTGTAAAAGAATAAGTGAAACATAAAATCATTTCATCGATGTATAAAGCATATTTTTATAACCTTAAATACATTTACTGTAGTTTAACAATTCTAGATCTGATATTATATTTAAATAATTAAGTATCAACGTCCTTTTATCCCGGAAAACCGGCATCTAACTTTTTTGAAAATTAAATTAGTGAATAATTTGTTGAATTTTCTCTTTTGAAATCCCGGCATTATCATGTATTCCTCCAAAGTACCTTTAATTTGGTGTATTATAAATAATAACTATTTCTCATTATTAAGAGTTAAGAAAAAATTCTAAATATAACCCTTGAAAGAATTTGATAATTGAATAAAGAAGAAAAAAAGAAAAATACCTATCCAGGTTGAAAATGAATATTCGGAAATAATAGTCAGAAGGTGTAATAGGTGTGACATATCGTTGCAAAGCGGAGAATTAAAAAAAAAAAAACAGAAACAATATCTAATATAGAAAGTTGATGACCCTGGGGTTTTACGCCTTAAAGCCTAAATAAACAATATAGAAAGTTGTATAAAGTAACGGAGGGTGGCGAAAAAAATTAAAAAAATAATTTCAGAAAACTAACATTATTTAACGTAAATTACGTGTGTTTAGGCAATTTTCCATTATTATCAAGGCAAGGCAAATAACTTTCATGAGTTCTTAATAGGCAACATTCAGATTTTATCGGGCAACATTTTACTTTAATGCAGTGGACTGTATTTTAATGGATTGGTAGGTTATACTGATTGTGCAAAAATAACTTACCATCTTTATGCCAGCTTACATCTCTTTATTACCTTGAGGGCTCCCTCGGAGCATCTGGAGCATTTGCCGTGACTGATTATCTGTGCTGGTATGGGCTCCAGAGCTGAGAGCTCGTACAGAGTAAGCGTTAACTTTGAGATCTTCTGATCTGCCCCTACGTCTCGCCATAAAGGGGAAACTTGGAAGTATTTTCGTTCAAATATATCTCCCACCGTAAAATATCTCATTTCACCAACCAAAAAAAGAAAAAAACAAACTCAGAGATTGGTTATTGGCAAGGCACAAACGATATGAAAATTTATTAGTTTACAATAAAGAGAGAAATTATTCAAAATAGAGTTTTGGAAAACTAGAAATAAAGTTAGCCAGATCAAAAGGAGGCTTATAAAATACAATTAATCTAAAATAAAATGACTCTTCACTAAATTTAAGCGAAAAAAAATATATTCATATCAATAAAAAGTTTCTCCAGAAGCGAGAGGCACTAACTTGTGGACCAAAGTGGCTGTTGCGGTCCTCAATTTCATCACCCTAACTACACTGTGAAGTGTCTCCATTATCCTGGCAAGCCGCCACTCCAGCAGTGGAACATATTTTCCATGTAGAATTACAATGGTTCCCTCCTTTAAATTTTCCCTGCCAGTACACTATTTGTTGCGAGGCACCAGATTATGGAAGTATTCAATATACCATCTCTTCCAAAAATTACGAAGACTCTTGGAAATCATCCTCCAACGGCTTGTAAAAAAAAACACAGATGCGTCTTCTTGTTCAGGTCTGGCTAGTAGGCCTTGGCCTATATGAAAGTGTCCTGGGGTGAGGTAATCCAGGTTATCCGATGGCTGATTGCTAATATTACAGATAGGACGGGAATTGAGAACGGCTTCAACTCGTACCAGAAGAGAATAAAATTCCTCATATGTCAACGCTTGATCCTGGAGAACGGCAAGACGGTGTCTCTTAGCAGATTTAACAGCTGCCTCCTAAATACCACCGAAATGAAGAGATGCTGGAGGAGTAAAGGTATACGGCCCGTAACAAATTGGTAAAGCTCCTTCAACTTCTTGGATGCATCTGAAAAGGCGATTAGTTGCATGAATGATGCATTCTGGCTGACAATACGAAGGCAAACATTTTTCAAGCTCGGAAATTCCTCAAGGAAAATCATTTACGATGAAGACATACTAGAGGGCAATTCACCGTCCCAATCAACCTTAAGCAGCTACAAACGTTGTAATAGGCATTTAACGGAAAAAACCGTACTGATATATACATTTATATCGAAAATTTTGGCAATGAAGGATAGAATACCTCGCTTTGTAAAAATAGGCTCACTTTCCTGTATTGGATACCTGAAATGATCGAGTTTAGGATCCCAAAACAAACCCAAAATCTTGACAGTCAAGGAATCTGGACTGTGGAGGAGTGTCTCCATCCAGGCACAAAGAAATTTCTTGACTAACCTATGGTACACAGACAGTACTTTTTCAGGAGAAGAATTTCAAACCACCTGCTCCAAATAAGGCAATAAACTCATTATACAGATCCAGAGATTCATCACTATTGCGAGCACCAGTGATTATGTTACAGTGATTGGAAACTGGACTGGAAGGGATTGAGGAGGTTTTTTGCTCCAGGAAGGTATTAAGCTGTGAATGGACTAGTCTTTCAAGTGGCATTGGAAGATTGGAGAGATTGGAGATGGGTCTGAAAACGGAACTTCTGGAATCGGAACTTTGATCAACGGGAGGACAATAACTTTTTTCTAGCTGGCGGGAAACTGGAATTTTTTTAGGAAAAATTGTAAATATGCAAGAGCACAGGTAAGATGACAGGAAGACATAGTTTGATTAAATCCTCAGGAATTTAATCAAACTATTTAACTATTAGGTCTGGGCCATAGTCGTCTGTTCTAGATTTTAGGACAGAAGAAAGTATGTCTTCTGGTAAAATAGAAATTATCAGGGTGAAAGGAAGTTTTTGGAATACAGTATGAAAACGATAATGGTAATGAGTCAGGATCAGCTAACAGATGGGCTTTATAACCCTAAAATGTAAACTATGATTGGATGTGTTGAATAATAAAGAAGAAAATAAGGAAGTTTTGAATGCCTCAACTTATCATAAATTTATAATAATCAAAGGCAAAATTTAATTATACAACTATTTAAAACTCATTATTTCATTAAAGTTTGGCTTTAGGAAATATTCAAATAACCCTGCTAAATCTTTTTAATAACCAAGAGGTAATGTATAGTAGCCATCTGACTGACCTGTAAGATCATAAAAGATGCAATCCGATAAAGCCCATCTCTAGAACTTTGCTAATCCTGACTCATTACCATTATCGTTTTCATACTGTATTCCAAAAACTTCCTTTCACCCTGATAATTTCTATTTTACCAGAAGACCTACTTTTCTCTGTCCTAAAATCAAGAACAGACGATTTTGACCTAGACCTAATTCCTGAGAAGTTAATCAAACTATGTCTTCCTGTTATCTTACCGGAGCTACTGCATATTTACAATTTTTCCTGATAAAATTCCAGTTCCCCTCTAGCTTGTAAAAAGTTATTGTCCTCCCATTGATCAAAGTTCCGGTTCCTGACCCAAAGTTTCCGTTTTCAGACTCATCTCCAATCTCTCCAATCTTTCAATGCCACTTGAAAGACTAGTCCATTCACAGCTTAATACCTGCCTGGAGCAAAAAAACCTCCACAATCCCTTACAGTCTAGTTTCCAATCCCAGTTCACCACCCCAATCTGCTTTGCTGAAAATTACCCAGGATCTTCATTGCTTAATAGACAAAAAGAAAATCTCTATCTTTGTTCTCTTTGATTTTTCAAAAGCTTTAGATTCAGCTAATCATGTAATCTAATCATCTCAAAATCTATCTTTCCTTCCCTCCTATGGAGATGCTTGAGATGATCTGAAAGTTACAAAAAGATATTGACAGTATGTAATACTTGGGAAATAACAAATGGAATGTTTAGAAGACCCAAGCCATTGTCATTGACTCTCAGGATCTGTTTAATTTTATTCCTTATTAACCCCTACTCTATATCAATGGAATACCTATACTTTTCCACACTTCCATAAGAAACCTTGGGGCGATGTTTGATCAACATCTGTCCTGAAATAATCACGTTTCCCAAATTATCTGAAAATTCATTGCTACCATCAAACATTTCCTGAAATTCCGTGACTCTATGCCCCTTAAAATCCGTCAGTTCCTAGTTTCCATTATCATATTCTCTCACTTCGATTGTGGGCTTGTTATCAAATTAAAAAGACTAATGAATTGTTCCATAGTCCTCAGGCGCTCCCACGTCTCCAGTTGCTAAGACAAGTTGAAGTGGCTCTATCCAGTTTTCCGACAGAAATATATAATACAAAAAAACTTTCTTCCCTTCTCAATTTCTTTATGCCTTGTTACTTTGTTCATTCGATCAACATGGGATCCCAACCCTCAAACCTGTTTATTCTTTCTCATAGATCTGTTTCCTTTAAAAAATCCATCGTCATACATGCTACCTAGTTTCGGAATTCCCTACCAACTGCCATATGGAAATCCTCATCCTTGACCTCATTTAAACAGCATTTATTTTATCATTTCCTCACCATTCAATCTTCAAAACTTATGTAAAACTAATGTTATTTTGTATTTTAGAGCTGTCAGCCACATTTTACTGATATCTAAGTATTATCCATATTGTATATTTGTACAAATACCTGAACTCACTCGTTTATATTTGTGTAGTGCTATTTCCCTATTCTAATATTAGGGTTAAATAACTTTGTAAATTAATTTATTTTTAATTGTATTTTAATGCCAGACAATTGTCATTTTCTTGTTCATTGTAGTCATTCTGAAGGAACTAAATGTCCCAGCATAAAATTGACTTTTCTTCTGCTTCTCAGAACTTTATTATTCTAAAATTTATTAGAAGTACATTTACTAGTTTTCTAATTGTATTCTAGCTAATGAATACATGTATATATTTTTTCACTATAAATAAGATGTATTTACCTCTTTCATGCTGAGGAAAAGAGATATTTAAAATAATCTCTAGGCATTAATTCAAATCAATTACATTGATTCTTAATTAAAAATTAAATTGCAACAAAATCTTAGGCCTTGTATTATTATAGATACATTTAACACTATTTGAATATGGCTTAGCAACTAAAGCATGAATGGACAGAGCATTTTGTTTGTTTTCCATTTAGTTCTAAAAATGGTTAACATTTTGATGAAGTGAACTGTTCAAAATTTAGTATACTATAATTTAGCTTATACATGTTCAATATAGTTAATTTTTTTTAATTGACATCCATTCCCTACATTATCAGATTTCTCTTCTTGGCGGTGAATTTCATTAAAACTTTTTCTGGAGTGATAAATAACAATTTGCAGTCCAATGTAAAGCGAGAATAAAAATCATTAAAACATATAAAATAAAATAATTTTTAATTTTTAAAATATATTTTTACATTTACAGCAAGGGTGTAACCAAAATTCGAAAAGAATGTGCATTATTGCGAAAAGATCAACAATGCAACTTATCATAATAGAACCACTTTGAAGACAATTAGTTCAACAATGGACAGGAGAGTATCTAGAGTTTGGAGGGGAAAATCCTAGAATTGTATACGTGATACACCAAAATGTACCGCTCGAGTTAGATTGACCCAAGTGTTACCATTTGAGGGTTAATTTAATGAATAAGGCCATCTCCTACCTCAACATACGCGTAGACTCCTAGTTTCCTCTCTCATTTTCCCCCACTTTGACTATAGCTGTGTGGTGTATGATGGCCTCTCTGTGGAGCTACGTGATAGACTGAAAAGACTAATGAACAGCTGTGTAAGATTTGTGATCGGGGCCCCAAGATACTCCCATGTTTCTCACCACTATGCTGAGTTAAAGTGGCTTTTCCCCTCCTTCCGAAGACAATATTTCCTAGGTACGTTCCTCTACCAAATCATCAACAGTCATCGTCCTTCTTACGCCTACAATCTTCTCCAGTTCAAATCCTCAGTCCATTCCCTGTCCACAAGATCTCGACCTTCTAATCTTTACATGCCTTCTCACAGATCTGCCTCATTCCAAAATTCCTTTGTTGTTCGCTCTGTCAATTTCTGGAATTCCCTCCCTATCAAAATTCGACATTCCCCATCCATATCCAAATTCAAAATCCTCCTATTCCAATTCCTATCCCAAGAACAGTCAGATAGTTGCTAACCATTCGATTTTAATAGAGAATTTGATACATAAAAATTCATTGATTGATTCATTGATACATTTTTATTTTTTAATTCCTTATTATTTTCTTAAAAGTGTATAATAGTGCAAATAGCTTTAAGTGCCTTGTTATAGTATTAATTGTTTTGTATATAGTTTCGTTTTTTTTTTATATAGAATGTTTACCTTATATTTTTTTTACTTTATCTCTTTTTTTCGATTGATTTTATTTTGGCCAGATGTGATCTTTTAATTTTGTTCTATTTTGTTATTCTCAAGGGACTGTGTCCCAGAATAAAATTATTTTTCTATCTATCTATCTATCTAAGATAAGACCTTTCTTTATTGGATTTTGAGTTGTGCCTCGAAAGAATACCTCCACTAACTAAGATGGAACAAGAAACACTTACAGAATTCTGGCAGCATTATCTACTATTACTTACGCTGCTAACATTAGAAAAAGGCCTGTATGCTACAATGTTAAAACTAATTCTCTAGAATCCCTAGTGGATACAGGATTTAATGTTGGGAGACTTCCCCCAAAAAGCATTTTTTATATATACAGGGTCTCCTGTAAGTAGAAGGAAATTTTTATAGCAGTGATAGCAGATCTCAAGAGCCATAAAAAATTTCATATAAATAATGGGCCAATTTTCAGCTGAAGATAAGAAAATCCAAGTTTGTGATTTTTTAAGTAAGTCACATTTTTTGTTAAATGGGAAGAGATAACTAAAAAACAAGATAGAATTTGCTTTTAAAAAATTGAGTTTGTTATTATTAAAACCATTTAAAGAGGACTTTATTAGTAACTGAACTATGCTAAGTTCAGGTTTATAAAAAATCATAAATTATTCACAATTTTTTTTTATCATCATCCAGCTATGTTATAGATGTCCCACTTTTAGAAAAACTTCCTCATTTGATACGCTTTAAGTTGATATTAATTAAGTTGAGGTTTATTAGGCAAAAACTTGAGATTAAATTCAAGTTGTGTAAGAAAATACCGTGCACCCCCCCCCCCACATCCCTATAAATTGCATATCGTTGTGTTCCTTGTGACAATTTATTAAAAAAAAGCCAATGTTCCCACAAAAAAAAGTGAACGAACTGCCCCAAAATGGCGTCCAAACATGGCGGATTGACGACTTTGACTTTAGTTAGTTTTTTTGTTACTCAGAATCAGCATTTGGCTTAATTTCATCATAGTTGGTCTTTTATTAAAGCTAGATAGTTAGAGAATAATAAAATATGAAAAAATATTAAAAACTAATTGGCTTAGGCATTAAAAAAAATCGGTAAAGTCGATTTTTTTTTTTAAAAAATTTTCAAGTTGAAAATCAGGCGTCGTTTGTAATTAAACGGTCAACAATAATGCAAAACGTGCTGAAATAAAACATCTGGAGAATACATTTCTCTTTCTAAAACACTGATTACTTTTTAAAATATTTGAAGTAGTTCCGTAGAAAATGTACTTAAGCGGCAGAAAAGCGCTACTGGCGTAGGTGCCTTCAGGCCTCTACCACACCACTCAGTACTCATAAATGGCTTAGTTATAGTGCTATAATAACGTTTTTGTTATATTATATTGATTGTATTAACGAATAAATATTAATACAATAATTTAATTGTAAAAAAAAATAATTTTTTTTTTAATTTTTTTTTTTTTATATATTATCATTTATTTTTTTAAATTTAGCTTCCTTTATTCTATACGGAGGTCCCTTAAGAAGGCCTCTATTATAAAAATTATATAATTATAATAATAAAACTTGATCAGTTTGGATGATATTAAGCAGGTTTATTATGGTGAAGACCACTTTATCAGCAAAAAAAGATTTGTTCTAAGCAATTGGCAAGCAGGTCTGGAGGAAGTAAACGAGGTTTATAATGGTGAAAACCACTTTATTTTAGATTGCTATTGAAGTTTCACATTGGGACTATCTTCACTTTGAAACAGGTTATAGAGAGGTCTATCGATAAAGAAAAATAGCTCTCCTCCTGTTTAGTGCAATTGCAAAAGATTTTTGAAGGAATCTGAAAGGAAAACGAGCTTTTGTGAAAGACTAGTAGATATTAGATCAATCCAAAGTGTGAGGCACTAAGCAGATAGAGAATCATTTTTCTTTGTCTGTGGACTTCTATATAACCTACCTTAAAGTGATGACAGTCCCAATTTGCAACTTATGTTCCAATGTGCAACTTGAGTTTCTCAATCCATATCACTCAGACAATCGACAATATTTCTTATTTTAGCTTCTACGATTCTTGAGTAGACTTTCTTTGGTACTATAAACAGTAAGTAATCTCGAATAACATTTCCTAGTATTTCATTTCCTGTAAAGGGACAAAACTACAGTCCTTCCATATCATTTTCTAATACATTTGTAGCCTTTGTAGGCACAGCATTTCGGGTTACTTCGTCCAGACCAGCTGACTTGCCAGTTGCTTAGAACAAATCTTTCTTGCTGATGAAATGGTCTTCACCATAATAAACCTGCTTAATATCATCCAAACTGATCAAGCATTTTGACCCCCTTTTAGCAGCATCTTGAAATATTTTGTTCATTTGTCTACTATATATTCGTTTAGCCATATAACGGATATTGATCCTTGTTTTCTTTTTCCGAAATTTTGGCACTTCCTTTGTCGTTCGCTTAATGTATTTTTCCAATGTTTGGGTTCAATTTCGCGTTTTCTCTCATTTTGAGACCAAATACTAACAATCAGTTCCAGTTACCTAGAACAGCTTATAGCTTCGCCCTTTCCATATTTTTTTTGTGCAGAGGGAATAATGCATTTAATGTTATAAGTTCATATTTTTTATGATATGGTCCAACTTCCGAATAAAATTAAGGAAATAAAAATTTCGGAAAAAGAAAACAAGGATCAATATCCGTCATATGGCTAAACGAATATATAGTAGACAAATGAACAAAATATTTCAAGATGCTGCTAAAAGGGGGTCAAAATGCTTGATCAGTTTGGATGATATTAAGCAGGTTTATTATGCTGCTTATTATAATGCTGTGCCTACAAAGGCTACAAATGTATTAGAAAATGATATGGAAGGACTGTAGTTTTGTCCCTTTACAGGAAATGAAATACTAGGAAATGTTATTCGAGATTACTTACTGTTTATAGTACCAAAGAAAGTCTACTCAAGAATCGTAGAAGCTAAAATAAGAAATATTGTCGATTGTCTGAGTGATATGGATTGAGAAACTCAAGTTGCACATTGGAACAGAAGTTGCAAATTGGGACTGTCATCACTTTAAGGTAGGTTATATAGAAGTCCACAGACAAAGAAAAATGATTCTCTATCTGCTTAGTGCCTCACACTTTGGATTGATCTAATATCTACTAGTCTTTCACAAAAGCTCGTTTTCCTTTCAGATTCCTTCAAAAATCTTTTGCAATTGCACTAAACAGGAGGAGAGCTATTTTTCTTTATCGATAGACCTCTCTATAACCTGTTTCAAAGTGAAGATAGTCCCAATGTGAAACTTCAATAGCAATCTAAAATAAAGTGGTTTTCACCATTATAAACCTCGTTTACTTCCTCCAGACCTGCTTGCCAATTGCTTAGAACAAATCTTTTTTTGCTGATAAAGTGGTCTTCACCATAATAAACCTGCTTAATATCATCCAAACTGATCAAGTTTTATTATTATAATTATATAATTTTTATAATAGAGGCCTTCTTAAGGGACCTCCGTATAGAATAAAGGAAGCTAAATTTAAAAAAATAAATGATAATATATAAAAAAAAAAAAAATTAAAAAAAAATTATTTTTTTTTACAATTAAATTATTGTATTAATATTTATTCGTTAATACAATCAATATAATATAACAAAAACGTTATAGCACTATAACTAAGCCATTTATGAGTACTGAGTGGTGTGGTAGAGGCCTGAAGGCACCTACGCCAGTAGCGCTTTTCTGCCGCTTAAGTACATTTTCTACGGAACTACTTCAAATATTTTAAAAAGTAATCAGTGTTTTAGAAAGAGAAATGTATTCTCCAGATGTTTTATTTCAGCACGTTTTGCATTATTGTTGACCGTTTAATTACAAACGACGCCTGATTTTCAACTTGAAAATTTTTTTCAAAAAAAAATTGACTTTACCGATTTTTTTTAATGCCTAAGCCAATTAGTTTTTAATATTTTTTCATGTTTTATTATTCTCTAACTATCTAGCTTTAATAAAAGACCAACTATGATGAAATTAAGCCAAATGCTGATTCTGAGTAACAAAAAAACTAACTAAAGTCAAAGTCGTCAATCCGCCATGTTTGGACGCCATTTTGGGGCAGTTCGTTCACTTTTTTTTGTGGGAACATTGGCTTTTTTTTAATAAATTGTCACAAGGAACACAACAATATGCAATTTATAGGGTTGTGGGGGGGGGGGGGTGCACGGTAAGGGGGTCTGGCCCACAGACTATACAGTATGTTGCAATGCATTCGAATATGTTTGCCAAGATTGATAACTTGGAGGGCTACATCATAGTATGTAAGTAATATTTTGACATTTTGAAGTGGATCCTACTTTTATTTCATACTAACCTTAAATTTTCATGTAACTTGAATTAAATTCTCCATCACTTAAATGTATCATGCAGATTTTTTTGGGTGATAAGATTGGGGAAATCTTTGAAGAGTTTCATCTTATTTTTTCAAATCACTCTTTGTTAAAAAGAGTACATTTAGTAATCCTTTCAAGAGAGGAGATGGGATGGCCGAGCATACATGTGCCAAATGGGCTTTGTCCAGCAGCCAGATAAATCGAAGTTTAAATGGTAAAATAACTACGAGTTCACTTCCCAGTGCCTGGGTGGAGAGGACACTTTTTAACTCTGGCATTAATCTCCCACCATCTCCCCTGGCCCGGGAAAAACCCTGTATACCCTGAAAGGTGAGGGAGGGGTGGGAAAAAAATCCTTTCAAGGTTATTAAAGTGTAGTAGGATAATGGGTTTAAAGTTCTTTCATACATAAAAAAAAGGATGTCTCGGAACATATATGCCTAGAATATATGTTTTATTTAATTTTGGCATCACAATAAAAAATAAATTACTTTTTATTCTTTTGTGTGTTTATAAAATAATAATAGAAGAATGGTCTTAAGTTCAATAAAATCTTATCGATTTATAAAAAAAATGAGTAGGTTTTTTCATAGATGGAAACTAAATTATGAAATGATTTATTCTGTATTTTTAATAGGACAGATGAAGTATTGATATATTTTAAAAATACAATGACTTAAACATTGCAAAAATATATTTCATAATTTGCCTAGAGCAAACATGTAATTTATAAACCTATTTATTATGTATAAGATGAATTGTTACTAATTGAACAAATATTTACATTTCAGATAAGACTTATTCTTTCTATATGCATTAAATACACACATAACTCATTCACTCATATTTTACAATCTCAGGCAAACAGTCAATATACATTTAATCTATCTTTTACTGAATCATTGAAAAAGCTTAAATTTGTTTTTAGGTGACTTCAAGAAGCAGATAAAGAAAATTATGTACAGTCCAATAATAACAAAGAATTTGTTATAATTACTATCAGTACAAAGATATTAGAAGCATTCCTTCAGAGAAACGAGCATTGTATTGACTAAGCACCTAATGTCCTCTCATTACAAGTAGCTTTAAACTAATAAAATAGAAAATATATATACATAGTTATCAATTTGTAAGAGTTTTAATAAATAATTTTGCTTAAATTTACTGATACACATAGATCAATGGATTGGATTGGTTTCATAAAATCTAAGTTCAAATTGCTTTATCTTTGTTTTTAATAAATCATCAATAAAAAAGGTAATTGCATATTTGTAAATTAATAATATTATAGTCATTGTTTCTTTTCCAAATGATTTATGATAAACAGGAATGGTACAGAAATGTTCTAAATAAGTAATAAAAATATTATTAAGTAATAATTTATATTTTAACTATAAGGAATGACACTATTCTATTATAGTTTGGTTTTATTGGTTTAATGATATACATTTTATTTTGAAATTAAGATAAAAACTAATGATTTGGAAGAAACTATAAAATAGTTTTTTGGGACCTTCTGAATATAATACTGGAAGTGTGGCAAAAAAATTTACATATTTATGTTCTTTCATAAATAAAGAAGATATCTGATATTTTTTGTCTGCTAAGGTAATATCTTAAAATCAAATGTGTAGTTTTTTTTTTCCTATTGGATATGTCTTTAAAATATATTGTTTTGTTAATGAATCTTCATTAATTCAATATACTTTATCCATTAAATAAAAAGATTTTAATTATTTTTCAAATTAACTTTCACTCATTAAAGGTGTGTGATATTATTGCAGTTCACTAACTAGAATAAACTTTACCTAATATAATTGTTACATTTTGTTATTTTTACTCAAATAACTAGAAAATTATGTTCACATTTTGTTCTCCCTATTTATTAATAATGTAATATAGTTGATAAAACAAAGTTATTTATAAAAAAAAAATTGAGGGCATTTTAATAGCAATGATTATGTTCAGAAGACCACAACAAATATCTAACAATTAATCAAACACAATATATATATATATTGGCAGACTGATGTTCAAATTTTTTTTTTTCTGCTTCATGAAAGTTTACAAAACAAAACCCATAAAGAAAGAGGCCCCACCACCCCAACGTAAAATTGTGACTATAATAATAACATAAAATTTGGACACAGAAATAAAGCCAGGGTCTAAATATTAGCATTGATAAAGATAAAAAAAAACATAATACATATATTTTTTGTTTTTATTTGTTTTTTAAAAATCTTATAGTTAAAATATCACAAAACCTACGGCTCTCAACAACTTCTCAACACTTAACAAATTGATATTTAACCAATTATTTCTAAAAAAAAAAAAGAAAAGATTTACATACACAATTTTTTTATCTTTGATTTTTTAAAATTGTATTTACTTATTTTTTTTGCAATACAAATACAGCAAAATGGACAAAATTGATCACAGGTGCTCTACATTTTTTTCCTATATCAATTGGTTGGTATCTTATTTATAACCTACATATATAAGGCAATAGCTAGTAGAAGGCCTCAATGATTCATCATTAAAATTAAAGAATTAAATGAAATATATTAATACAAATGACTTAAAAAATATTTTGACCAATTTGAGAAATAATCACTAAAAAAACGTATATATTAATAAATAAAAAACAATTCAAAACAAAATAAAAAATAGGAAACAAAATACAATAGGAAAAACTGCAAACAAAAAACAACAAAAAATCAATATATGTACAGAGTACAATTGAATTTAATCAACTCATTTCATGAATAATAATGGGGTAATATAATATGTACAGATTACATTTTTGAAGTTTGTACACAGTATTTTTAAAAAAAAAAAAAGAAGATACAAATAAGAAATTTACAATCAATATGAAATAAAACAAAAAAGAGTGATATAAGTGAACAATATGGTTCATTATGAATGTCAATATTGTACAAATCCAAAAATATGTAACAGAAACATTAGAGCTTTAAAATTATAAATAAAAAAAAATCATATAGAAGAATAATATACTCCTTCCTTTTCTATTCTATCGCTTTGAGAAAAGGCAAGCTACTATACGTTGATATGGTTGCAGCTAAATAGTTGAAAGACCACTGATTCATATATTTAAAACAAATATGAATTTCCAGTTTAGCATATTTTTTCTATATTATAAAAATAGGCAGTTTTAATTTTTTTAAAATATACATTCAAGTTCATTGTAGGAGGATGGATTATATTCAGAAAGATAATTAATAGAAAAAGTACAAAAATAAATCTCCATCATGATATAAAAACTGTTTTCAAATATGGAGATAACAAAAGCTATTGAGATTATGAATTCTATTTAGCTGCTATCCATTTATGAACATAATTGTTGATTTGCATGTTTATATACAATAGATTCATAAAAATAATAAAATAATATGCATACATTGAAAGTTAAAAACTCACTATTTTTATGTTATAAAAATTCATTTTTTTATTTTACATATATTTTTTTTAGCTAAGCAACAGACTTACATTTATTTATTTTAAATTTATTTACTTCATGAAAATAAAATAGAAATACTGAATCATTTATTGGTTTGAATAATTAAAATTTCTACTTAAAAATATATATGACTCTATAAAGGCTTCTCTAATTTCTTTTTTTTTTTTTTTCAGTATAACTTCATAGATAATAGTAACATACAGATAAGAATAGATTTGTGATGCACTAAGCCAAAAGGAATGGAGTAGCTGGAAGGCCAAAATAATAAAAGTGGAAATGATAAACTTACTACCATAATACTTCTTAGCTAACACTACTTATGGCACTACAGTTTCTGTGCTAACATCGTGTTGATTAATTTATACACAAAATCTTAAAAATAATTTGATTTTATAAACAGTCCAGAATGGTTAATTAATTACATACATATTCTAATATACACAACATTACAATTTCATTTTATTTATTGAAACACTTTTATTTTTACTCTTATTATTTGAGGATTAAAACATAAATCATTTAATTATTTTTTTAAGGCACTGAAATTCTTGATAACATTTAATGAACAAAAGACGATATGTGTTATATTGATAATAAGACTTCTCCAGAACCACCATATTCGAACAAGAAGCATAAAGGGAAAAGAACTAAGCAAAAGTTAAGTGATTCATAATAAGATCATAAATTGGGATAGTTTGGATATAACAAATTTTAAGAAAAAATTGTCCACATAAAAGGAAGATCAAAACATGAATGATTCAGAGAAATATTAGTGTTTCTTTTCCTCTCTACCACCTTATTTTACCTATAATGGTAACATATCACTACTCATAACATCAATGCCTTTTTTTGTCCAATTAAGAATAAAAATGTAACTAATGAAATAAATAATGCTTTTGCTCAATAAAAACTTAAATGAAACAACAGATGCTTTAACTGCATGTATCAACATTGATTTTTGTGTTCACATAAAGTATCCTTATCAAACTGAAAAGAAATTTTATCTCAAAACAGTTTCAGGTTTTAAAAATGAGAATTAATATGTTTAGTTTAGAAACGATACCTAAAACGAACAAAACAGAAATTAAATTAAAATGGAATAAAATTTAAGTAACAGTATGAATTACAAACACTTTTAAACTAACCATATTACAATGATATGATACTAAAATTAAAAGATATAGGAACAACATAACTAATGATATCAACTGTGAATTAATGGATCACACATCATGGTAATTACAATTACATATTAAAATAGCTCAATGAAACAAGCCATATTGACAGCAAATAAACCATGATGGCTCCTCATTAAATAGTCGACAAATGTCAAGATTAACAAAAAATAAAAAACTATTGAGCATTTCGACTAAAATAATTTAGGAAATTAATTCGAGTAACTTAAAAAAGGAACCCGTTCAAATATCTTTCATATCCACACTCCTTTACAGTAATCTAAATTTTCAAATTAAATTTAAATAAAATAAAACAATGGCTTTAATATTACTATCGATTTCAGCCAATGTCAGACAGCACATCCTTTCTTGGTTCCATAAAGGATTTTAAGTTCTGGGTATATTATTTTTCTGATTAATGAGTTTGTCTTTCCTGCTTGGATGGCTCTTGCTGGATCTTTTTTGAGAGTTTTTATCCCAGGTTTGTGGACAAGGAAAGCATTGTCAAGGATCTGAAATTCGTAGTCCAGAACACACAATGCATAACCCTAAAACAATAACAGATTAATAAGTTTTGGTTAAAAAACGAATATATACAGAAATGTTGTTGATGAATTAGTCAGTTAATTACAATTAAACCAATTAACAAATTTAGAGCCTACTGACATTCTGAAATATTTCTGAGTCAGCGCAAAATTTGGTGTAAAATGTAAAAACAATTTGTGATGGTTAGAAAGAGAGTAAGGTTGGTAATATTTTGAGATGAGCATTTTATGTATTAAAATCTAAGATAAATAAAGTTATAAAATGTGTGTGAATGTTGTTTCAAAATTTACTATTCGAGAGCTAATTTTAACTATAATTTATTATATCAACAATTATCACCTATAAAAATCATATAAGTGACTACAGCCATTGCTATTTTCAGAACATTTAGTGTAAAATGTAAAAAAAAAAAATTGAGATGGCTAGATAGAGAGTTAGATTGGTAATGTTTTGAGATAAGCATTTTGTATATTATAATCTAAGATAAATAAAGGTATAAAATGTGTGTGTAGTGAATGTTGTCTCAAAATTAACTATTTGAAAGCTAATTTGTCATAATTTCTTATAGCAACAATTATCACTTTCAGAAAACATTTCCAACACTGTTATCACCACCAATGCCGATGACACGTGTATCCTATCAGTTAATAACGATCTATCTATTGCATCCCAAACTCTTCAATCACACATCACAAGTCTTCAAAAATGGTGTCAAAACTGGAGGATTAAAATAAATTCCAATAAATCCCATCAAATTACTTTCACTCTTCGTCGTAAACCTATGACTTCTTGTCCTACAGTATCCTTCAACAATAGCCCTCTTATCCCTGTCGAAAAAAATACAATACCTAGGACTCCACCTGGACAAACGACTCACTTGGAACCCCCATACCAGACTGAAATGACTAGAAACTGCCTGACGTTTTCGACTACTGCAGTACTTACGAGACAAACGCTCTAAGCTTTTAATCAATTACAAACGACTCATATATATGACAATAATAAGACCTATTTGGACTTACGGAATTGAGCTTTGGGGCTCCACTAAACCATTGAATTCCTCTCGTATCCAATCCTTACAACCCAAAATCTTTCGTAAAATCCTCAACGCTCCTTACTTTGTCACAAATAAAATCATCCAGAAAGACCTTAATGTTCCATATGTTTCCGATTTGGCCCAATCCAGATACCTATCCTTCCATAACAAACTGTAGAACCATCCGAACCCTCTCGTTTCAAACCTTACTTCCTCCTCAATCCCAGATAACCCTTCGAGGGGTCTGAAAAGAAGATGGCCTTGGGACCTTCTAATATAGAACTTTAATTTGAGTTCTACCAATGGGTAGTTTCTCTTCATGTTGTACATGTCATGTTACCAATGTCACATTTACTTGTTGTATTTCTCATGTAATACAGTTGTAAATTTCATTAAAAAAAAAAAAAAAGAAAAAAAAAAGAAAACATTTAAGTGACTACATCCATTCCCATTTTCAGAACAACCTTAATATTTTTTAAATGATTAGATTTATAGACAGGATTTAAGCAACTTTCCTTTAAAAAAATCAATCGGAGTTATCTTATAATTTATTATTTTTGCATCAACTCAATTTTGTTTACAGCAAGTTCATGTTCATGAGAAAAAAAAAATATATAAGAAATCCAATCCAAAACCTACAGTTAAAATCTCTCTATTATGTAAAAGGTTTTTAGCGACTTTCATATTTTATTTTATTTTAGTATTATGAGAGTAGAAGATTACAAGAACTCTCCTATTAGCTTTATGATTAGCACTAATTATACAGCTGTTCATTTAATTACAAATGTCTTGAGCTTCTGTAATCATCTACTATCCTAATACAAAATATAGATATACATTGTAGTGTTTTCATTACAGTATTGAGGTCATGTAACTCCTCCTCTCCTAATACAAAATAAAGATTTTACACCAAAAATTTATACAGAAAATAGTATTCATCTGGAGGTGATAGTTTGATTTTAATTAGGTGCCAACAGTTATTTTTTTGATCTAGAAATTTTCCCCTTGAATATAATATATTAATTATTATATTATAATATATATAATATTATTTATATTATATTATGATATAATTATAATTATTATGAAATAGAAAAGGAAGCACAATATAACATAAAATGAAAATATTAGAAAAAAAAAGCTTAAATTGATGTTGGGCTTATATGAAGCTAGACAAATTGAATATATATTGTGGTTACAAAATGACAATAAAAATAATTATAAATATATGATAATATAAATAGCATTAAGGCACCATGTATAATATAGATTTTTAAATGAATTAAAAATTTCTCTGAAAGGTGGTTTCATTCAATGTATTTTATGTTGATAAAAAATTAATACAATTTGAACACCAGAATGCATGTGAATTACAGTAATACAATTTTTTCTCCCCTTTCTTGCCTTTAAGGCTAGAGTTTTTTTTTTTTTCACGGAGGAGAGAGTAGGAGAATTATGCCAAGTTAAAAGTCCCACCAGGCACCGGAATTTGAACTTGTAATTAGTTTTCATCGCTAATTTCGGTTATCAGGTTGGTGGGCAATCCGCAAGCAGCCTGCTCAGCCATCCCATCCCCATAATTATACAATTAGAGCAATGAGTAGAACAATTAAATGGAAAATAGTATAATTTGTAAAATAGTAGTTGGTCCAACATTAGGTGTTTAGGGGATAACCCCCCCCCCCCTCCCCCACAGTTATAGTATAAAAAGAAAAAAAATATAATAATCAGGAAAATTCAAATGCTATAAGATTATGAGTTAAAAGGCTTTATAAAGATAAATAAATACTAGCCAAAGTAGTTGTCATTATTCATATCTAATAACTATTTCTAGTTTCAATTCCAAAATGTTTTATTCATCCAAGAATTGTGATTTTTATGATCTTTCACTCACCTGGGTCATCTTGTCACTTTTACCCTCCCAGGATAGTCTTTCATCATAGAGAGGGTCTGCATGTGTTCCAATATAAATGGGTTCCCAATGGACATGGTAACCCATCCGCTTTCCGATGTGGAACACCTTTAGTCCACCTCCCCCGACTGTGTAATTTGCCCACTCCTTAGAGTGCGGAACATTGTGGCAATCAGGGCACACTTTCTTGTGGAATGGAATAGCTGATCCATTCCTCAGCATCGATACCTGAGAAATAAGAAGAATGAACTTAAAATTAAATCATTTTTTTTTTTTGGAAAATGCTTAACACATTATTAATTTTAAAATAAAATTGGAAATCATTTTGCTATTGTTAACTTCAAAATAGCGTAAAACAAAAGCATCTCATTAAATTAATGTTTTTCTATTTAATAATAATTTGCTTTTATTAATCAATATATCTCTAATAATTAATGAAAAATGATTAAATGGACAGTGAAATTTCAATCATTTATCATATTTCAAGTGAATTATATTCAATGCTGGAGTTTTAATAGTTCAACCATCACTTATCTGTTTATAAAAATTTATTTCAATAATAATAAACAAAACAAATGATCATTTTACAAACAGCATTTTATTTACTTTTATTAAATTATTCTTATTAGATGAAGACTACATAAGAAGTTTACATCACATAAGAAATATTGCTAATTAATTTTTTCTACAAATTAAAAAAAAATTTCCTTCACAGTAATATAATGTGAGATAGGAAATGATTTGAAGTAACCAACGGATCTTTGATAAAAACTATTTTTGATGGTTTTTTTTTTGGAACTAGAACTTTTTCCTTTGTAAATTTTCGGGCAAAGATTTTACAGAACTTTTATTTTTTAAAAACGTGTATTTTAAAGTTTTGATTTCGCCAAAAAGTCGATTTATAAAACGACCTTTATGTTAGCTACTCAAATAAACAACAAATTAGAATCAAATAATTTATTTAAGATAAATTAAAACTCAAATCCATGCCCAATCACTGTTTAGTTCTAATTAAACGAAAAGTATTCCTAAGGACATTAATAAATAAAAAGTAAACTTTTAACTATAAATCTATAATTTTATTATTAAAAAGTTTCTAAGAAGTTTATTTTAACAACTTTTCTTTCTAAAGTGTTTCACATGAATTCTGTGGCACCTGTGTATAGTGTTTTATGGGAAAAATAATATTTAAGGGAAAACACAATTGAAATTTTCACAGGTGTAAGTTCAATTTTCGAACTTCATCTTATGATTCACAAACGAAAGTTCATCTGTGTAATAGCTGTATAATTTGGGCCAATACAATACACAAATGAAGAGAGAAAAATTAGATTCCTAGTGATATCAACAAAAATTCACATGATTGCACTTAACACATTTTTCACAGGTGCCATAAAATTATTAAAATGAAACTTTTAAAAAAATTTTCCCTCCTACTATTTTTTAGTAATATTCATTTTATCATCATTATCCTTTATTATTTTCATTTCATTATTCATGTTGATACCGAACAAGTCTAGTTATTTTAATCCAAGTGGAACCACTAATTACAAATGCTATGAGTCATTAAGTCCATGTAAAATAATAAATTACTGATTTAATATATTTTTTTCTTTACTTTGTTACTGTCAAACTAACAATAATAACTTTAAGAATCATATATGAAGTTTGGACATGTACTTGCGTTTCCAACCTCTGAGAGAGATTTTTAATTATTAAAAACAAAAACAAAATTCAAACTATCTGAAGGAAACAATTGAAATTACTTACTAATTCAGTCTTATCATTCGGGAGAGAACAGTTGGCTTCGATTTCAAAGATAGAGAGGGGAAAGACTTTGGGATTCTTATGCCTCAAAGGCGGGTCCTGGCGGCGGACCATTTCTAAAAAGTCGGAAATCACACCAGGGCTTGGGTACAGCTCAATATCAGAAGCCAGAATGTAATACGTGGTGGCCGATTCCCTGGCGATGTTTCTGCCTACGTTGACGGGGTACAGCAGCTTCTTCTGGCTCTTGTAGCTCGAGGGGTTAGTCCAAGGCGGAGGGGCGCTGCAGTTGTACTTCTGGCTAAACACTTTTGACCCTCGTGGTATGTTCTTGGGCATGTGTTTGCTCGGGAAATAGATGTGGAAGGTGACGTACTCAGCGATCGGCTGAGGGCTGCAATCTCTCAAATAGCTTATCGTCTGAAGGGTTGTGGTAAAGTCGGTACTTGGAGCGTGGAGGGCCAGGGATATCGGGCCTCTCCACCTTTCCAGGAGGGGCTCCAGGTTGTCCAAGAAAGTATAGTCGGCATGAGTTGTATACGTGATACTCTCCCAGCACCTGCGAACACACATTCACAATATCTTAGTTCTGCAGCTTTAATGTTGATAAAAACAGAATTACAATGAATTTATAACAGAAATTATAATGAATACATATTTAGAGACCACTATTTCTATCTGTCTTTATTATAACTATTAATCATGCTTCTAAAAAAAAAAGTAATCAATAACAATGTTTTTAACATGTTGATGCAATTTTTACTTTTACTTACCTATATTTGAAATATATAAAGGAAAGTACTGCGATCGTGAAAATTTTTGAATCTCAGTTTTCAACGGAAATACACGTTTTGAGGTCCTCTAAGTCCAAATAACCAAGTCTCGCAAAATGGTGTGTGTGTGTGTGTTAACAGTCTAGCTCAAAAACGAAAAGTTGTACGAAAGTGGAATAGCATATTTAAGGTTTTTATATGCTAGGGATGTCACAGTAACTTTTTTATCAAAATCGACTGACCGGAAGTGGCACTTTATATCATGGGCTAAACACATTTTTACAATTTTCTCGGAAACACCTTTAACGATTTTGATTAAATTCATTACATCAGTTTTAAATAAAAGTAGGTTTTATTCTGATTGATGTTTTCTAACAGGGCTTAAATGGCTGATTTTCAATATTAGCTTCCTCTAAAGTACCTTTAATTTTTTTTATTTAAAACAATTGAATATTTCACATTAATCTCTAATATAAAAGATAGTTAAATATAAAATATGAAAGAATTTGATAATTAACTAAAGGATAAATAAAAAATCGTAACGGAGAATAGTTGTGGTGGGAAGATTGCATTAAAGCCGATCTGAAGGGACTGGATTTGGACGGCGAACGGTGGAGGAAGATGTGTAATAAGCGATTGGTGGTGTCGGCTTCGAACCTTCGGGTTCGCTAAGCCTTTTATTATTATTATTATAACGGTGAATAGTTGTAATCGATCGTACCCGAGCTCGCCAGAAAGATTATAACAGGCTTCCATTCGGAACATGTGCTTAAAATAATCCGGACTGCGATAATATTATATAAATACACATCTGCGGTTTTCATAAATGCTATTGTTAGTATTATTTAATATTTAATTGTATAGAATACACCGTTATGCATATTAAAATTTGTATATATAAGGATACTTATACAAATAAAAATACCCACAATGAAATATAAATAATTATAATTTTTATTTTCACTTCTCCTTTGTCTGAAAATACTTATTTCTGCTAAGAAGAGGGTACTAAGTGAAAGTTGTGTGATGCGCACACAGCACCAGATTTTTATCAATAGAATGTAAATAACATTTTCAACAAAGTAGGGTAAATAAAACCAAGTGTTAGCAACAACCGTTATTGATCGTTTTTTGAGCAACTGTATGAAAAATGTAATATATTAATTATTCATATTATCAAGAATGTTATCTCAGTATAGACCCACCGTAAGATATTTATTTTTTTCAAAATTATTTATCTTATACCTCTTTCTAGTGAATTTCATATTTACAAAGGATATATCCGTGTATATAGAATCCAACTTGTAAATAGAATAAACAACTAATTAACTACAACATATTATAATAAACAACTAAAACTGACTAGCATAACTATAATTAAACACATCAATATATAATATGCTGAATTATGAACTTTGAGAAAATTATGAAGTTTTCGACAGAATCCAAATATGTAATTGACTCTGTATAGAATACAGTGTCTCTTTCAACATTATTACGCATTTATATTCCATTGCCGTTTTAGCCATAGGTTGATAAACATGTCTCCGATTAATCGTAAGGAGTGTTATACACATTTAAAATAAAACTTATTGTACTCTTATTTGGAGAGAAACAACTATTTTAACTGCTCTCTTGTAAAGTTGGGTAAATGTTATAGAGTGCCCTACCATCTCCGAACTACAAAATTACTTTACAATAATTTTTGAAAGCTCTTTATAATAGTAATACTTCATCACAATTAGTTAGGGTAAAATACTCATTCATATTCCTTCATAAAAAAACGCCAATTTACTTCGAGGTCTCTTTTTCATTAAGCAGTACTAATTTCATTTCAATCACATTATTATTTTTTCTCTTCAAATCTTAATCCGTACCTGTCATGAATCCGATAATAAGCAGATATGTTGTGTGATATAAATTTGGAAAGTAATATTTTTGGCATGAGGGAGGATAGTACCTATTAGCACATATTCCTGGTTTATGGGTAGATCTTTAATTAAGAAAAGATCTCTCATCCAGCCCCTTTTCATTCGCCTCTTGATGGATATCCGTGGGCACTTCGTTTGTAAGTCTATTGTAATGCCCTTGGAGTTTAATATGAAATCGGGAGTAAAGAGTATATGTTGATAGTCATAAGACGGGATACAAAGTTAAGTTGTATCACGGAGCTGATGTTACTAGTCTTAAAATTTTGAACAGAAAACATTGTAGTTTTTATAAGTGCGTCTTATTTGCTGAGGCGTAAATCTGTGAGGTGTGTGTCCATATATTGAGTAGATATATTTACGTATTTAGTTGTTGTCCGACTTACAATTTTGATTGAAAAATAGAAATAGAGTATTTTCAGTCGTTAGTATAAAACCTTCTTTACATTTCGATGAGTGAAATTGTTAAATTTCATGACGTGCACGAGATAGTATACCATCGATATATTCCTAGATTAGGTAGAAGTATCTTGTTCAAAACGAAATAAAACATCACTGTTTATCGGATTTTTTCCGAAGGAACGATCTACGATGCAAGACTTATTATGATAAACTCCGGCTACATTCAGAGCTATTCTAGCCAGGTCGGCAAGTCAGCGATCGCCGAGGGCCTCCGAATCTGGAGGGGGGGGAGGGGAGGGAGCTCGGAGCTACCCCAAAAATAATTTTTTATATTCGTCGATTTCCGAAACATTTTGGGGCCCTTTCGATAGGCCCCCAACGTACATACTTTATACTTTTAATCGCCATAAGGGTTCCTCGTATGAAGACCGATATGATTATTGTCCTATACCGTTGTACATTTGGCTCTCAAAATAATTGTTTTCTATTCGTTTATTTCCGCAATTTTCGTGGCCCCCCAATAGACCACCAACTTATATATTTTGTACTTTTTTTATTGACGCAGAATCATTGTAGCCCCCCTCTGAGAGCCTCGAATATCTTGGTTTTATATTTATCAAGCACCGTTGTACTCTTGGACCACACAATAATTCTTTCGTTCTTAATTCTTAATACAATAATTCGTTAATTTCCGCAAATTTTGAAGGCCTCTCCGATGGGCCACAACATAAATGTTTTAAACTTTTTTATTCCAGTATAATGATTGGGGATTTTTCTTAGGATCCCGAATATCGTTATGTTTTATTAATATAGTACCGTGATATGTATGGCTAAAAAATAATACCTCGGAACTGACTATATTACAACGAAATGTAAATTTACAATCATGTAAAAATTTTTTTTATAATTTGATGATTAACTTCTAAAATAAGTAAGTCCATAAGAAGTGAATTAGACCACAACGTTTTAGAAGTATGCTATCGTTGTTCTAATCGTACAACGGTACCCGTTGTCTTAGTACGTACTAGTCACTGGCGAAGGCCCGCAAAATGAATTAAAACGGGTTCATCAAATTTTAACAATCATCAACTCAACAACCTTGAGCATTATCTCCTTCATAATGAATTTGCAGTAACCATGAATGACAAATATTAACAGGGAAAATAGGAGGTATTCAAACGTTGAAAATTTGAATGTTGGGAATTTTTGGTGAAAAATGTCCCTCAGAGAAGGATATTCGGAGCCGACGCGGATCGGTAACTGTTTGCAGAGGACGCCGTGACGACTAGACACGAAATGGGCTAGGCCATTTATCAATCTCAGTTATCTCGAAGGTAAGGAAAGCTCGCTTCACAGATAACTTTTATCACTAAGCATAGCGTTCTGTAAAGTTTTTTTATCGGACATCTATTCTCCCTCTGACGTTTGTAAATATGTATTTGTTTAAATCCCACATCAAATCAGCAATATAATTTTTTTTTATTATTATTCATGATAAATAATTTATTTATTTTAAAATAAAACATACAGACTTTTAATGTTAATGTTAACTGATCTTGAAATTCGGGGAATGAGATAAAATTTATCTACAACAATAATTAAACTCAACTAATATAATAGAAAATAATAATTATTATAGTTGTGTTAAAGTTAATCGTGTAATTTCATATCAGACTACAACATTAACCAATTTTTTCTGCAATAATTATTACCATTTGTTCTATATGAGAAGAGAGAAGTTGTTGTAGCGGACAGTTAGTTCATCTGCACGCTACCTGGCACCGCCACAAGTGTGCTTTTTATCAAAAAAGTTCTATTTTTATTTCATCTTATTTTAATGTATAAAACTGCAGTAGAAACTTGTAAATATGTATATACATTGAATTTTATAGTAATAAGATATATTGATTAAATCTTAAAAATATCTCGAACTAAAACTTGCTGGCCTTGTTATCATTACCAGCCATTCTGAAGCACAGGCGGATCTACGGGGGAGGCTTTCCGGCTGAAGCCCCTCCCCCCAAAATGGTAAAATTTAACCATGTTTTACAGAAAAAAATATTAAAAACTATCTCTTAAAGTATTCTTATTCGTGTAATTATAATTAATAGGACTTGAAGAACCACTAAACACCATTTCATATAGGTAATTAATTTCTTTATTTTTTTCAAATTAATTATCGTTATGTGTATATGAAAAAAAAAATCTTTGGGGCTGAAGCCCCCCCCAAAATTAAATCCTGGATCCGCTAGTGTTCTGAAGTGATTTGTATATTAATTGTTCCTTCTTCCTTCCGGGAAGAAATAGCCATAGCCAGACTCACCTCACCTCTAGTCGATTGATCAATATATTTTTTATACGATATGGAACCATATCAATCTGACTATATGCTAATCACATGTTCCTTTATCCCTATTTCCTTCTCTCTTCCATATAAGGTCAGTATGCCCATCCATCCACTTGTAGTAATATATACCAATACTGAACACTCATCCCTACGTTGGTGATTCTTCATCAAACAAAGTTTTAAAACTCTTCTCTCCGTGGTTTAGCGGGTTACCTAATCAAATAGCAAATAATAGAGTAAATGTTTTTTACATTTATATGTCTATGTACTTATTTACATAAGTACAGTGTTAAGAAACGGGTATCTGGATTTGTTTTAAAAGTAACCATAAAATTTCGAATAGTAAAGGAAAGGAACATTATAAAACGTATCGTATAATAGTAATGCGATTGAGGAGAGTCGCTATTTACTGATACCAGTGGTGTCAATTCAGAAGCTGAAAAGAACTGAAAATTTTCTAATTTGAGAACATTTTTAATTTTTATTCCAAGGTTCAGGCAAAGATGTAATGTATTAAGTAACTATTTTGATTTGTATTCCTAGATGATTCCGAGGCTAAGATTGGCCGGAAAAGCTCAAATCTGTATATTCGCACCAAATTATCCTTACAAAATTTTTTACAATTTGAATTTGGTTGAGATAAAAAAAACCAAAAAAAAAAAAAAAAACCGGATCTCTATCTGGAATAAAAGTTTTTTTAGACTCAGCCTGTTTTATATAATTTATTGTATCATTCGTTTGGACAGTGCCAGCATTAGACTTTCGTCGCCCCACCAGGCAATGATCCCATCTCCCCCCTAAAAAAATTAAATTTATTCTTAAGCTATTTTAAATTGTATAATATTTTAATTTTATTTCATTCAATATTTCTTTAATACTGCTGCTTTATTGATAGGCTAAAATTAAGTATTTTAATCTGTTTTATATTTTAATAATTTCCAACATTTTTATTTATTTTTTTTATATACACCCTTTCTTGCCTTAAGGCAATACGGATTTTGGTGAAGGTAGCGTAATAAATAATATATCTATCACTATATCCCTGCCATTTAAACTTTAGTGGTGCAACTGAAGTTCAAATGAAGTCCACACCTTTAGAAGCTTTGTCCATTATGGACTGCTTTCTGCCGCCGCCTCCTATCTTCGCCTAAGGGCTCCAAGGTTAAAGTGTTCCGGTCCCACAGTCATCATCCACCCGTACACGACCTCTTCGAAGTACGGATATTTTTTTTTTCATGAGGGAGGGGAAATCATCTTCTGTTATAACAAATAACCCCGTTTTCCTCCGTAGCGTGTTCAGTAAGTCCTTTAAAGCCAGTGCAGGTCATTACTATATGTTCGGCAGTTTCCGGAACGTGGCACCTGGAACACAGGAGGTCGACATCATTGCCAAAGCTGTGCAGTTTGGCCCGAAAGCCACCATGCTCCGTGAGGACTTGCGAAACCCAGTAATAATTTCTTACAATTGGCAAGCGCCCCTAAAGATCTGCCGGTGCCCCAATGTGCGCCCCTCTATGTCAGCTTCCCGGGCCGATTGCCACGGTTGCCCCGATCTAAGGCCGGCGTTAGATATAATTAGATTCTTCATTTAGATATAATTCATGAGGTTTAGAAACAGCTTTCGGAACTTCTTTCTATTTAAATATACCAGAGTTATGACTGTTGTTGTTTGAAAACTAAAACACTAATAAATTATAATGGAATATTCTTGTTAACTTTATTACAGATAGCAATACAGAATTAGAATAAATGGCTATGAAATTGAGTAGTGGAATAGGAAACAATCAAAAGAGAGCGAATGGTTACAGCTCCTGGGACGGATACAGGTATACTAATCCATGCAGATGTGAATGAATATTGCAAGTAATTTAGCGTGGAATTGCGTGACTGAACTCTGTCTCCATAAGCAATCCAACTCAACTGATTAGATTCTGCTTCGATTAAGTGTCACATATGCGTGAGGCATACCATCTAATTCATCACCACTAATAATTACACCCTGCTGTGCTGCACGTTATGGGAATTCACCTGAGCGAACAACAGTTGAGCTCTTTTTAAAAGAATAAACTGCACAACAAATATGTAAGTATACCGATAACTACGTATAATGTTTTTATTGACATTTTTTCATGGCTGACGGGATTCAATAATAGCTACGTCTATGTTAATTACAAATAAATAAATTAAAAATGGGCAGTGGAATGAGGAAATCTCGATTTATGATGTAAATAAGAAGTAAAAAGTATGCTTGTGTATCTCATATCAGTAATAATGTTACAAAATTTGATGTTCTCGTTTTCCTTTTAGTGGTCATTTGTTTCGTCTTTCTATCTTTCTTATTTTTATTTTATTTATTTTTTTTTTGTCATCAGTAAAATAGGCATGAAATCTGTAATTGTAAGGTCGGCAAAATATTGTCACGCGGTTCATTCGTATCATATGCGGATTTTTAATAAGACGAAGTGGAAAAATATTTCTAATTATAAGATCAAAAATAACTATATTTTGATGTTTAAAAGCCAAAGTAAATTACTGGCGATAACAGTGACGCGGTTGGGATAGAAGGACTGGGATCTCCTGAAGTTCTATTTTGCCTTCCATAAGCTTGACTGGAAGTCCTTTGAACGAATCTAATATTGTACATACGATTAGGTATGACTGGGTTCTACTTAATTAATGATAATTTGGTTAAGTGGTATGGTCCACCAGAGTACGGTCAACAACAAACGACGATTTTTCCAACTATGTCGAAATTGACACATTCACTATTGGTTCTATTTAGACACATACAATGAGTTCTTTAAGAGAAAAAAACAAAACAAAAACATAGATTAAAAGTTCCAGACCATCAAATTCTGAATACCAACAATTTTAAAAGTACTTGACGTCTTTCGAAATTGGTAATCTACTAGATGTCTGGCAATTGGCAATGAGGCACATATGATTTACATACAACGCTTAAAGAGTTTCAATGTTCATAGAAATATCTGTACGGGGATATTCTTGTTTAGAAGATGATATAAGTCGTAAAATCTCTTTTCCGGATCGCTACAATCTGGATATGGATTTTGGATCTACAATATGGATTTTGTCGAAACAGGTGTCAAACAAGAGGTATCGCAAAAAAACAAAACAAAAACATTATCTTACTATCATCGTTTATTTATCATCTTAACTATGCAGTATTTCTGAACTATGGGTGTAGATTAAGTATGACATCAGGTATTATGATACATACCAGGAATTATGCAGAAGGGAAAAGGAGAATCAGTGGAGTTGGTTTAAACTGGAAACTCTTAACGTGGCTCGATAAAGTTTAATTAAAAACTTTGCTTATGAGTGCAGTTTAGTAGCCATAACTATGACCAACCCTATACCATGCCCTAATTGAACCGCCTTCATCAAAGTTAAACTAAACTAAAATGCTGTACGCTATAACGCCTTTTTTATAATACCAAAGTTATCCCATAATGCGATTTTATAATTTATTGAAAACAGTAGTTAGACGTCACAAAACTCAACGGGTAATGGCGAAACTAAATTAGATTTTGTCAGAGGAATTCTAGGTGTACATTTTAAAAAAATCACAATAAGTAATAAAAAAAGTGGGTAATGAATATAATAACGTATTTGCCGCCGGTTAACTTGCATTTAAACTTTCCACCGAAAAATTAATTTTAAAGGATTTTTTTTTTGTAACATGAATAAATGAAGAAAAATAACCTATTTATGGTCATATCTATAACATCAGTAATTAATACTATAAAAAAAATGCTAATGAGGAAATAAAGAATGCTATGATGTTTATAATAATTTATCATATAATAGAAAATTAAAAAAATTAGTATTTTTTTCAAAGCGTCAAAACGACTGATTTTTTTTCAAAAAGAAAATATTATTCACAATTCCAACTTGAACTTTAATGCCCAAAATTTTCAATTGCATGCTCAAACTTTTTTCCTTTTTTAATTCATAGTTTCATTAAAAATATCACTAATAAAATATATGGAGAGGTGCGCGCATCAGGTATCAAAATCCGGTTCAAAAATATATTAAAACAACAATAGTGAAATTTCAAAATCTGAAATAATTTTGTAAAAGTGATCAAAAATGAGGATTTTTGAGGAGGCAAAACTATAAAGTAACAGGTAGGAAATGAGAACTTCAGAAACTTTGGATTGTGATAGATCCAATAGCAATGATTTACAGGCTGTCAGGGCACAATGAGAATATCCTGATTGCTCTAGCACAATCTCCCGGTTTCGCTGAGCACTTTATTCAATGAATAATCCAACACTTTGTCAACTCAAAGTTGATGTCGGGACAGAACAACTGCATTATTCCAATCCTACCGATAATGCCTAAGGCATTCCGAATCACTGGATGCATTAATATAAAATAATCAAACACGTCGAATTGAAATATCTTAAATTTTATATTAAATAACTCTGACAAATGAGCCCTCGTTTCGTCAAACATAATTTCTTCGGTAAGACATATTTGACTTTGTGAAGGAGACTAGTAGAGAGGAGTTGGAAAAACAATTTTACACGTTTTCATTTGGTCTCAAATGGTCCTCTAACTCAGAAAGCATATTTTCAAAATATTCTAATAACGCAGGATTTTTGGACATTATTGTTCTTTATTTTTACTTTAATTTTTATTATACAAAATATTATTATAACATAGTATTATATATCGCTACTGTTAGTGCAAAAAGTCATATGTAAAAATTTTACATGTTTATTCTCTTTGCGTTAAACAATTATCACTCACTGATACGATTTTACATAAATAATAATGATTAAATTTTGACCAAACAAATTTTGATCAGAAAATAAAAATAAACTTTTACAAATAAATAAAATAAAATATTAATTTGTATGTATTCGTTTTTAATGTACACATTTTTAATATTATGTTTTTATGTTTCTGAAATCGCTTTAATTGTGAACGTGGCACCTGCACTATAAATATATATATATATATATATATATATATATATATATATATATATATATATATATATATATTGTAAGCCAAAAGTTCTAGTAAATTTCAGATATTAAGATGTTCTGTTGCTAATAGTTGATAACTATATTTTCCACCTACTACTCCAGACTCAAATACATCATAAAGATTTAAAAAAAATATATATATTTCAGTATTACTCAAGAATTATTATTGTTAATTGTAAATAGTTCCAAATATAAATTTATATCAGTTTTGAATTTTGTTTTGATTGTTTTAATAATTATCGATTTAAAACCCTGATAGTAATTAATTTATAACTAAAAATAATAAGTTTATCAAAATTGAAAGTTTTTTGTAAACTGTAGAGAAGCATTTGCGTTGAGATAAACAGGAAAACTGGGATTATGATTAAATTTCGTTAGCAGTTCACATCGAAGGACACATTAAGTGAAAAATAAGAAACATCCTTAACGAGTCCTTAACTGAACAAAACAAGTAAAAAAAGAAATTCTAAAATTTGGTTGTTACCGGAAAGTTACAGTAAACGCACACTCTGAATTTTATAAAAACTAAAAATATTTATTTTATAAATAAATAAATACATTTGCAACTTTTCAGTAAATATTTCATCTTCAATTCAACTCTCTCTCCAGAACTCTCTGAAGTTGGGTGGAGTAGAGGTTTATATCCCTTGAAGGCTGGTGTATACCTCGCCAGCACGACAGCTGCGTTTCCAGGGTTTGCCTCCTCCTACCCCCTTCCCAGCGATGAGCTCAACTGATTGATTAGAACGACCGACAAATTAAATGCTTTTCTTTCTAAAATCTACAGTGGAAAAATCCAATTAGCTCTTATTTTCGAGATAGGATTATTTTTAAGTCAAAATTTTTGGTTAGTAAATATGAAATAATGAAAATTCGGTCCCATTTAGCAAGGATGTTGTAATTGGATCGACCGTTATTTAAGAAGATTAATGATCATCGAACGAAAAATTCAAAATTAGCCGTCTCTTGATCCGAGGAGCGTTCTTTTGCAGGAACGAAAAACATTCAAGTATTTAAGAGGGAAATTCCCCGGAGTAAGTGGTGCTAAGGTAATGGAAGGAAACTTCGTCGGCGTCAAATTCGTGAAATATTTTAAAGACGGAAATTTTTATCGAATACTAAAAGGATAAAAGAAAGGCAGCTTGGGAGCAGTTCAATAAACTATGTGGATTTCTTAACTACAGGAAACACATTAACAATTCTAAATTTGTCAAATAACTGTTCGAAAAATACCAAAAATATAGATTATAATTAACAACTATAAACTTTTTTTAACTTATATTGATGTTTAGCTGTTTTATCTTTTTTAACCTAAACATATTTAAAATAGAATGAAAATAATTTTATTATCTTGGGATTAAAATCCCTTTAGGACAAATTATAAAAACAGAATATGAGGGTGTTAAGATTAAGATTTTGCTTCTTGATTAGAAATTTAATACAATATTTCGAAAAAATACTTTCATAATATTTGTATATTATGAATATATGACATATAAATAATATACAGTTTAATGTCAATTGCTGTTTTTTTAATAATTATTATAATATTATAAAAGAAGTTTTTAAGAAATAGGTGAGTACAATTCTTTTTCGTTCTCCAGTGAGAATGCTCTTAAGATGTTACAACATTGCTGTATCTTCATATTCTCTCATTTTCACATTACCGTGATGCCCAACAGCGATGGATCTATACATTACAATCAACTCTCCTTCTTTCGCTGTAATGGTGCAATACAGTTTGTTAAAAGTTTCTTTAAATATTATTATCACCAACACAAAAGATAAAATATAACCAATAAACAAGAAAAATGTAATATATAAATTAAACTGTCAAAACTGCCCCAAAATCTACATTGGTGAAACATCCAAACAGTTAGGAACTAGAATCTCACAACATATCACCAACTGTAAAAATCCGAAAAACATAAACATAACAGCCTTAGCACATCACAGTATAAAACTACAGCATAAATTTAACTTTAACAAACCACAAATAATAGGCACAGAACCAAAAAACACCAATAGAAAATTACTTTAAGCAATACACATTACAAAAAACAACAGAACAACAGGCAACTACAAAACAGACACTAAACATGTAGGAACCCATTATACGGACATATTGAACAAAATTAAAATTTAATAGAAGTGAAATCACAGACACATAAAATAAACATTAACAACAATAATAAAAATAGTCAGATAAAATATTCAGATCCAAAGGTCAATTTTTTCACTATGGCAGAAACCCAATTATTGGTCAAAAGGAGGATGTTGCTCTAGATGATACATTTTAGAACATGAATCAGAAATTTGACGATGGAGCACATTATTATTATTAAATTTAAGGTAATTACAAATTTATGTAACAACAAAATTCAAATATGTAATGTAACAAGCACAATACTATAACTCAAAAAAATTTTAGCCTTGCATCCACAAGAGTATTGGGATTGCAGTTCCGAAGATGGGAATAGATCTCCCGAAACGTCAACTAAGTGTTAACATGTAACGTTGATAATTAAAAATATACTCAATTGTTACCAATTGGAAGTTATTATTGCCAAACAACTAAAATAAATAGACAACTTCCCAGAAAAAAAGAAAAAAGAAAATTTAAATATTAAATGTTTTTGTTTTATTAACTTTATGTACTTTATACAGTCATACATGTCGCACTAAGTGAAAATCAGGAAAAGTGTTGATAACTTTGATTCTGAAATTTCAGGGATCAGGAAGGATGTACATAGGCAGCACCTCTTCCTTTTTTTTTTCTTTTTTATTATCATTATTGTTACGTTATCTAATGTTTACATCCATCCTTCTAGGTCTTGCTCCTCATTTCAGAAAAAAATGGTATTTAATTTATTTACAGATATTTATTTATTAAATATTAAATTATTTATTTAAAGATATGATTTGTTACTATGGATTAAGAATGGAACAAAAAGAGCTTAGATTGAATGTAATGTGGCTAAAAATTAATCGACGACTTAGTAAATTAAACATAGGAAATTAATTATGCTAAAACGGAGAGTTTTTTTCGTTTAAAAAAGGAAGATGAAATTATATTTAAGTTTAAAATAAAAATCTGCGAAAATAAACATTCCGATCATATTGTTTGTTTAAGAGTTGCCTTTGATAGAGATTTAAGATTTTTGGCACACTTTTGTATACAGATTAAAACCGTAAGACAGAAATCACACCGACGAAGCCATATTTTATCTTCCACAAGCCTTTCAATGCGTGTTAAAATTTAAGTCTAGAAAATAATTATACGCCCGACTCTTTTCTTATGGCACACCATTCAATGATAACCAAATTGACAGAAAAACGTCTGGAACCTTTTCAAAATGTAATTTTATGAAAAGTAGTTAAGGAATGATCGTCAACAGAAGTAAAGTCTCAAAACTCCGCCAGAAATAAAAATATCTGGAGTTAATTATTTCACAACTGAAAGGGACGCCAAATTTTATTAATCAGTAAATAATGATACGATTCCTATGTGCATTTATTTAAACCTTCTACAGCACCTCAAATATAGCAAAAGTTATTTATCTGTTAAATTATCAGCCAATTATGATACAGAAAGCGAGCACATTAACAGAAATAATAACGAATACATTAAGCCTCCTTAAAATACAAATATGAAGTAAATAGATATAGTTGTATCACTTATGAGAAGAGATATCAACAAACGAAATTAAGTTCTCTTTTCATCGGCCGCTGATGAATACAGGGATGGTTGGCGATTGGACTTGTTTTTCACAATATGTATATACTTGTTTCAACATCCAGGAAGAGACAGAATGAATGCTGTCCTCACAAAGAAATCCATTTCTATTCCAGAGGGTGAGCGACCTCCGCCGCTTGAAAATGTCACCAATCTTCATGAGGACTCTTATTGTGCTCATTTCACAATAGCGGCGTTAGTTCCTACATCAGCTAATCAGTATCTATCACTAATGAGAATGCCTAGCTGTTTTTAGGATAAAGTCTGGAAAGGCTAGTATAATTGGTCGCATATTGTTAATAGTTTTTATTTTTTCGGGGAAAAAGAACAAAAATAAATTATATAATTTTAATTTTTTTATTTATGCCAACGTTTCAACCCAAACATGTGGGTCATCTTCAGGGCTCAAACCACGGTTAGTAAGAGAAAATATTACCAATTTAGATAAATGGATTATATACATTATTTTTTTAATTTTTATTTTGTATAACTATTTGCAATATGTGTATATATGTTTATTGCAATATTAGTTAAGATTCATGTACCTTCAATTACTACAGTTTATTTTTTATAATTTGCGGTCGTATACCAATAAATCCCTGATTGTATATATATATATATTATGTATATATATAACGGAAATTGGGAAACATTACCAGTCTTGCTTGGAACCCAAAGGTGGAAACATCTAAAATAAAACTTATCAAAGAAGCGGTTCATCTTTCCTGCCTCAGTTCGTTCTCACCAGGTAGCCTTCCATACACTAGGCGTCGGTAGTTAAAGTGAGGAAGAATGAGAAAAATCATTGCTGATTAGGAAGAGATTCAAAATAAATCGGGTGAGCCCGATATGGCTAAGCATCTGGTGCTTCAGCGAATGTGGAGAAAAAATTGTGGTTGTAGACCACATCCTCTCTCTGCATATACGTCACTTATAAAACAGTACTTCCTTAACTAACAAGAACACTGAAACCACCCATTTATTTTGATGGTGCAGGTTTATGTAAGTTTTATTGTGTAAGTCAAGAGAATTTTTAAAAATTATGATTGTGGATTGATGGTTGTCTTTATTTTGTACCAACATTTTTTAGATTGTACCTTTCATCAACATATTATTTTATTATTATTATTTAATGCCTATAGTTTCTCATACTTATGGCCCTGATGAAGACCTGAACTTTGGCCCAGAAAAACTTCGACAAAAATAAAAATAAATGTACTTATTCATTTTTACTATTTTTTTCTTCTTACTGATCATCCCAACCATTCTTCTCTTAGATTTAAAAATTATGGTGTTATAACATTTACAAGTTATGTCTGATTGTAAAATGAATTTGTCGAAATGGCTGAACTACCTTGTAACTATGTTTTTTTTTCAAAAACTATTATTCAAATGAAGTATGTCACATTTATTTTAATTCTTTTATTGATTTTTGGAAAATTTATTTATTGTAATTTACAATTGTATTAGTTAACAAATACAACAAGTAAACTTGAAATTGGTAACATGGCATGTACAGCATGAAGAGAAACTAATCATTGGTAGTTTAAATCTTCTAATGTTCTATATTAGAAAGTCCCGAGGCCATCATCTTTTCAGACGCGTTGGAGGGTTATCAGGAATAAAAGAGGAGGCAAGGTTAGAAACAAGAGGGTTCAGATTGTTAACAAGTTTATTACGGAAGTATAGGTGTCTGGATTGGACTTATTCGGACACAAGAAACATTAAGGTCGATGTCGAAGATTTTATTGGTGATAAAAAAGGGGCATCGAGAATTTTACGAAGGATTTTGTATTGGATACGAGAGAAATTCGATGACTTAGTAGAGACCCATAGCTCAACTCCATATGTCCAATAGGCCTTATTATAGCAATGTATATGAGTCTTTTTTAGTTAATTGGAAGTTTAGAGCGTTTGTCTAGTACGTGTTGAAGTAGCTGGAAATGTCTAGCTGTTTCTTGTCGTTTCAGTCTTTTATGAGGATTCCAAGGAAGAGATTTGTTTAGATGTAAATCCCTACATATTTAACGTTGCAATTAGTTAATCTATAATAATTATATTCCAATTATAGAAAATCTGTCTCACCTGAATTGCCTTTCGGCTAGAATATAGTTGTAGAGCACCCAGTAGTCACCGCGCTGGGCAGTCTTCTGGAGGGGTCGGACGTCAAGACAGTCTATGTTAGCCTGGACGGACTGGGTAGTGCTGTGCTCTGTCGTTGAAGGACCACTGCTATTGGTTGGTTTACCAGTACCTGCAACAGGAATAAAACTCTTAAGACCTACTTCAAAATACACAGCAGTATTATAATAAGGCTAAAAACGTTTTTAATTCTTCAATATTAGGGGATAAACTATTCTCGGTTAGAATAAATGTAAAAAATAAAATCCAAACTGGAAAGGTTCAAGATCTGAGATTTCTTGCGATTAAAATAGTAATTATCTTCTGCTTAGGTGATTTGTTAAATGAATAACAAGGAATGCCTCAATAGAAGACAAAATATCACGTGGAAGGCCAAAAAGCAGATGGATATACAGAATCAACAAATATGCAATACAGCAGCGTACAGATAAATGTAAATAAATAGCGCAATACAGGCAGGTATGGAGCAGGCTTGTTCAGGCGGCAAAAGATCTACATGACCTGAAATGCCAACAGAAAAAAAAAATGTTTAATACTGAAAACATACAAACATACTGCAAAATAATTTTAAAAAACACCACTAATGTTTTATTTTAAAAAATAACGAAGCCAGTATTTTGTTTTACGTTAAAATTCAATTGATAAATAATTTAATGAATTAAGGACTAAATGTCTAAGAGCTGTAATAATTTATGATTATAAGAATATAAAAACAGCAGCAACTATCTGTAAGTATTTTCTCAATGAATTACAACATACCTAATCTAAAAATTCCTGCTAGATTCGACTAAGTTATTTCAGTTCATTTCGAACTGAGCAGATAATGAGCCAGGGCTTCGTGATTGGAATCCAACCGCAACGCAAGACGAGGTCCGAATTCTGATAACTCGGACCGGCGTGTGAGTGACCTTATTCAAATTTGCTCTTTATAAAATTTGATTTCAACTAAGAGGAGTTTACATCCAATATAGAAGACACGTATGAACACTTTTTATGGATATATTGGCAGGAAAACGAAATTTAATCAAAGATATATTGAACAATATTGACTAATTGAAGCATACATCACAAGCTAATTCAAATTATACGTAATGATACTGATATAACTACCTCCCATGGTTAAGAGAAATACTTAGTTTCTTCTTATATGTAATATGAATAAGCGAAATTATTAAGATGGAGATTTAGTTATTAACTCATAAATCATGATTTTTCAGACAAGAACGCTCTGAAAATATCTTTGAAATTGGTTGACAGCTTTTTAATTGCTTTAAGATAGAAAAAAGGACATCATTTTATGTCCTGTCACATATATCTTCGCATTTGACAGGGAATAAACCAAGTGGTTGTTTAACCAATGTCCTAAGATAACAACGAAATCTCAATTTCAAGGAAATATAATTTAGTTGCCTATGTTACGTATTGATTTGTTAATTTTTAATCAATGTATAAGTGCAAATAGGTATATATTTATTACAAGAAATAAAAACCGATGGTATGTCCTTAACACCACACGATAGAAGTGAAAACAAGGTGGGATTAATAATGTGAAGTATAAAGTAGGCTTATTGCAAAAGGTTATTAAGTGATATTTCATAACCTTAGATAAATATGAAATTTTCCTTTATAAAATCAGAAAATTGTGTGCTTGTTTTAAATATATTTGAAATGTAAATACGTTTTTGTCACTTTCATGTAAGTACATACTGTGTTTTGTTTTAATAAATAAATCGAAGTTAAACTACATGAAATATGCACTTAAAATTAGTGAATTTTTGCAATAAATCGATGATAAATATTTTTTTGTGTTTTGTATTCATCAATTAACAACAATTACAATATTTACAATTATAATTGTGTATAAATTACTCTGGTAAACTTTGCTCAGACTGATCCTCATTCGATTTAAAACGATAGGTTTACGTTAACGAAAATATGTAATGAACAATTCACTTTTTATGGTTACGAATAATTAAAAAAAATATCTATATTAACTTCTGCGAAGTTGTTTATTAATTCTACATGGTATTTGAAAGTTGCAATATTTTAGTCTAAATGTTTAAAATAATCGTTATTTTTTTAATTTATTTATTTCTGAAATATTTTAATCCGAATGCAAACATCAGTCGACTCAAGCCGATTTTATGACAGCCGAGCGTGATGGCTTAGTCTCATTCAATGCCCACAAAATAAAGTGTTAAGGGCACATAAAAAACATTTCATTTCAATAAATTAATAATAGTATAATACTAATAATAGTATAAAATTAATAATAGTAATACTAACATATTAATAAAGTGTAAAAAATCATTATAGGTTAGCAACTTGAGGGAAACTCTTTCAGTGTTCATGTAATCTTTGTTATTGAAATAACAATCGACTTAGAAATTAGTACACGTAACATATTGCAAGGTTTATTGTACGAGGTTTAAAAAACAAATTTGAGGTAATCTTATAGTAATCTACAGTTTTTTCTCTTTAGTTGTTCGCCAATAGTTATGGCTTCCTTAAAATTATCGGCTAGGTAAGATATTTGCATCCTTGAAATCAACAACTTCATTCCAATATTATGGGAGCTTTATTTTAGACCTTTGTCACATGAAGCTCCCAGCGGTTGGTGAATACTGGATTCCTATTGCATTGGATTCTAGAAATTTCATAAGCAGAAATCTAATACGAGATGAATACACGCAACATCATCCAGCGCAAGCGTGTACCGACCGCACTAGGCTTCAATTTTCTTTTGTGGTTTGCGGGCCATCAATACGCAATTACGAAAGTTATAAAAAACAATCGTAACTTTTGTCCGACGGGCTAGCCTGGCTAAGGGCTTCCAGTACTCTCAACAAGTATCTATCTAAAAAATATCCGTCTCGACGTGGAACTGCCGATAAAAACATTTTACATTGTTCTGGCAACGGAAGGTTCAATTATTTCAATTCGCATTCAACTGACGTGCTTATAGAATTTATTTCGTGAAGCAAATTAGCTGTCAGAACTTTGTCAGAGTGCTGGAGCTAACCTATAGGCATAGGTAATAGGAGGAGTAAATTCAAAGGTAATGAAGTGAAAACACGAAAATATTCTCAATTTCTTCGCATTCTTCTGTAGGAAAGTTCCTTGTTTTACACCATCTACGTTCCGGAGAGGTGCTGACACCTCACGATGCTTTACAAGCTTCTTGGTCTGTCTCCATGAGCTTCCATCGTCAGTCGAAAGATTTTTGAATTTATTGTCGTAGGTCGTTCTTTAAAAATTCCGATTCTGTCGTTTAAGTTCATTGTTAAGTCTATTGAAAGTCCGTTTGTCTGATGGAAATCGACCAGTCTGCCACATTTTACACGCTGTTCTCTTTTTCCTGGTCAGGTCTCTAATGAACTGCGGATAGATTGGAAGAGACGTATTTCTGCTGCGCCTTGCTACAGATGGTACAGCCTGCTGTAAGCTGATTGTGAACTTTTCAACGGATTTTTCGAGTTCACCTTCGGTCTTAAGAGACATTGGGACTATGACCAAAGGTCCCAGGTACGTTAGTACTCTACTTTACATTAAGATCTATAGATGCCACCAGTTAAGAACCACATACGAACACACTTAAAAAGATTTCATAATAACTTCCACTTTACACGGACGTATCAACTTACAATTATGCAAGGTAGGAGGCTCAAAATAAGGTGAATGAGAGATCATCTCCACTTACTATAAATATTTAAATCAAGATAGGAAGAGACGCCGCGGGGCACTCGTCTCTCTCACGCCTTCCAACGTCTTACTCCATATTCTTCTTCCCGACAGCGCACTCGCTGATGGTTGATGTTTCAACCCACACCTGTCACGTGAATTATTTTATTGAAAAATAAAGTTTAAAGAAATGTTCAGAAATAAATAATTGCACAATAACTGCATTGAAACCAATAGCAATGAAAGAATACTAGCTTCATTTACAGTTTTTTTTTCATATTATATATCTTAACATAATGACCGGTGTCAACAACAACTACGTATTACAATTCTGCAACTTATTTTTCCTTTTACTAGAAATTTGATAAAGTAAAATAATACATGTAAATAAAAACACGAGAGTTGGGAAATCCAGTATACATAGGAAATCCAAGATAGATAGATTTCAGATTGAAGGCAGAAATCCGATAGTTAATATCACAGTATTACGCCATTTGGACGAAGCAGCTTATTACCACAAAGTAACCTTCAATCATACGTTACAGTTACAATACAGTAATTGGCCAATGCTGCCATATTAACCTAAGTGTTACTCTTCACCATTTGCGGTAGGTCAGTTTGAGCGAATCAATAACAGAATGATCATGCTTCGAAAAGAAAAGACATCTTGGAAGTAAGGAATTGCGTTTACAACGATAGATGACGTGCTAAGCTACAATGTAGAAGGCTTAACGCTTTGACGACGGCGCCTTACAAAGACGCACTCGAAATGTGTCGAACAATAAAGGCTCAATTCCCACACGAATTTCATTCAATTGGCTTCAATAGGGGTAGGTGCCAATTGAGAACGTTTCACTTTTCTATGCCTCTCTTTCTTCACGGTTCAAAGAGATTCTCCTTAGGGCAATTCTCTAAAATTAAGCATTTTAATATTCACCTATTTTCATTTCAAATTATCAATGAAAAAACTAAGAAAGTGGAACAAAATAATATTTTTCATATTAATTTTTTTCCCCTCAAGATTATTATTAAAAATTCATTTATTCTAATCATAAATTAATTCAGATGGTTTTAAATATGATGAAATGAATTAAACATGATGAAACTAAATATCAAATACAAATTTAAATAAGTAATGTCATAAATAAATTTACATTAAAATAAAAAAAATAGTCTTCCAACATAACATGTTTCTTTTTTTGTTTATTACTGTTTAAATATACTTAACATTATAATATATCTTTAGGTAGGGGAACAGTCTAAAATACTCATTTGTCTCATCTACAGATTCACTAACAAAATAATTGTTTTAATTTTTGAATAAATTTTAATAATAATTAAATGTATATATAGGTAAGTAAAAGTAATGTATAAATACACATCAGGACCCTTTACCAACGATTTCATACTAATTTATATACCAACCTTCACTTCGCAAGTAAGTGATACAACTTTTCTACATTAAAAGAGGATACATGAACCTGGCGAGTTCTTGGCCTGCCTATTGAAACTGTGAAAAAACAAAAATAAAATAATAAACTATGATTTTATTTATGTCAACTAGCCATGATCTATACTCAACCGAAAATAACCATTACAAACTAATTTCGGGTTAAAATATTGGTAATTTAAATGTACAGCCATAAAAATAATTATAATTGGTACAAGTTAGATATATCTGTATTAAAACTAGTATAGACACAATTCATGTTTTTAATTCAGGGTTATATATATATCATTAATTAAAAATATGGCACATTAAAATTTTTCGCAAAAAATAACTATTAAATTTAAATTGCTTTTTGGAATTTTATAGAAACCGGTTTTTTTTCTTTCAATTCAATTCTTCAATTGAACTGACAAACATGTTTTTAGGAAGAAATATAGCTATGGGCCAAAAACACTCTTTAATCAGTTACAAAATTAGATATTTAAAAATTAAGAACAAGGTAAACAATCGTAAAGATTTTTAGGATTATTTTATCAAAATGTCATGATAATTTTAGGCGAGTATTCACGTTGTATGCGAGTGTATTTCATTCTAATTTACAAGTTCATTCAGAGTACTTTCGGATAAAATTACGACAGTATTTGTATTTTATGCGTGATCACTCCGGCTTTTCTTCTTATGGGTGGACTCACATAATGCAATTTTTTTTATTTTTTTATGGAGATCTCTTTTCTACTGTTTAAAATTCAAGTTTTAAAATCTATTTTACCAATCTTTCTTAAGCCATAAAGCTAAAAAATTAGAGATTTTCCTCTAAAATATGAACAGAAAATGAGTTACGTGAGGTATATTTGACTAGCGTGAGATCATGATTATGATAATGTTTTTGGTGAACATATTTTATTTTGACAATAAATTATGTGTAGAAGAACAACAGTATAATTTATAATTTATGTTATCTACTCTGTTATAAATATGCTACTGCTACTTACTCTGAAGATACACTAATTCTCACAAAATATAAAGGTCCTATTCAGCATTCACTGACTTCAAAACATCACTTACATAATTTACACAACTGGATCAAACTATGGCAAATTAAGAATATTAGAAAGTTATGATAAATATTCCTTCGAAGATATCTTGGCCCTCCAGATAATATTAATAACTTAACACAACGTCTACTCAATAAGCCAAATGCCTCATACACCACTATTTCCTATAATCATCAACAAATATACTGGCTGTCAAACGTCTGTTGATGATTCAGTATTCTACCAGACCAAAATAACTGTTTATTTCCGTTTTTACTAAGTATATTCTATCCTCTTAAAGTGAAAGTGCATGTATAATTTTCACTGTCCCAAGAATTATATATATTTTGAATACAAATAGATAGTATTAACGAATAATAACTCATTAAAAAAAGAAAATATAAAACAAATAATATTTGATTAGTCGAAAGCAATATTCCTGAAGAAGATTTAAGAATATTTCAGGAAAGATGTGGAAGAACGAACCATATTGAATTTAGATTCTAAATCAGAAAGTTAGTATTTCTTATAGCCCCAGTTCAAATTTAAAAAATTGAATGAGTTAAAAAAAAGGAGAATAAAAAAATTAATATGACAGCTGGTATTCTAGATGGAGCACTTTATCATCGAGTGATATCTATTGTAGGAAAGTGAAGGGTAGTGCACATGCAAGGCGAAAGGGAATGTGGCTGCATTATGAGAGCATGTCTTTCAGTCGTTCAGAAGGACATTTCCTCAAGTCGACAGAGACGTGTATACACAGCCAAGCTAATATAAATTTCAAACATTTGTCTTAAAATGATAATACGGAAGTATAAACCACCTTACTCTCATATTTATGTTCTGATTAATTAATATAACCGCTTATATAATTGTTAATAAAGGACTATTAAACAAGGAATTAAAAAAAAAAAATAACATAAAAAACGTTATGAGAGCAAAATCCAGAAAAAATAAAGGTTTTCAATGTTTATACATCATAATTGTACCTAGTATAAAAATATGTCGTTTTTTTTTCTGTTGGCATTGTAAATCTTTGCAGCCTTAACAAGCCTATTTTATCTCTGCCTATCTTGTGCTATTTCTTTCCAGTTCTGCATGCAGCTCTATTGTGTCTTTGTTGATTTGATCTATACATCCGCTTTTAGGCCTGCTAAGTGATCTTTTGCCTACTATTGAGGCATTTATTGCGTAGAGACTTCCAAATAGATTGCAACCAGCCATATGTCCCGCCCATCATAACTTTCATATCCTGATATATTGATTGACCAGTTTATGAATAGTTATGTACATACGCGTATATATTAATCATATTTGCCTCTTTCCCAGAAAGTCAATATTCTGTTTTAGGTGTAGAACGAAGATAAACTCATTATCTTTCAAAGCTTTTGATAATATTAATTCTGCCAGATCGCCATCTAAGAGGGAACAACACGTTTGTAACATAAGTTCGACTGTTTGATTTTCATATTTATTATTTTATTTTATGCACGAGGGCACTTTATACTCTCTGACAAATCAATCGTATGTGAATAGAGTATATTCTGATACGCCACAATTTTCTACCTCCTTGTTTTTTTTTTTTTTTTGTGCTTGTGAATAATTTCTTGAAATCCAGTTTTATTTACAGTAGTTTGGTACGTTTCAGTTTCCAACCTCATTCTCAGTTTTCTAAAAGCTTTTGCGTTGAGCGTTGCATCTAATCATCAAATATGATATTTTTTTTTTAAATAATACCTGTTGCTCTTCTCTTTCCATCCAAATGGGGTGGTTTTTTCATCGTTCAAGTTTTCGAACATTATAATAAGATGTTTATCGATCAATTTTTTATATTTTCCACCATAAGATTAGGATTTCATTAATTAGAGAAATACTTGGACATCGGTGTTCGATAGCCGCCCAATTATTCTTTTTGGATTATTTTATGCAATACTATGATGGTTGTAGCTTCGATGAAAATGGAGCATTCCCATAGTAGGCTGCCAAAGCATTAAATCGTTTCCGTTTTGGAAAGGTCGGTGAATAACGTATTTGTATATATTGACCAGTAACTGATGCACTGAATTAAGAAAAGATGGGAGAGCAGGAATAGTGTAAAAAAGTGGAGGAGAGTGGAGGGGCTTTAATTTATCTCATAGATATATTTTTCTAAAAGGTTCGGAAAAGAGTTTCAGATGTTTAATGATTATGTATCAGTATATCTCACCATCGATCTGTCTATAAATTGTTTATTCTTCTTTCGTCGGGTAATATTTAGATTCGGAACGGGTCTAAGAGCTCTCAGATCCTTAGATCATGTTCACATTAATTAATTTATATAAACCTCCTGTTCGAATCCGCTACGTACCAGATTCGCGAGCTCTGATGATGATTTAGTGCATAAATGATTTATTTAATCGATAAGTATAAGACACGAAACATGAACAAAAAGCGTTTTTATTTGATTATTTATTAATTTCTTACATTAAACTTTTATTTAGATTATTATTTATAAAATTTTTTGACATAATAATAATATAATTAATAATAATTTAATAAGACAAACCGTTAGCAATGATGTGATCACCTTGAGGTGATTTATACCACAAAAGCTGTGTTTTTTGTTCAAAAATTCCGAAAACTTATAGCTCCGTCGAAATGTACCTCAAAAACTTAATATGTATACAGGGGTGGGGTGCCCACAAGGGAATTTGATGTAAAAATTTCATCAACATTTTTGAGGGATGCACATTTTGACGGTGTTTTGAATGATCGGAGTGAGAAGTTTCAAATCAGAGAACAAGAGAAAAACATAGAACAGACCACTGAAAGTGTAATTGTATATGACCTCTTATTTTTAAAATTTTACTTTAGTTTGCATTGTTTATAAGAAGAGAAGAGGAATAAAATATCTTAAGATGTGGGTCAGGCAATCCACCTAGGTAGGACGGGTACCTATATATATGTGTTTATATATATATATATATAAAATCATTAGAGGACTTTCGTTTTGTAGATAAAAAAAAACTTGTAACACTATAATTCAGGAAGGGTTTTGGGTTCTGTACTTTGTTAGCAAGTACTGTTTCAAGGCCAACAGTTGTGCAGGGAGGATATCGGGCCAATGTCACTTCCAACCGCCATGTTTTCACCCTTAATTAATTATTGAATTAAGAGTAGCAAGTTTATAGAGGCAGGGTGTGCCACATGAAGGTCTCTCAACCACAGGATAGATCCAGGGCTGATTAATGAAAAATTACTTGACATCATTGGATTCGAACTCGGGTTCTTGAGCAACTAAAATTGTTTCGTAAATAATTTAAATTAAAAAATAATATGGATAAATCATATTTTAATTTTTTATTGTGTTAAATATTTTTAATGACTAATGATGAGATGAGATGCCTTGAATACAATATTGATAATAAAGTAACAAATATTGTTATTTAATACTATTGATGAGTTCTAATTATTATTCGTAGTTCCAGTTAAATACTTGACCATAGCAATAAAAAAAAAAATCTAAAAAATGTAGTAAACAACCTTAACAGTGGTGTAGTAAAAAATCATTTTAAACAGAGCTTTCACTGACATTAAATATAAAACATCAGATTCTCTGAAATAAAATGAGTTACAAAATGATATTGCATCGAAAAGAATTGTTACGATAACTAATGAAAATATATACGTAGTTATTGTGGTTGTGGAAGTAACAAAAGCTGCAGTAAATGAGTGCACGGAATCATCGTTAAAGATAACTGAATGGTTGGAAAAATAGAACACTTGGAAGAAAACATAAAAAGATAATGCTATAAACTATTTGATAGCAGTATCTTTGCATTTATTAAACTTTTATAGTTTTCTAAGGATATCTACTGCTTGATCTATAAATAATGCAGAAGAATAAATTGAAAAAAAAAAACTAGTCCATTATTCAGCATTATGGCGATGAGTATCTACTACCTTGAGTATATTTCATAAAATGCAGTTAATAAAGATCAAAGGATTTAAGACTGACGGAAAAGTAGCTCAAATGGGACATGCTTGGCATGGACTGTGGTGATTATCGAACATTCGAATTACTAGTTTTATTTTAATGTAACTTCTGATAAAACTTCTTCGGGAGTGGGGTAGCTCAGTCGTAGGGTACCGAGGTTCCAATGCTTAAGGTCCCAGGTTCGAATCCCGATAGTAGAAATATTATTTACACTGTTTCATTGGCCGTGGAGTGATCCTGGGTAGGTAGACCCTCCTGGGGCACACCCAGCCTCTATAAAGTGGTACCCTTAATTAAAATAATTAGTTATGGGGAAAAGCCTGATGGTTGAGCGTGATCTCGGTCAAGTCACCTCCTTGCAACCGTAGACCAAGAAAAAGTGCTTTCCCTAAATAGTACTAAACCTAATACCCTTCATGGGTTGTAGTGGTGCAGTTTTTTTTATTTTTTTTTTTTTGATAAAACTTCTAATGAGTATTTTTCACCATACTTACAGAGGCACTGAAATATTGCAGTGTGAGAAAAAAATATATCCATTACACTTACGCTTACATATTAATTATACGAATGATAGCTTTTTAAAAAAATGTTACACAGGAATTCAGTTAGAGATTACGGGAAAATTTAAAATGAGCGAATCGTTTCAATATTTTATTCATCCTAGATATGGGTAAAATGGACCGAGCGACGCAGCAATGTGGGGATAAATATTTTTTTAAAGAAAAATTGATATTCCAGCTGAGGAAAAGCAAAAATAAGGCCCATTGGAACAAACCTCGGTGTATATGTCTAATACTTTTCGATGTAGTATCATAAAAAAAAACTACAACTAAGACGTATGCTATAAACTACACTATTAAAGTAAAAACAACAAAAAATCGAGATTAGTAATATGAATTATAAATAATAACTCATTAGAAAGAGAATAAAATGCTGGACATTTTTCTTGCTTACAATATTCAGGTCAGATTTTTTAGTTTCTGAGATATTTTAATCCATATCTTCAATAAAACTAGTTATCATTTGGTTTTTGACAATTTTTTTTTCTTTTCAGCTCCAATAACACGGCATTCCGTTAAGATACAATTTTGAATAATAGTCCATTACAGAGAAGTTGGAATGCTGAACATTTTCCTCGCTTACAATATGCAGATCGGATTTTTAGTTTCGGAGATATTTTAATCGATATCTTCAATAAAACTCGTTACCATTTGGTTTTCGACATTATTAGTTGTCTTTTCGTTTCTCTCGGTGGCGTTAGAGAAATTTTAATCCATATGGAAAAATATTTCAATTAGTCGACTGCAGTCTCTAATTAATTCTCTTCTTGAAAATCAGAGTTACACATCGGAGATCTGACGGGTCAATATAATTCACTCTACACACACAAAAAAAAAGTTCATAAACACAGCTAAAGAAGTTTTCACTTCAAAAACTTAGGTTGACATCGGTAACCTCCCATATCAATACGAATGTATAAAGTATTTTTACACTTCCTTAGATACAATTATAATTTAACCGTAATATAAATTAAATTTCCATAGGTTGATATAATTCTAACCAGATTCTAATCTATTATCAATTTCAGTAGCATATGCAATTACTCAGAAAAAGAGATTGATGAAAAATGATTATAAGATAAAAAAGTTACGGAATGATTCCATAATCTCCATCAGTGTGGTAAAAATCCAGAGGAAGATTTAATTTGACCTTCGATAGGCCGATAAAAAGAGAAGACGTCGATCTGCAATAAAACCTTTTGAAGGACCAAGGTCGTGATGCATTCCTCGAGGAGGAAACGAAGCTGACCCGGGAGGATTCTGTGCCGTGAGGTCATAGGATGGGTGTCGCTCGGAGGAGAAAACGCCGTTTACGGCTGTATCGAATGGATTGAAGGCTGATAAGTGTCGGAAATGTGTAAATCGGTGTTGGAGATGTGTGTCGATTTCACGGCGAGCACCTTCCTCAATATCGGAACTCCTCTGACAGCCATCCATGTCTTCACTGACCTCCTTCAGTCTGCTCAATATGGTTTATTAAACTGTCTGTCTCTTTCGCTAACGGCTATGCTCGTGTTATAGCAGCTTTGAGTCCCGAGATAATATCAGATTTCCGATTTTAGAGCATCCATTCTACAATAAATACGAACAATTTCCATCAGGAGGACATAAGTCATATCCTCCATAGACGACGAAGGGGAAATCCTAAAATATTAGAACAATTTAATTCTTCTAAGACTAAGACAAATTATATTGAATATGAATATTTAGTTGGAGGACTCAATTAAAGTAACAATGAAATTTATATAAATGTGTAAAGATTACATACATAATATGCAATTTTAAAAGTATAGTAATTGATATAATGCATATATTTATGCAAAAATCGGTAGATTAAAATGATGATGATGTTAAAGAAAATTTATATTTCAATTGTAAATGTAATTAAATTGTAATCCCATAATGACAAAAATTTCCCGATTTGAAAATGGCCCTAGTGTTTGTTAAGATAAAAATGAAAACCTCAAAACACCAAAATTAGGAATAATTAACAGAATGAAAATTCGATCTAATTGCTTCTATATCGACAAACATGATTTTACTAATTACAACATCGCATATATTAAAATTACCTGACACTCACAGGCATAAGATTCAACCAAAAGTGCAATGAAGGAACACAAACATAGAAAAAAACTCCTGAATGGAGTGTGACAAAGCGAATGCGAGTAAGGCTAAGACAATTTAAAGTAAAGAGTGGAGTTAAGTCTCCACTTAATCACCTCTGTCTGATCAAAGAGTACTCGACTGCCAAAAAAAAAATAAAATCTGACAAATCTCTTGTTAAGCTTCATCAACCAAGGTGTAAAATGTTTGGAAATTTTCCTATAGTCGAAAATATTAAAACTCAAGAAACATCCTTAATGAATCTCATGATAAAAAATAATCCATCTAATTTTAAACCAACTAATAAGCAAAAACAGTTGAAACGATGTTAAAGAAAAACATTTAAAAAAAGTTAATAATTATAGTTAATTTTTTTCAGATTTAGACTGAAAAAAAAACATATTTGTATTTGTTTACCTTCGAAACGGGATAAAGAAATATCACCGTTTCTTGTACTGGTTGTAAGTTGCCACCAAAATACTGGTTACTGCACCATTCTGTGGTCGCTCATATTTCTTTGGAGCGTGTGAGTTATACAGGTCATATCTTTCTCTGTTGGGAAACGTGTAACCGACGGCTTAAATCAACTTCGTTGTAGAAAGCAATGGATAACCGTTTAAGCGAAATATAACAATTTTTTTTTTTATGAATTCACAAAATATATTGCAAATTGTATTAATAATAAAATATATCAATAAATATTAGTAATAATGTTCAAAGATTAAAATGAAACAAGGTCACCTATTCTCGGAACTGTTCAAGTCCACCCGGTTTGTGTTAGGCAATGCTACCTTTTAATCGACACATGATTGGACTATTATTTGAGTTTGTCCTTGGCTCGTTAGCGTAGTCGAATTTGTTAACATAAGTAGTTAGTTATATAAAATTATTATTCAATAAGAATTTATCTGTCGAGAAAAGTTTACTATTTTCAAATTATACTAAGTTTTATAGAATTATTTTGTATTTTTAATTTGAATCTGTCACAGCAAAATATTTATATTATCAACTAATTCGGTGAAAATATGGTTACATGTCTTATCAGAAATGTAAACTTGATTTCCATTATATTTGACAGATCTCTCACATGATTTTTGTCACATTTTCGTGTTGATTGGGCTTATTTGATACAGTCATATATTGTATAAGTCTGTTGGCATATCCAAGTCAAAAGCATAAATAAAGCTAAAAGCATAAATAGGTAGTCAGTGTATTTGGTTTTGAGTCGTTATATCGGATTTTGTAAGAAACACACTAAGGCGGATGCTGCTATTTTTCATTTTTAGATTTTCTATACTACAATACTCAGATGAATCCTTATCAAAATCAAACTTCTCTTCCAAATACGATCATTGTCGTATCCAGAGGAGAGATAACAAGATAGACTGTATTTAAAATGAAAAAATGATTAAAAAAACAGATTATTTTGTTCAAATGTTTATTTAAACATTCTAAAAGAAATTAAAAACGAAATAAAAATTAATTATCCAAACCTTAAATTAATTGTTTCTTTCTTTTTAAATATCTGTCCTTCTCTGGTTACGCTCTTGACTACGAGAAAAATTTAAAGATAAGTAATCTAATTTCTAAAAAAGAGTAAGGAAACAGCCTATCTATCCTAGGGACAGAGTAAACTTGCAAATCTTTGGATTGTTGGATGGTTTCAACACCAGAACGAAACTAAGGAATCTTCTGACGATTACATTTAGTTTCTCTATGTTTACATGAATAGATGCAAAGAGTTTTTCTGTATGTTGACAAACATAAATGTATAAGACTGGAAGTATTTAGTTACTTATAGTGTAAAGATTCGTTCGCTCAGTTTATTTTAAAAATTGTTCCATAGCTTTTAACGGTATAAAGACACTTAATGCAATTATAATTGTTGAGTATTTTGAGAAAGATCTTTCATTTATTTTATGAACATCGGCTTTACAACAACCGCTTATTCCTGAGAAAGTTTATTTTATTAAAAGGTGCTTCGCAATGGCTAAAATTTCATTTGTATTTCATTTATAATATTATTTTTAATAGCATCTTACAAATCATCCAATTTTTCTTTAGGTATTTTTCTTTACTGTTCTCATTAAAATAACAAATCGTAAAAGATGACTGATTTTACGATGAGCAAGAACAAACTCCTAAACACACCTTGGCTCCCTTTTACTAATAGAAAATAAAATCTTCTTAACGCCATTTAATCCGATCGTGCTCTAAGTCATTTTGTTTTCTCAGGGAGAGAAGTTCTTAAATTGGATAAAGTAGGTCCTCTACTTACTGAGACTGAAAGGGTGCCAGAGCTTTTCTTATAGATCCCTAAAGGTTTTAATCTAAGCTGGTCCCATACTTCATTTATCGAAAACATACGGGGTTAACAGTTACACGACAATGGTTGGTGATTCTCAAACGCCCTGGGTTTTCATTGGTTTTTTGAAAACTCGTATTTGTGGAAAATTAAAAATCAGTTTAAACCCTCATAGATTTCAAAAACACTTTAAAATTAAGGAAAGGAAGGAATTCAATTTCGAACTATATAGTAACTTAAAAATCACATTACATTATGACATTTCATAGGCATATTCTACCCGCAGTAACGAATATTTGTACTTTTCTTCGATCCATTTTACTACTATGTTCAGAATAATCTCTTATAAAGATTACAATATTTATATTGAAAAAAAAGAAGACTGATGATATCAACAGCTTCATTGCATACTGCATACTTCATACTTCATGCATACTTCATACTTCATACTTCATGCATACTTCATACTTCATGCATACTTCATTGCATACTTCATTTTATAAACTATAAAACAACCAATGCGGACCTTGTACATCTGTTGACATGGAAAATTACAAGAATGTCTAAACAGAATTATTGTGCTTGAAATGAATAATTCAATGGAATATAAAGAGGAGAATAATAAAAAGTTGAATAAGGAATCTTTCCATGGTTATCTTAAGGCAGGACTTAACACAGGAATATTTTCTAGATATTTTCATCTCAAAACCCATTTACCCCAATCCTTATACCTAGTCCTCAAATCCTATCTCTCAAATCGTTCCTTCCAAGTCCGTTGCTGCACCGAATTCTCCACTTACTATCCAGTTGAGGCTGGTGTTCCACAAGGCAGTGTTTTGGGTCCAGTTCTCTACATCCTTTTCACTGCCGATATCCCTTCAAATCCCGATACCTTCCTAGCTACATTTGCTGATGATACTGCCATTCTATCTTCCCACTCAGATCCGCAAATAGCATCTCTAAACCTACAATCTCACCTCTCCTTGATTGAACAGTGGTGCAACAACTGGCGCATCAAAATCAATGAAGCAAAATGCAAACATATTACTTTCACCCTGCGACGCAGATCCTGTCCCACAATCCTTTTCAATTCAATACCACTTCCCTACTCAGATACAGTCCGTTACCTTGGCTTCCTTCTAGACAAAAGACTAACTTGGAACCCACATACAAGACTTAAAAGACAAGAACTTAACCAACGATATGGCCAGCTATATAGACTACTAAGCAGGACATCTCATCTTTCGATTGAAAATAAACTTTTAATCTACAAGACAATACTGAAACCTATCTGGACCTACGGACTTGAACTGTGGGGAACTGCTAAACATTCGAATATCAAACGCATCCAATCCTTCCAGTCCAAAGTACTTAGAACAATAGTCAATGCCCCATATTATGTCACAAATAAGACCCTACACCATGACCTTAACATCCCATTTGTCCTCGACATCATCCCATCCAGATTCTCAAACTTTCACCAGAACCTTATCCATCATCCAAATCCTCTAGCTCAATCCCTATCCAGCTCCCACCATCCCTACAATCCCCCTCGAAGGTTAAAACGGCAGTGGCCGCGAGATCTATTGTAAATATGCTTCTGGAGTCCTGGCAATGGCCAGCTTCTCCACTCAAGTCCTGAGCATCTGTGGCTCTAGTGCCCTCCTTCAGCCTCCACTGGCTTTTAATACTAGTGATGCGGCTGGAAAAGTGGCACTGGGATCTCTGGAGTCCTGCTTTGCTTTCCACATGTGGGGAGAAAAGCCTGGCTCGGAGATTCCTGGGCGAATGTATATATTGTATATAGGTATGAATGTGTTTAGAAGTTGTTATTTTATTTTGTTTGTTTATTTATTTTTTTTTTTAATTTTATTTATTTATTTATTTTTTTTTCCTATTGATTACTTTTTTTTTTCTTCTTTTTTTTATAAGTATTATTTATTTACTTCTTATATTTATAGTTACTTCTGTATTACTTGTATATACTGTATGAATGAGAACTTCTAGCCTTAATACTTATAGCCCTCCAACAGTGGCTGATTGTATTATTATTCAATAAAAAAAAAAAAAAAAAAAAAAAAAAAAAAAAAAAAAAAAAAAAAAAAAAGATATTTTCATCCATTCGGCATACGTTTAAGTCCAATAGTAGAAAGTTTAAAGGTTAACTAATCGAAGAAATGAATAAATATTTTATACCAGAGTGAGAAGGTCGAGATTCATCCGTGGGTTCGACACGAAATAAATTGTATTCCTCCTGTCCACAGGCAGAGTTCGACACGGCACCGCTTTTATCTCGTGAGTACGAAGATAGTGAGGAGAAATTCGATTCTTTCAACTGAATCGATTAGCAATGATTCAATCTTTGGGTTGATTCGTTTCTTAGGAATGGTTCTTCGACTGATTCTTTTCATCTTATTTTTGTCTTTAAATTAAAGAAGTTAATTTTATTGAAAAAAACCAAACCGGATGTCTGTTTTTTTTCCCTTTTTAACTGATCGAAATTAAAAGTACTAGTGCAAATGTATATAAATAAAAAAATTATCAATCTTATAAATAAATAATTAATGTTATTTATAAATTAAAAATAAAAATACAAGAGAGAGAGAAAAACAGTATATATGTATAAACAAAACAAAACCCAGCAAACAAATTGAACACGACTGGAAAATTTCCTAGAAGTACACCACCGAGTGAGCATCAATCTAGAATTGAGACAGCTTTCTAGCGGTCATCAAAAAATCCCAGAGTATCGACCGATCTCGATCCCAAAGTAATTCTAGTAATTCTTTCATGTGAACGTTTTGAGAGTAGGACACTTTCAGAGTAATTGACTCTTTTATTCGATTCTCGATTCATCTGCCTATCTCTATGCTACTTGTCCATCATGACCTCTAGTAGAGGATTAGGTATTTTTAATTTAACTTTCCTCAAGGAAATGACATGAACAGAAATATCAACAATAGGGAACCACACAGCGTTTTCTCTTCAACTTCTGGCACTGTCCAGTATCCACAAAAGAAGCTGTCTACGACAGTAACTGACGCCAACTACTACCTTTAAAAATTTAAGAGCAAGAAAAAATCTGGCGACAGCGGGGAAGAGCAGGTGCTAATGCATTTAGGAGCCATTAGCGTAGGTAGAGCCCAAGATAGAAAATAAATGTTTGGGTACACTCGGGGGAAAGTGGTTACTAACTCGGGGTGCATGCCGGAAACATCACTGACCACCACCACCAGCATCGGAGCAACTTTATGTAACGGAAGAGGTTTAATGATCCATTTAATAGGCGATAAAATATGAAATTGATTCTTTATTCTAATGCCCGTTTAACTTCTGCGGTTTGCTTACCGCCATTGTGCAACAGATAAAAGGAAATGTTTCATAATAACGTATGAAAATATTTAGAAAATTATTACTTAATGAGTAAGATATTTTGTGATCTTCGTGAGTTGACAGGTTTAAATCGATTCAAGCTGATTCGGGTGAACAAAATATCGTTAATGATACCACTATTAAACTAACACGCCACCGCTATATGATCTTTCATCGAGATGTCATTCGTTACTCGATATGCAAAATGTTAAGCAATGTTTCGCAAAGTTGGGCAGTTATCTTGGACTAGAATCATAAATGGTTATCATCGACTAGAGAACGTGTTTGAGATCATAAAAAAAATAATCAGAAACTAATTAAATACGAAGATTTATGATAATTACTATTGCAATGATGTCAACTAACAGGTAAATGTTTTTTTATGATTTTACGATTTCAAACCAATAAATCAAGTCAGAAATAAGTTATTTATTAATACTATTAAATAAGAATTGACAGCACCATAAACTATTTTTGACTCCTAAACTTATCATTTTATGAAAACATACTTTTTACATTAAATTACCGGGATTGAAAATGAAATATTTCCCAACTTAAATATGCGATTAATAACAACTAATTTCTAAAATTTTATTATCCACAAAAAAAAAAATGAATTTGATATGAAAATAGTAATCAGGCTAAACTAAACCGACCACTCATCGATTACGATCATCATTGAGTTGTCAAAATAACTATTCCCGCTAAACTTCATTGATTTCACAAAAATATTTCTTCAGACTTGATGTTATCATCCCATTTACATTGTCTTAACTCTTAGTCTACTCTTTGGTTGAAGCAGTAATTAGTGTTCTGGTGCCGGGTGAGTGGGATAGAGGGGAGCTTTTAACTCTGGCATTAATCCCACGCCCTTACCCCCTCGTCCGGTAAAAACCCGTATATCCTTGAAACAGCAAAACAAAAAGAAAAAGACTAACATGGAACCCTCATACTAAGCTTAGACAAGAACTTAACTAACGATTGTTACATACAGCACTTGACAGAACCTCTAGAACTATTAATCTACAAGACCATACTGAACTGTCGGGAACAGCTAAATCCTCATCTAACGTATTCTATCCTTCCATTCTAATATCCTTCGTTCAATAGTTTCTTACTCCACATTACTCTAAATACAAAGCCTCAACATTCTTTATGCCATTGACGAAATTCCATTCAGATTTTCAACTTTCATCAGAATCTTATCCACCATCCTTAGCACAACTCCTGTAAAAGCGGATCCAGCTTCTCGAAGATTAAAACGTTAGTGGTCCCAAAATCTTTTGGAAATTTGTCATTGGAATTCTTGCAATAACCAAATTCTCCAATCAAATCATGAGTGCCTACGGCTCCAGTGCCCTCTCTGTCTCAACAAGCTTTCCAAGCCGGTGATACCGCTTATGAAGTAGCGCTGGGATCTCTCTAGGAAAGGGCAAGGCTGGGAGCTCCACAGAATGATTGTAAATATTGTAATTAAGCACGAATATTTTTTATGGTTTTTTATATTTAATTTTTTTGTTTCATATTTGTTTTTGTTACAATTTTTCTTTTGCTTCTATCGTCTTGTTTAATATATATATACATACATATATATAGTAAGAATATGTCACCCATATCCTTAATATTAAGTGTTGCGGATTTTATTATTTATTAATAAACCTATTAGCCAAAAAAAAGAATGAGAAATCGTTTTCATAAAAATATTATTGAAGTGACATTCCTTTACAATATAATTAAGTATTGACCTTTATTGTTTTTAACTATTTTTGTAATCAACATATATAAATGATACTGTAATATCAAGAGAAAATGTAGTACCAGCTAAACATCCCTATTTAAAAAAAACCATCAAGACTCCAATACTGAAAAAGACAATTTCGCAGGAGGAGTCGGATGCGGACATTAGAGACTCAGCGGCGGTTACAATTGTCGCAATATCCTGCGCTCTCTCAGTGGGGCAATTGCGCCGTAATAACGTTGGCACCACCATGTGCTTTCTAATGTCTTTTCATCTTCTTCATAGTTTTTTTTTTTTTTTTTTTATCGCCTCCTCATTTGATACATACACAGCACTGAGCATAACGATGCGGGAGGGCGACTGGGGAAACATTTCGATATTTTATTTTTCAACCGACGCGTCACATTTTCTAGCAATTAATTAAGAATGATTAAAACCAGGATATGATTTATCTTTTGCATTTTATTCAACTTCGACTGAGACACAAGGAAGATTATGAGTTTAGATTGACCGCGCGATCGATTAATTTACTTAAAAATTAAAAATGGTAGTGTCGAAGTTGTATTGTATAGTGTCTCTAAACGGATAATATTAAACCTAGGCGGTCATCCAGAAGTCGAGGAATCTCTTTTTAAGTGTTTTTAGCAGCAGAGATCAAGACGGTTTCCTATATTTTTTTTTAATAAAGATTTAAAGGAGATTTTAATGCTAGGTAGGTCGGATCAATAATTTCAAAAGCGGGTATAGAACAAGTTTTTTATTTCACTTGGAAATATCATTGTACCCATTTTATTTTTCAGTATAGGCAAGCCATAGAAAAGAAACAAAGGCATTTAATATTTGCTTGAAGGGGGCGAATGGATACAATGTCGACTACCGAAGCCTGGTACAAATCGTTTTCTTTAGCAACAAAACCATAGAATCGGCTTACATTATATGATAATTTTCATAAATAATATTTTTGTTTGCAATGTTTCCATAATTTTAAATTTAACATTTGGTAATCCGAACATTTTAAAAATCTGAATAAGCGATGCAATCTACGTGTTTGGATTATCTAGATCGTCTTGTACTTGGAAAACAGAAATGTTGAAATAAAAAACCAATACAGAAACAAACCTATCCATCTTAATGGAATGTATTCGTACTTTATCACCATAGTATATTGTTTTTACTTAAGACCTTATAAAACTATCTTTCTTTAGAAGAGTAGGGATTTTAATATAGTATTTTTTTATTAATTGATATTTATAACTGTATTATAAAAAAATACAACTAATAAATGTGCACACAGTAATAATACTAATAATCACATGAAAACACTTGTTGAGGAACTATCCATTGGTAGCACTCTAATAATATATTTACATAAGTAGATCACGAGGCCATCTTCTTTTCAGACGCCTCGCAGGGTTATTAGGGATCGAGGAAGAAGCAAGGTTTGAAACGAGAGGGTTCGGATGGTTCTGGAGTTTGTTGTGGAAGGATAGGTATCTGGATTGGGCCAAATCGGAAACATGTGGAACATAAAGATCTTTATGCATGATTTTATTTGTGACAATGTAAGGAGCGTTCAGGATTTTGCGAAGGATTTTGGATTGTAAGGATTGGATGCGAGAGGAATTTGATGGCTTAGTGGAGCCCCAAAGCTCAATTCTCTAAGTCCAAATAGGTCTTATTATTGTCATATATATTAGTCGTTTGTAATTGATTGAAAGCTGAAAGCGTTTGCCTAGTAAGTGTTGGAGTAATCGGAAACGTCGAGCGGTTTCTTGTCGTTTCAGTCTTGTATGAGGATTCCACGGGATTCGTTTGTCCAGGTGGAGTCCTAGGTAACGGATTTGTTCAACTGAGATTAGTGGGGAATTATCAAAGGATACTGTATGAATTATTATTATTAAATTTTTGTTAAAACAGTACTTATACTTTAATAAAACAGTTATTTTAATAAGGTGAATATTTAAAACAAATATTGGTGCAGTAGGCAGGTTTCTTCCCACTGCCGGTCTTGGGGTACGGCTACGGAGGGAATTGCCCGTAGGCACTCTTGTTAGAATAAAAAAAATACATAACATATTAACATAATTAATTTTAGGCTGTTAATAAAAGACGGTATTATAGAAATAAATTTAATTTCTTTAAGGGAATAGGAGATGATGCCATTGCCCGGCGGCGCCGAATTTCTAAGGCCGACACTGCTTCCACTACTCTACGGCTTCTGGCAAGTACATTTCGTCCCATGTACCGGTTAGTGCCAACTTCCGAAAGAGTCCTGGGTTTTGTTCGGGAGTGGAAGGCACAGTAATACTACTACTACTAAGTTTAAATATCCTTACAAATCAATTTATCTAATAATCTACCAAGATTATTGAACAGATATACAAGTACATTCCCTTAGGAAGGTTTGTTTTTGCATTTTTATTTTTATTATTTTAGTTTTTCAAGTGCTGACAATATTCATCATAATTGATCACGAACTTACATATAATATCATATGAAAGCACCGAAAAAATTGAGAATACATAAAACATAGTAATCTATACGCATAATGTAAGATATGTCTTTCAAATAGCAGAAAAAACATATATTATAGAATAATATTGCTCGAAAACACTCACGTGATCTAAGTCAATATTTATTTTTTACAAATATATATGCTGATTCAATAAAAAATGAAATATTAATACCATAACAAAATCTTCACTTCTCCAAAGGTTAATGGAACAATATTTACACTATACAAGGTCGTCTTAAAAAAAAAGTGAATATGTAACCAATAGCTACTTCATTATGGTAAATGATGCAATACAAATTAATGCATATTTGTTGTGTAAACCTGGCCAGAGACATGCAATATCTTCAAAGATATGAACTAATTTTTTTCATGCTTTCAAAAGAAGTTAGTGAATAGAGGTTTTTATTCGCAGGCTCTAAAAAAAATTGAACTAACTGGGTAACTAGGTCTTCTCCAGCGGTGTGTCATTTCATCCGACCCCAACCGAAACAAATAATAAAAAATAAATAAAAGCTTCAGTAAAAAAAGGACAACAAAGAATAAGAAAGTTGTGGTTAGGTCTTCATTTGTGAAAGCAGGCGAAGGTGTGATATCAATAAACTTGGAAAGCACCTATATAAATATCAGTGATATTTATATCTAAACGGGTTGATAACAGTTAATGCTAGATATAAACATGCGGAATCAATATTTTCTATATTTCATAAAAAACATTTTTAAATATCTATACTATATATAATTGTGGATTGATGGCTGACTGTAGTGAATAATTGAAGAGAAGAATGGTTAGGGGTGATCAGTAAAAAAGCATATTAAAAATAAATATGCTTATTTATATTGACTATTTTTTTTTTTTTTAGTGATCATCCCAACCATTCTTCTCTGCTACTTAATATGATACGGAAGGATAGATCCCTTTTCCGGATCTCAATAGGGATGGAGTTTGATGATTGAGGTATCGAACGAAAGGGAATTTTAATGCAAATTTAAAAATTTTAAACCTTACTCTGTAATAATGATTTGGAAGCGGGCATATCTCCAACCTGGAAAGTGTACTACTTTTGAGAAAAAACATAATTCTTCATGAAAGCCTTGTTTAAAAAAGTATCCAAATATGGCTTCTCAACTCTCGGTAATATTCATATTATATAGCCTTAATAAGTTATTAACAAATCTGCAACAAAGAAATAGGTCTTGGGTGGGTACGATAATGGATTAGTATAAGCTCATGGATAGCTGGCGTCTTATTGTTTAAATGTAAAACTGGACGGATATTTTCCAATGAGACAAGCTAATCTAATATTAAGGAAATGGTATCTTTAATAGGAGTGGTGAAGCATTAAGCAATATATTGAATAGACTATATTCATAATTCATTGTATAAACGAATAAATATATTTCAACGATGTTACTTAATCCTCGACAACGTCGAATGGACTATTATAGGATTAACTGGGTTAAAATCGTAATATTTTATTATTGTATAATATTTTTCGGTTCTAACGGTGCTTGAAATCATGAAACGATGAATTAATATCAATATGCTGATGTTTACAAGATTCAATGCGTTGTTTCCGAACCTACAAGAAATAATCTTATAACACTAGTATTATTTATGAATGAACTGAAAAGAGAAAGATGAGACTTCATAACGAAAAATCACGAGTTTGTACATTTGAATAAATGACTGTAAAAAGAAATTTCTCAATTATAATGGACAATCCAGAACAAAAAAGAAAAAGTCACAGCCAATAATTGGTGATTGGAATCGGTAAAAATGGGACCATGTTTGAATATGATGGACGAAATGTTGTGCAAGAAGTCTCGAGGGTAATTTGGAGAGACAGGCCTCAGGCCATTAGGGCCCTATTCTTGCATCCCATGAAAAAGCGCTTCACGTCTCTCAGCCGCCTAATAAAAAATGTTACATGATTTGCTAAAAGATATTACCAACTTTGAAAAGAGGAAAATAAGAAAATATAGAATGAAATTGTTTACGAAGGTAATATTTAAATAAATCGCTAGCAAGATGAGATATAATTAAACTCTTTTTTACTCCCATTACTTACGACAAGGTCGACGTTATAAATTATTCACACGGAGCATATAAATTCGTAGAAAAAAACAAAACAAACATTTCGAAACTCCGCACATCAAGTCGCTGATAAGTTATTATTATTAAAAGTAAAATAATTGTACATCATGACATGGTATTAAAAAAAAACATGATTCTTTTCTTCTCGTTTCTTGATTAAAGGTTGTGTTGTTATAAATAAATAGTTATAAAACTCGCTCTTTTACGCGAATCGTAATGCACAAGAGTTAAATGGAATTAAACAAAGACGGACAAAAAGTGAATAAAACGGACAGATAGTCACTTCTTCTCCGCCTTCCATCCCGTTCTTAACAGATTCCTTCGTCACAAGAAGTGGTTCATCAGTGCTATTCAGAATGGCTTGTTAGGCTGAAAGAACTACCATCTGCGATGTGACAACGAAGAGCTGAAGCTGAATAAATTCAGAACACGAGAAGTTTCGAATGTATTTACTTAATATTTTTTCTCGATTGCCACAGCTATAGATTGTGTGAAAGGAAAGTGATTACAATCAAGAAAATGCCGCCAAGTAAAAGTAAAACGTGCACGACTTTAAGGACACACGCTTATAATGACTTACTCATGTTCTGAAACGGGTAATTCAGTTACAAACCTTTCCAGCATTGCATGAAAGGTCAGCTAAGCATGCGATATATGGATAGAAAAATTAAAACCTTAATTACTTTATAATGAGAGTAAGGTAGCTCAGTGGTAGGGTACTGAACTACCAATCCTTAATATTGCATTCTAACTATTTACTATACTATAAGATCCCAAGTTCGTGTCCGGGCTCATGGCAGGCAGAAAAAAATATTTATTCTGTTCCATTGGCCGTGTGGTGACCCTGGGGTCGGGATACCCTCCTGGGGCACACCCAGACTCTATAAAGTAGATACCCTCAGTTTAACAATACTTTACGGAGAAAACTTGGGGGATGAGCGTGATTTCGGTCAAATCCCTTCCTTGCACAACCGCTGACCCCAAGACAGTACAATGATACAATGATACAATACAATGACCACAAGACAATAGTACTGAACCCAAGACCCTTCATGGATTGTAGTAGTACAAGTTTTTTTTTTTTTTTAATTATTAGAAGGAACTTCTCAAAACAAGCATCCTGCTTATGAATTAATAGAACTTATATTTATAAATATTATTTACGAAACAACCTGAGAGAAAATTTCAAATGATAGTTATTATAGATTAACTAGTTGCAAAATTAAGTAAGTGGGGATTCCAATTAGACAAACCTCTTCCTCGAATCCTCATACAAGATTTAAAACGAAAAGAAACAGATAGACGTTTGCTGCTTCAACACGTACTAGCCATCAAAACTATCAAATTCCTCTCATATGCAATTCTTATTATCCAAAGTGCTAAATGTATCTCACTACGTCACAAATACATTTGAACATAATATCCTCAAGATTTTCTTTTTCATATGTTGCCGATTTAGGTCCAGCAAACTATTTAGTTTCTAGCCATGCATCTCTTTGATTCCTGACAAACCTTCTGAGCCTCGGGAAAAGAAGACTCTAAGAAAAGAACCTTCTAATATAAAACTATAATTGGAGTTCTAGCAATGGGTAGCTTTCATTCAATTCTATACATGAAATATTACCTATTCATATTTACTTGTTGTATTTTTAGTTAATACAGTAGTAAATTTCAATAAATATGTCTTTATAATTAATCATTATTAAAGTAATCAAACAAGATTGCTTTGAGATGGATGTTCAAAGCACTTTACTTGACTCAAAAACATACATATATTTTTCATGCAAAAAGTGTTATGGAGGCCAAGAAGAATCGATTAAGGAGAAAAGCAATTTTCTTGTTCCGGTCGTGAATGAGCCCTCAACCACAGCTTACATGATAGGTTAGTCGATAATGGGAGGTCTATCGGAATACCTGTATCACGGCAACACATATCACATATAACTCACAACCTCGGACAACCTTTCAACTGATGGTATGTAGTCGTTTATCATATGCCTCTGATAGGGACAATTTAAGATAATTAGGTATGATACAAGATATTTTTCCATCGACCGAAAAAAATAAATAAAAATAATTTATAACACCAATGTTGATAGATGTTTTCAAGAGTTGTACTTTTATCTAACATTTTGCATTTTTTAAGATCGTTTTGTTGTCAATATAGGCTGAAAATTACATAAATGGTTAATAAATTCTAAACAAATACATATTTACCTGCATACATCTATTATATTAATATCACTGTATATATCTTACAGGAAATGAATCAAAAATATTTGTTTATGTCTTTAAAACATATAATTTTCATGCTTGTTCTACGTCTTAGTATCTACAAAGATTAACCGAATTTTCATGATTTTTTTTTAGAACCCTAACGAAAAAGGCACGTTCGAATTGGCTTAGAGTTGGAGGAAAGGTACTGATCACTGTAAATATAACACTGAAATAATTTTAAAAACTGAAAATCCATTATCACCGCTAATTTTCTCGTCTTCTAATTGCCAATAATAAAAAAATATAAAAACTTGTACCACTACAAACCATTAAGGATCTTGGGTCCAGTAGTGTATAAGTTTGAAGTACAGTTTGAAGGGCAAGGAGATGTAATCATAACCGAGTGGGCCTAATGGCCGAGATCACGCTCAACATCCAGATTTTCTTAATAATTATTTATTTAATTAATATTATCCACTTTATAGGGGCCATGTGTTCCCCAGGAGGATCTCCCGTCCCAGGATCGATTTTTCATCTGCTAGGATAGCTGATGAAAAATTACATGCCATCAGCCGGATTCGTACCCGGGACCTTGGGCTTTGGAAGCCAACTTAACTAACCCGTTCCCTTCAATTTTCAATAAATTCTTAAACTGAATTTTCTCGACTTTATTCCGTACCTTTACATCTATTCCTTGAAGAATTGGTCTCATTCGGTTGTGTTGTGTTCTATGACTGGGTGTGCAAGAGTGGATGCACTGCTATAAGCGAGTAATTTTTATATTTTGATATATATATACATTAGTCTATACATAAAAAAATAACATTAAAAACAATGTTCACCAGCCAACTGTATATATATATATATATATATATATATACATCCAACTGTATATATACATGTATATATATGCAGTTGGCTGGTGAATACTGTTTTTAATGTTATTATGGTTTTATGTATAGACTAATGTCTACTAGTAAATCCTCTGAAAATTCTTCTTTTGTATATTTTTTTTAGATGAAAATTTATAATATATGTAAAATCAGATTATCCCTGAAGAGGCAAACATATGGATAAATTTAAAATAAAGTATTTAATTATTGAGAATAAAAACTCTTTTTACTCCTAATAAAATTAAAATAATTTGATATTTTTTTAAGAAATTCACTTGGTAAAGAGATAAAATGTATATCTGTAAGTAAATATTTAATTACAGAATGACAAATAAGATTACAATGAGACGAACCGACACAGCATGGTAATTTACAAGAAATGGCTTTGAAGAGGCAATGACATTGAAAGACATCCGAGGAGCATGGGCTAACACGATGGATATTCGGTAGGCGTAACCGACTCTTATATAATTTTCTTCGCCTCTGGCGAGGACAGTAGCCACTGGGACTGGCAGCTGTTGTGCACAATGCCTCTCATCTAGAACACTCTGCTCATTTGTTTTGCAGATGTCCCAATTGTCTTGGGTTAGCCATTGTTACGTACTTTGTGCCCTTCACAAATTCGGAATCATCACTGACAGGAAGCGAAACATTAAGGGTAATATTTTACATACAAATCATCAAATCAAATAAAGTACGTGGATAGTATAATATGCAATCTTAATGAATCTTTGGAAGAATCATCAATCAACATGAACATCTTTTAACTGTTGAGACACTTAAAGGTATAATTAAATCGTTGTTAGCATTACAAATTTAAGGAGAAGTTAGCCGAGAAGGAGACATTTAACAATCAAGTACCATCTGTTGCATTAATGTTGGTTTGGTCAGCCTACGTTTCGATCTACTTTCAGTTCTTCTCCAGGGCTTTCGCCCAGTAATACTGGAAAGAGTAAGCTGTAATCATGATAACTACTGGCCAGTGAGGTCCTCTGCTTCTATTGCCTATCCTCCAGTATCTTTTGAAACCAGCAATACACGTGAGAGAGAAGCGCAGAGATCTCTTGATGTATTGCTTTATCAAATGAAAAACTTAGCTGGTTTCTCCCATTATGAATGCAAGAAAATAAATATTTTAACTCACATTTTTTCAATGATAATCATTGTGATACAAATAACAGTAAAGTGAAATTTTATTTCTAAAACTTACTATCCCAAAAACCTAATAAATAAAGCTCTTCAAGTTTGGCATGAATTGTTGATTAAATTATACCCATAAAGTACTATAATTTGAAAAATAAATTTTACTTTTTTCGATTTAAATATGTTTTATTTTTTCCATTTTGTTTTCTTCGGTACGCCATATCTTCGTAATTTCAACATCAAGTCCAATGATTCAGACATAATTTTGAAGATTATCATTTCTTTCTGATAGCAAAAATAAACACATCCCTAGAAAAACCTGGAAAACAATAATGAAGAAAAAAAAAACATTATTTGCGCTCAACTAACAAACTATACGCGTGATAATTAGAAAGGTTTTTAAATTTAAAAAAACAAAAACGAAACCACATCCAATTGTATTTTAGTCTCTAGTTAGAAAGAACATTGATTTATTCCTTTCGCAATACACCACATTTACATATTACATTATTTTTATAAGGAATAGCACTTATTTGTTCATTAATGAGTAATGTTATAATAAGCGAATTGCATGCCATGAAGAACTCTCATATGTCATATGAGATAGATTTTATTTAAATTCAACCATGCTAAACTGTGTCTTGAGAAAATAGAGGAAAAGAAAATTTAAAGCTAGTTGGTTAGAATTTTCATACAAAGAATTCCATCCACCGACTCTTAATTCTTAGAGATAGGGGTGAATTATTATGCATTACTAACCCTCATCAATGAGCCTGATTAGAATGAAGATGGGTAGGAGATCACAGTATAGAGAAAACAGATAACGGGACTGACATTAATGCGAACATCAGCGAAATATTTAGAGAAACGAAAAAAAAAAAAAAGGTTTATTAGAAAATACAGCCAAATAGTAAAATAATGATTGAGGGTTCATACCAAAGGGGAAGAATTTCAAAAAGTTACCGAATAGTTTTATTTCATTAGGCGTCATTTTTGGTACCTAAATATTTACTTTTAGTATCAATATAATGATCACCTTTTCTAAATTCAAGATAATTTACATATTCAATCATCAGAAAACACAAATTAATAATGTCAGCCTTAATAACTTTAGATTAATGATTACGAAGTATCGTATATTATTCAGAACTAGTAGTAATTTTCGATTTGAACTTTTCCATGTAGTCAACATGAAACTTGTGAATTTGAAGGAATCTCGTAAAGACCTACATTATCATTTCTTTAAAATGAACAAAAAGTAATCTATCTCAGAACAATAAAAAAATTGATGAGTTCAGTTACCTAATAGCGAGAGTGAAAGGATCATTGCGAAACGACTCACTGTCCATCCACTTTCTGCGCTTGCAATAGATAACGAATTGATATTGATATTTAAACAAATCTTAAATAACCTAAAATCGGTCTTATAAAAAAGACGACTGGTATATTTTTGAGAAGTAAATTAGGCCATATTCTGTTATAGGAAACTATCATTCGGATCATGTCTTTATCATATCACTTGTGTCCTTTATCACCGCTTCGTCCGCTCTGAAAATAAAAAACTCCCGAGGTGCAAAATATGTTATTATGTTGTTTTTTCTTTTGGTGGCGAATCTCTAGAATTTCAGAAATGAGAAGAAAGAAAGAATACATTTCGCATTGTGCGTTTCTCATTAGATTGGTTTTCGGTTATCTATTAATTATTAATATTTTTAAAAATCAGTTATCCAATACTGATATTATTTAGATCAATGAAAAATCGGTTAACCTTCCGCGGTAAATTACGATGATCTAGTTTTCTAGTTCAGCGAATACAAATAGATAACAGATTGTCCCTTTATGCATAGATATATATACATGTAGTATATTTTGTTGTGCTATCTGTTTTTCTGTTTCATTTTGTCTTTCTATTCGTTTCCTCATTATCGCACAAATGCTGAGATCTCTAGTATTTTGTCTTATCGGTGTATTATGTATTAAAAAAATAACATTTTTGATTGTAGGCAAATGCGATTATAGCTACAATATAATTAAAACAATGTAGGAGCAACAATTTACCAATTAAATACTGTTTGGAATATAATTATTCAAAACATTCTCTAATGTTGAAAATATTTCGTAACTTCTCGTTCCAAACTATCTTGAAACAACACGGATCAATATAAAAAAAAACCTATAAATCAGTCAGGTATTTTTCGCGGTTACAAGCAAAAAAGAAACTAGTTTTATATTATAGTATATAAGTAAGTTTTGTTTTTAAAAACTTATAAATATAAGTTGTAATTTTTAAATGTAATATTCTTCCACAATTATGTTTCAGATATATTCTGTTATCTATTTTTTCTCCCTTTTAATTCAAGCTAAATATCATATGATAGTTTCAAAAATCTTAGATTAAATCTGTACATTGCCATGATAAAGTCATTTCTACTAAAATGCTGAGAGATCTGCACACTAACTGGTAACCTAGAAATGAGTACTGAAGATTCAACTGGAGGATATTCCTTACAAAAACCGGAGCGGTTTGGGTAAAGACAGAAATGAAAGACACAATGTATTTATTTCATATTCAATAACATGAGTATCAGGTATCGCAATCACTGTTACTGAACATTATTCTTTAACATTCTTATGAAGACATAGGGGAACTTATAGATATAGATAGAAGATATAGGGGTGTATAATCTTCCATGATGAAATAATATAAAAGATGAACCATGTTCAAATAAAGGAATAACAAATCAAGAAATGAATAAGATTCCGGACACCAAAAACATCTTATGCTCCTGAAAAAGGAATAAATAACATTAATTAAGAATGTTGTAGCGTATTTAACTTGAATTAAGAGTCAAATAAAACAATCTATCAACATTATTTTTTTTTTTTTTTAAGATTTCAGGGGATTAAGTAAAATAAAAGTGTTTACAATTTTTATTTGACAGATCTCTAATAAATTTAATGGGTTATATTTAATAATATATAATTATTAAAAACATTATAAATTATTATGAATAGACATCCGCAAAATCAGATTAACGCAGATAAGATATATTAAATTATAGTATTTCGTTTTGAATAATTTTAATTTTACCATTATTAAAAAAAAAATCGCCAATCGCAAATCAGAAAAATAACAAAGTGATTAATGAAATAACAATTTAGAACTCCGTAAAACATCGAAAGATTATCGAGCTTGTTTTATTGCTAGAAAGATAAATATGGTCATAAAAAATGTATATCTAAATTTATTGGTTATCATAAAACTTACTTCTACGACTACATTTTATCTACGTTAAAAAAACAAAATGTTAAAGGTATCGTTTTCGTAACCTAAACCTATAAATTGTTCTGAAAGGATGCTGAAAGAGGAGGAACAAGGCCCTCGAGCCAGTAAATCTGCTAGAGATGACTGCAAGGAATTTCATAAGCCGTATATTAAGGTAAACACGCGGAGGACAGGAATTGTCCGGATAGTTCAATCCCCTTCCGCCGTCAGCGAGGAGTCAGAGGTCCGGCACAGAACCTTGGAGCAATTTTAGGAAATTACTGAACCCAAAGGCAGTTGAGGCAAACTTGGCTCAGTGGCCAGGTCTGATTGTGTAGTGAGCAATAAGGCCAGTAATGATATCTTAGGCCCACGGTAATGTTCCCAGTTCTCATGGAATTCTGTAGTCGTGTTTCCATTCCGTAATCAGCTATGATGAGGTCGCTTTGCTTTTGTTGCGATTAGGGAGGAAATAATGTCCGAGGAGCTTGGTTCAAAAGAAACTATTGAAATATGAAATAGTGCTAACATCAAGAAGTTTGAATTAAAATTGTTGCATATCTTATTATGAATTTTATATTACTACTAATCTATGTAAGAAATTATAATATTTTAATTTATTTTTATTTAGTTTAGTTGATGGATGATTTCAGAATTGTTTTACCATTACGTATTAATTAAAAAAATAAATGCTTAAAATTTATCAGAATTACTCATTTTGAATAAAGTAATTTTTTTGCATCTGATATCGAGTATTTCCTCCTATGCCACGGACCATAAACGCTTAAATCCTTAGTATTTCTTAAAAGAAATTATTATAAATTAAACCTTAGTTACACCATCATAAAAAATGCTATTAACAACTCTTTAAAAGTTTCTTTCTTCTGAACCTTATCAGCTAAAATGACACCATCTGAATATTTGAAAAAAAAAATCTCATTTGTAAACATCATTCCCCAAACTTACAAGGTCCACTTCACATGATCTCAAAAGAACTGAAGGCTTCCAAGAGTACCAGTGTTGGGCTCTGCGGTTATTTTCATTAAGCCTTTATCTGACAGCCCTCTTGGAAATCGAAATATAACTTGTGCTACTAAGCTTTTTATCACATATTCGGAAATGTTGCTGCTTCACAGGGTATGATGGCGGATGTGTCTCTTGCCTACTTCGTCTCAAACTCGGTGGATGTTATCCTGGAGTTTTGGTGTAAGAGAGATTTATCTAACCTGTTAAAAAATCCTATCGTTGGCTGACATACACCTAGCCTCCAGGCCACTTCAAGCTATCCTTACTCTAACGTTAATTATGTCCTCACACTGCTACAATGACTCAAATATCTGGCTGGGATCGTTGAAAACCAAACAAAGCTTATGATGAAGGCTAAAATCAAACAAAAACAATGCAGGAAAAGAGCAGCGGGAAACAAATGATAAGCATGCCAGATTTGAAATACATAATACTATAAACGGGATGAGTAATCCGTTTAAAAGTAAATAAAGCACAATTTTATAGCTTATTTCGAGAAATTGTTGTTACGAGCAATTCGATAAAATAGTGCAGAATGATAAAAAATCTGATTTTGAACTATTTAAATAAATTAAGTGATTTGTTAATTTTATTTATCAGAGTATAATAATGATTGTTCCGTATACATTCAATGTGTGTAATATGTGCGTAATATGTAACTATAATAAGTACATTAATGAATAAAGCTACAAGAAAATAATAAACAATTAGATTAAGTTTTTAATATGTGCGTGATATGTCCGTTTATTACAAATATTCTGCAAAACAATTATAAATGAACACATACCTTCATCCTCTTGACTACAACTACATCTTACTGACATAAAATAAACTTTGAAATCGAAATCGATCGATCATGAAAAATCGAACGAGAAAACAGTTTTCCTTAAATATACTAAGGAATCGATATCGTCCAGCAAAATATATCAGAATCTTGTTGGAGCGCATATAGCCTCACATTTCGAGCTGTGATAATGACCAGATTGTTTTCTAAAAATAGCCAGCGTGGCAATCTATAAGTCTGATAATTATGGAAACATTATTTTACTTACACTTGCAGTCATTGTGTATGAAAAATAGACATTACGCTGGTTATTAAAGGATACTTAACAAGAAATAAATAAAAATCTGTTTAAACAACAGCCTATTTAATTGGGTTTGCAATATTCAAATCCAACGTACTGAAGCAGGTCCAGTGTTTCAGTTTTTAATTTTACTACTTAAATTAATAAAATATTAATTGAACTGTGTGAAGGAACGCTACACAAATCATAAAACAAACAAAGAAAAACAAAATTTTTACTTATCAATCGAAATAAAAATTTTGAATAACTGAAAATTTTCTATCATTTTTTTTCGGTGTTTGCATGTATTTTTTTGTAAATGTCGCCTTAACGCGCCTACTCCATCTCTGCCTATCCTAGGCTATTTTATTCCAATTATTAGAATGTAGCTCTACTGCGTCTTTGTTGATTCGATCATCCATCTGGGTTTTTGGCCTTCCACGTGGTCTCCGTCTACTTTTGAGGCATTCTTTACTGTGTAGAGACTTCCAGATAGATTACTTCGCGATATATGCTCCGCCCATCTTAACCTCATTGCCTTTATATTATGAGATATTGCTTGACCAGTTTCTGTACGTTGCTCTTTATAGGTCTTTCTTCTCCTAATCGTGCTGAGGATTATCCTCTCAAATCTTTCAACACTTCTTCTATACAGGTAAGTATCCTGGTCTCACATCCGTATATCGGAACTGGCTTTATCATAGTTTATTGTACACGCTTAATTTAAGATTTCTTGCGACTCTTCGGGATTTCAATACCCTTGAAACAGAGAAGAAAACTCTGTTTGCGATTGATATTGGCTGGTCTATTTCCGACTGTTGCTCATTCATCCAGGTCACTGATTTCTGGTTTCAAATTGTAACAATGCGAAGAGTACACCTAAATTTCTGTTTATATATACAAACTTTTTTTCTAAGGATTTCCTCATTACGTTTATATGTAAGACAACATACATAAGAATATATAGGAATACACGATATATTGTACATTTTATACTTCTAATTTCTCACTAAACTTTCTTACTTGCCGAAAATTAATCACATCCTTCAGGTGTCTCAATTTGCGTATACAAATAGGTTATTTTCTTAGGGCTTCATAACTACAAGAGGCATTTTTATAAGTGAAAAATGTATATGATATTCTACAATAAATATCTCAGAATTCGGATTATATTTTTAATAATAATAATAAGGTACTTGGATTTATATGTAATGTTTATATATTATTTTTCAAAGGTATTTTTTGTCGGTACGCCATACCTTCGTTAATATTTTTAAAATAATTATAATTATCTTTTATAATTTTAAGATGAAAGATAATTATCTTCTTAGCCAGTGCCAAAAAAAAAATCACATTCTCAAAAAAAAAATTAAGGAAAAAAAATTAAGAATAACAAAAAATACTAAAAAATTATACAGATCATGTTTGATTACACGTAGGACGATTTGAATGTTTTTGAATTCTCTACAAAACAAAAAACAAAAATCATCAAGATTGGATTTTATTATAATTTAATATCAGTAATGATGCTGCCTTATGAAAATTTTATAAATTTACCAACAATATACCATTTAATTGCTGATCAATATTCTCTACGAGTTATTCATACGGGTCAGATTTTTATACATGAAAAACATGACTCAAAATCATAATATGATGGTAACTTAACTAGTATTATTATTATTTGGCATAAATATTAAAATAATATTATGTAAATTGTGATTTTGCAATTTCAGTTTCAATAGCTCATAGTATCGTAGATTTTTGCGGAAATTTCTTGTTTTATATTGTCTTACTTGTCATCAAATAATATCATGTTTAAAATCTTTATTACAATTTTTTTTTTTAATTATGAGAAGTTATATTAAAAATCGAATCAATAATTTGTATTTAAATGCTACGTATAAATGTATATTTTAAACATCGAATAGCGAAGCAACGTCTGCTTCAATAATTTATTTTAAAAAAATTAAATAAACCAGTTAACTTAAAGTGAATGAGCCATAAAAATGATAATAATAGAACGACTCCACTGATAAGACAAGGATTGCCGCATGATTACATGATATTTTTCATGCTTACGTTAGTATCTATAATGGTTATTGCCAGGAATCTATAGGATTAATAATAATCACTTAATCTAAGATTGATTCATCCTATGTCGCGTTCAGGTAAATTTATTACCATGTTTTCGGAAAGAATAAATTAATCCGTCTGAAAAACTCCTAAATAAGAAAATCCATGATCAATTATCGACATGACGCCCTATTACCGCAGTTCTCCGACAGTGTGTAACGAAGCGGTCTTGGTGAATATATCAGTATGCATCAAAGCCACCAGGGACATATTCGGTCAGGGCTCACTTCTTACATATGCATGAAACCGCTTCGATTTAATTCAATATTTCCTTTACGTACCATTGAGTTATGGGGCTGACGAAATGGAGGGGAGGTGTAATTCACTGAGTACTCAGGAACGCTAATGGAGCGTGGATGAAGAGTTTCAAATAGATTTGTTAATTTAAATGATATTCTACTTATATTTATTCTGTTGGATTTATAAACTTGGCAGATGTTTGGCCTCACGAATAATCCTTCTATACTCTACCTATCTTAGTCTACCGGTTTCCAGTATTCTGCGTGTTGCTCTGCAGCATCATTATTGATTCCATCAATCATACGTCTGGTTCTTGGGCCCACACGTGAACTTTTCTCAGCTAATGAAGTATCCGTTGTTGTTTAGAGATTTCCTGATGGAATGCTTCTTGTAAAATGTACCACCTATCTTATTCTCCTTGCCTTCATACCATGAGATATTGATTGCAGTTTCTCGTAATCTGATCCCAGATCGTTCCATTTATCATATGCTAGATACTTTCATTGCTACTTGCTAGGGTGTTGGTTAGTGTCCAGCTCTCGTAGCCATGTATCTGAACTGTGTTTATCATAGCATCGTATACCCTAAAATTGTAATTTTTTTAACATTTCAATTTCTTTCTAAAGAAGATTCTCCTTTTGCAATTGTTATTACCAAATTTCGTTAAAGTACGTTTACTTGGATTGAATTCGAAAAAAATATGAATTAACTTTTAAAATTCAGTTTAAAACAGGACAATAATCTTTAAATCCTTAAACGTTTGTGGTACTGATTTTTTTAAATAAATAAATTTCAAATTTCTTTTATATTTTTATAGAACTTTTTATATTCTCATTATATTATACTCTGTATACTTCTAATGCCTTTGGGCTAAAGATATACAGCGAATAATAAATGATGGATAAGATGTTATTGCTTTATAATAATTCTTAACTTTATAAAAACTATCAAGAAGAAAGATACAAAGAAGAAGCTACTGTAGGAGCAGAAGAATATAGAATAACTGACGTGAACATGAACTTACGAAAATGATAATTAATAAAAATTGGTGAAAAACAATAGAGTGTGATATTGTAATACACTGACTATCTGATACAATAAACAACAAAAGAAATGAGCATAGTAATCTGATGAACTAATATACTGGTACAATAACCTGATTAGTATATTCATTTATCAGATTAACAAATTCATACGTTTTGCAATTATTTTATCAGATACTATCGTTTTGCCACTTTTAAACATATATTCATAATTACGTCTATTATATTATATATATGTTTTACTTCTACGATGATCTCTTCTGCATCGTATTTTTGTTTCTAGACCCAATGGAGAGATAGGGTCGAAAAAACGACATTAAATAAAAATAATCAATTATTTAATGTTTTTCTAACCAACTATCAGATCATCTTGAAACAACACATGGTCAACGATCTACACGTGTAATATTAAAATATATAATAATAAAACAATATTTATGCTTAATGTACATTAAATGAATTGAATGTCGGAATCTTATGTTAGATGGGCCTAGATAATGGGTAACGCGAGTTCAATACGTCACATCAGTTGAGATAAAAATATTAGAAGCATCAAGGTATAATTATTAAAAACATTTGTATAAATTAATACAATTAAATATATTTGAAGAATTCAAGATAATAATTAGTATAACAAACGTATATATATCTTAAATGAAGATATATAGACTTTAGACTACTTAAACTATACAATATCTCAATAGACTTTACAATATCTTAATTTTACTATTTATTTTTATTTCTTATATACCTTCATAATCCTTTAGAATAATTTAATCCTAAGAATAATTTAATCCTTTTCTCTGATTTCATTTTATTCTAAGATTACCATTTCAGTACTTAGGTCACCTCATTTTGATTATGTTTACTTCATTATTCCACACTTTGTAACGGTTATTATTATTTATTTCTTAGTTCTTGTTATGGTCATTATTCTACCCACTTCATTTTACTTTAATTTTGTTACCTACATTGTTTATGTTTCTCATACCTTGTTATCTGGTTCTTTTCTTAGCCCTGATGAAGGCTTGAACTTCAGGTCGAAACGTCGGCAAATGTTAAAATAAATATTATTATTTATTTTTGCTTTCTTATTTCTGCGTGATCACCCCAACCATTCTTCTCTTCATTATTCACGACCGTCAAACATCAACCCACAATTATGAATATATATTTTCTGGTTATTTATGCTTTTTCAGTGCTAGCCTAGGAAAAAAAATCCACATTCTTCATTAATTTCAAAAATCCATTTACTACTACAAATTTAAAATTTCAGACGTAAAAAAAGGGTCCATTTACTTCGCGTTTTTTAAAAAACCAACTGCATTCAAATTATTAATTTCGTAGATTTGAAGTTTTTTGCACATTAAATCTCGTTCGCTGAGACGATTTGAACACAATTGAAAAGAAGAAAATAAAGATATGGATTCGCCGCAATATTAACTTCACGAAAATATTAGTTAAAGTTTACATACATATGAAAAAAAAAACAGTAAAATGTTAAAAGAAGCTTATGATTATTTTTGTTAAAATCAAGTTATTGTCAGTCCATATATTATAATTACATCATGAATATTTTATTTTTCGTTTTTCTATGTTCTATGTTCTGAACGGTTACATTTCTCTACAGATTGTTTTTCAAAAATGCTTCAGTAATGTAGGAAAATGAACAGTGATTATAAATTTGGAACAAAGCAGCTATGGAAAAACAAAATTGCATTTTTGGGCAATCACAATATTTCCTTAGCCATACATTTTACCTATTTAAGGTAAAATGTATTTATTGAGACACGAGGAAACATGGAATCTGCTTCATATTATAGAATTTCGAACTTGCATGCATGTGACCAAGAGAGAACAATTATTTCTAAAAAAAGAAGGGAAGAGACAAGGCCTACCGGTATTGAAAGGTGAGGGAGAGAAATTATCGATGGTACGGAGCTTAAATGCCAACTACGCTTCCAGAGCTCCTTAATTGATCAAACTGCAGCAATTCCTCTATCGTAGGTGAACTAGAGGAGAGAAAGAGCTTTAACCTTTGAATCGTCAACACCTTTCATTTGGTATGTGTAAACTCACATTAAAATTTGAAATTTGTATCATCGAAAACTTCATACACCCCGAACCTTTCATGACCTTCCGTTTCGGAAACAGTACAAAGTAAAAACTTGTCAATGCTTACGAAATAATAATTAGTATGCGGCCGTTTCAGGGTGTCGTATCTGAAAATATGGATTAAGGAGCTCAAAACAAAAACGAAAAGTTCTATGAAGGTATGCTCGTTATTTATCAGTTTATTTGACGCTTTCGCAGAGTTCTCATCATTAGGCCTAGCATTTATACTATTGGTGAATATGCAGGTCTGACTAGTTTATGCAAGTCTAGTCAATGGTCTTAATTTATTATGATTGAAACTCGCGGAACAATAACACATATGCCGAACCTGGCTTAGTGCTAAAAAATATCATGAGATAATATTTGTACCACGGAGGTAAAGAGCACCATGTCCATTATTGTACTGAACAACTACAAAAATGGAGATGATGGGAGACATTTGTCCATACCTTCGAGCTATTAAAATTTGTTTCTCAGTTCCTAAATTATTTAATAAATTAAATGGACATGGTATCCTTTACCTAAGGGGCACCAATATGAAGATTTATTTTTATATTGCATTAATAAATTATTTGGAGCACATATTAATTTATTTAATATGTTTAACGACTTAAACACTCCAACAGTAAAATACTAAAACTACTACAAATACACTACATTATATTATCGAATTCAAAATCACTAGTTCTTTCTCTTTCTTGTCCCCTGTTACCTGACCGACGCAGATTAAACAGGAAATGACCAAGAGACCTGCTCCTTTAATAATAACAAAATGAAAGAAAATTAAGCAAATAATTATTACATCAAATTTGCTAGATACGCTGCCGCGCAGATGCAAACGGCAAAGAATATTAAAATAAAAATGCATTACAACGTAAATAATTCATAACAATGAAAATCTTTAAACTTCAATAACTCTTAAGAAAAACTTTAACCAACATAAGTTCATAGGAACTTCTTTTCTGTTTTAAAAAAATTAATTCATATTTCTAGTTATTACACCAAACCCTGAAACACCCTGTATATTAAGGTGATACATTTTATATCTACACGAAATACTGTTCAATGAAACCAGCTGCAGAAACTATAACGTCCTCTGGTGTTCTAGATGATATTGTGAATGACGAATCAGGTTTCTTTAAATCACTGAAGATTTATGTTCGGTAAGGAATCGTTAATTCCTGGTATAAGTAATAAATTAACAATCTCATTTGATTTCCTAAATACATATGTCAATGTACAATTATCTCTTCAATCCAATAGCTTAGAGTTTCATTAAAGGGAGCAACTTCAAATTAATCAATATATGTCACTATGTACTATTCACGTTTACATGCAGGACACAGTAATCGTCAGAGAAAACACGACCTCGGGGGTTGATCCGTAGAGCGAAGAGGGAGCTATAGACGTAAAACGTTGCGTGCTGAGATGTTGGACTGCCAGCGAGGAAATAAGAAATCAACCGGGCTGGTACAACATTTTCGCGGTCATTATTATAATCGTCGCACCATTTCGCATTCATCGGAGCGCATTAGTAAGGGAAGTTTAGCATAATTACATTTGCGTGCATGGCCTTTGCGGGAAATCGTCAAAAAGTTTTTCGTAGGAGATATTTGAAGAAAATAGCTATTGCGTTCTTGGAGGTTTTAATAGAGGCTAGATTGTTTATGGTGGATCTAAACGCAAGTTTTTAACTACGACTGGGTAGTTTTTATTTGTCTGCTCACTTTAATTTAAATATATTTAATATAAAAAACATTTGTTTTACTGGTTGGTAATTAAGTTTAGGAATGCAGTCACAGTGCAAAACACATACTTTTTCTATATTGTGTTTTTTACTGCAACTCTAAACAAATTTTCTGACCATTTTATTTACAACTATTTCTACCATCTAACTACTAATATAAATAGTATAATAAGAGCTGCATAGATAAATAATATATTAGGGTGTTAAATGAAGTTGTGAAGATTAAGAAACAACCCGATACATGAAAGACAATATTAAGATCAGCCACGTACATTCTCAACTAGGTTCAGCCTGATTTTTGGGCCTCTCAATTTCTCACCGGCTTATTTCCATGGAGCTTATTGTGCCAAGTTCTACAGACTTGGAAAGGAAATAAATCCCGTATGCTCCAGCTGCGACGTTCCGGTAACTGCCGAACATGTGAATACTAAGCTTTTGAGGCAATGGATACTGGTTTTAATAGCCTCGGAATAGATGATATTCATCTACTCCTGTCTAATGAGAGCCGCCCATACTACTAAGCCTTCGTGTGGGGTGGAAGAAAAATAGTTGGCCGAGCCCATTTCAGTATTTGAGAAGGCGATATGTTTTATACTAACTAACTACAACTCGGTGACGAGTCTTGGCCTCCTCCACCAACTTCCTCCAGTCATATGAGATCTTTGCTGCCATCATCCAGCTCTTGAGTCCCAGGGCATCCCTTCAATATCTTGCCAGACCGTCTGACCATCTTAGTTTTGGTCTCCTTCTTCTTCTAGTGTCATAGAGAGGTTCTGTCAGTATAATCTTAGTGATTGCTTCATTCTCCATCCTAGTCACGTGGCCAGCTCATCTCAAACTTCCAAGCTTCATTAATTGTTTTATACATTTAAAATCATGTATTGCAGAAAGACAAGAAAAATAAATAAAAGCGTACTAACAGAATTCAACTAAAAATCAGTATACAAGAACTGGACAGCATATTTTAAAGAGGTCGATTGCCTACATCACTAATTGCCTGCGCATCAGCAGATGACAAATATAATTAGAAGCTAATAACTCAATAATGACGAAAGCAGTCATGTTAATCATTTGAGGTGCCATAACCTTCGTTTTATTGCGTCATTACATCATCCTATTAATATACACCCCGAGCTACGATGAGTTTATTCCAAGCGTACGAGGAACTGCTTAGAGCGTTACCTTCACAAGCACAGCAGACAAAAAACGACCAAAATGGTTGGCGGATGACTCCGGCAATGCCTTGAAGACGGCACCCTGACGCAATCCTACGTGGTCACATCACGGACCTTGGTCCTCAGCTATTGCGCCCTTGTCCAGGGACTCAATGGGTTCCAGTGACCTCACCCGAGCACGCGCTTCTATTAATAACGCACTCTGTGGCACTAAGGCCACAACAGGTAACTTATGAAGATGAGATAAGAAACGTTTTGAAGAGCTCGCGTATTTTTTATTGGTGAGTCAGTTCCTGGAGGATAAGTCTATCATTCCTCATACCCGGTCATCGCTATGAATGAATATTCTAAGATGATGTGCATATTAAAAATAATTATTAACATAAAGATATGCGAATATTATTCAATTCCGCAAATTATTTCCTTCTTAACAAATGCCTGGATTTGTTTGAAAATACATATATTGTGGCATATATTTTTTAATTATGAATCAATAAATTTACGATACTATCTAGTCGTTATTGTATTATGCACATTTTAATACTTGAAATTAATTAAATGAAATATTAATTTTCGTTTCAAATAACATCTATGCTTCAAATGATGAAATTTTGTTTTGTTTTAAACAAATAAGAAGGCGTTGTTTGTGAGTCGCCCAATAATGAATGTAAGCTTCGAAGTGTCGAGAATCCTATAATATATTTTAATCTATTACAGGAGAATAGATTATCCCTAAAACCGGACATATCAGTAGTGTTAAACAATAACGAATCAATTATAAAAACGGTTATTAATTTTCTTATAATCCATAGGTTATTAAATAAAATATAGAAATACATCCTAATACACTTATAAATGACATGGCCACTACGAATATGCCAGGTAACGTCTGTAGGAGACTGAAGAGGATCTGGATGAGGGACCTCCTCGCCTAATGTAGATATCACGCTGAGTGAGGTGCCGCTGGGCACTGATCACCGTAATGCCTTTCATGACATTATTTTTTCGAACGATCTCACATTCACTGGTTGTCATTACCACTATAACAGGTGTGAATAAAAAAATTAAACCAAAAAAAAAGAAATAAATATAATTTTTGTTCTTTGTTTTTGTTTTTTAAAATATATTTTAATATATTTCATTCTTTATGTTTTAAAAATATATTTTTCGTTTATTATTCTATCTATCTATTACTAATTTTTGGTTATTCATTATTTATTTATTTATTTATTTGGTGTTTTGTTGCCTCTACCCTGTAGGGTCATTGGCAACGCCTTTAAATTACACTCTGTTGCAGAGTTTTATCACTTTCGTTAACGATTTCGTCAGGGTCAGTTATAAAGTCTTGTCCACTCTTTATACCAGGCAATTTCTTTGTTTTGGAGATCCCCTTAATGCTTTTCACTTTATTCCAGAGCTCCTTCATTGAAATGCTTTGATTTAATGAAGATATGATGTCTTCCCATGACGATCTTTTGCTTTTCGGTATATATAGTAATCTTTGTATTTAACTATGTAACTTGGCCTTTAACTATTTTCCGTAATTTTCCATTTTGAAATTATTGTATTGTAATAATTTGTTCTGTATACTTTGTAATCATGGAAATTAATGGTGCGCCATTAAATTACTCATTATCATTTTGTAGAATAAACTCTTTAGATGCAGCAATGGGTTTGTGGAAGAATGCTTTCTAGCTTATGGTTTTCATTGGCAAAAATCTTAAAAGTCTGCCAAAATTAACTCCTTGATAAACAATATGTTTCGATAGTTAATTTTTATTCTTTTATATTTTGAACTTTTAAGTACCAAAAAAAACCTCCTTAATTTTATCTGAATTAGTCTGAACATATAATTTACTCAGTTCTTGGATTATTTTGAGTGTAACGCCTTATGAGTGCTTTAATTAGGTACTTAACACTTCCTATTAATTATTCCAACAAAATCATAAATACGAGTTGAACTAATACACAGGTTCAGTAATATGATGAAATTACATTCAATCTGCGGCGATCAAAGTACTGATATGTCAGTACCCAATGATATGACTAGTAACGGATTTCTGACAAATTTCAAATTAGTTTAACCCAGAGGAATCCTTCACCGATTCTTTTTTCGATGCAGAGCAGCATGAATATAAAATTCGAGCTATTGTATAATGGAAATATTTATTCAATGAATTCGAGAGCAGTTTTCAAGTCTCAGAATCAGTCGCATGAGAAATAAGGTCGCACTGCTATATCTCCACAACACTTCGCATACAACGTATGTTCTTGTCGAGACAAATGAACTATTAATTCTTGGTGGGTTACTCTTTTTGTAATATGATAATGTACTAACCTATGGTGTTGGTACTGGCGAGGTAACTGGTGGGCTGGCTTCCGATGTCGAGGAGTATCCTCCTGGAAGGATCACCGGGACGGCTTCCTTCGATCAGCGGGCCTACCTCTGCTAGCTCCAACGGCTCTGTCTTCCATCGGCTTCTGCAAACATGATGACAAGGTTAAATTCTGGTGGAGGTTAATGTTAAAAAACAACAAAATAAGAACAGGCAACATAAGAACACTTATACCAACTGTCGTTGAAGAACATTACAAGGAACATTGATTCATGTAGTAAATAAGGCAAAAATAATTTAATGATATTTATTTTATAATAGATTCCTTCCGTACACAACACACTCATACAAACACTACTTCTTTTCCAAATATGAAAAAAAGAGAGGCATATTGTAATATTTACAAATATAAATAAAGATAATAAAACGTAAGAGAACAATAATTTGATACTGTCGATTAACATATAATATATATTATATATTCGTAATTAATAAAGTCATGGGCAATATAATGTACCATATAATGTTAAACGACAAAATTTATAGGATTTTCCGTTGAAATAGATCCTTCGTCCTTAAACTTGTCATTAAAAACGGATGAGAATATCCAATATACAATATACCCGCATCAATTTGTCATTTTTGGTCACTTCTTCATAGCTGGCGGTCTCAATTAGTTCCACCAACAGTAATAAATGGTTTACGTTTCTTTTTTTGAAACCAAATTTTGATAAAGTATAGGATACTTTATTTTTTTCAACTTGAAATACTGATACGCAGAAGACCTGATGAAAGTAATGAAATTGCTAAACATAGAAAAGGAGAGAAAACTAGCAGTACCTCTTGCCTGGTTCCATTTAATTACCATGGTTTGTTAAGGAAGAAGGTCTCTCATCCGGCGCCTTATCAATCTCATCCTCGTATCCATGGGCATATTAGCTGAAGCCTTATCTCTTATTAGCATGTTAGTGTGTCCGTCTACATAAGTATAAAATTATTGGTAAAGACTATCTGTGTGATAGTCAACTGTGGGTGGAAGTCCGAGAATTTTCACAAACAACATATTTGTAGGTAACGATGGGATGAAGCTACTTACAAAGTTTCAGGCGGATGTCAATAATTTCATGAAAAGAGGCCTGTATCACGGACCTATTATTATTTAAATTTTATATTTTATTTTTATGGTATTTTAATTTTAAATACCATATTTTATTTAGTTTAAAATAAATATTATTTTGATTATGTCAAAAAATTGAAAAAATCAACATGTTACTTTACGAGAATCATATTCTATCAACTCCATTTTATTAGGATTACCAATTGCGTGCGAATATTAACTAAGGGAGTTAATTTGGGCTGATAAATCATGAATTCAGTATAATAGTAGAATGGTTATATCAATTCAACTAATTGAAATATTTCATTAGAATACCAAAAATTTCTAATCATCTTTGAATGCTTACAAAATAACACGAATTCCATTAAATAATGTTTTGTTACCTTCAGTGAAGGTGATATTGCTGTAATTATTTATAAAATACAGTAAGTGAAAATGATATAATGAATTACATGGGATATAATAATGAAGAAGAAAAAACTCATGACACAAATAGTGAAAAAAATTTATTTAGGACTCAAAACATTTTAGCGATTAGGAAAACTTTTGGCAGAATTTAAATGCAATTATTGACTCTCGTTTAATAACGGAAACTCCAAAACGAGTACGTTGTATCTATTTAACTTTCTTTTTTTTTTAACACATTTCATTTTTGAAATATCATTAGCTACCGTTGGGGTTTTTCGGCACCAACTACGGATTTAGGCATGAGTACAAATACCTAACTGAAATCACTCATCTTATGACAATGAGCAGCAAGCAGATGCCGTTGCTGCATTGTTGCTAATGCACATTGCAGACAAAAAGCCCACTCCACCTGCAAAGCAATCCACAGCTGGAGCTCATCCATTATCCAAATGGAAGTGTCTGGGAGAGGGGTGGGAGAGAGTCATATCTCGTCAACTATCGACTTATCAATAGAACACTCTGGTCAAAAAGATGGCTGTTCGAAATGTCGAAATAATCTATAAGCTCTTTTATATGAAGGTATGAAAGCAACATTTTTTTCAGTAATATTACAGAATTATCTAATAATAAAGAAATTAAAGAAAAATTCAAATCATATAACAATATTTTGTTCAACAATACTGTATTTTTATATTTCAGTCCAGATATGAAGGAAAACAGAATCCTATGGCTCTCCTTCGTCAATTAATTTACTGACATATTTATGTGGATTTCACATTCAGGTCATTTTCTGTCTCTTTCAGGTTTTCAACCATGTGAGACCTTGCAGTTGATGCAGACATCACAAATTATAAGTTATAAATTATAAGGTCTGAGTATCGTAGTGCAAAAGGTCGTATGTAACAATTTTACATGTTTATTCTCTTTGCACTATAGGATTGCACTCCTTTAAGTAGTCTAATAAATAGGAGAGTGGAATAAAATATCAAATTATACTAATCAATCATACATAAATAATCGGTTTTTATGATACTCTTCGGTAAAAAACCCTCAATTTTAACATAAGATCTTTTGTACTAACATTAGCGCTATGTTCCTGTGCTTAATCCATTTTTGAAAGCTTTTTTAATCAACATTAGAGGAATATTTCATTGGAACAAACAGATCATCGATCAACATATAGGGATGGTATTAATGGTGGATAAATTAAATGTAGGTTATATTAATTTATAAAAAAACTAAAAATAAGTTTTTTAAAATTCATTTGATGCCAATGTTTTAGCCTAAGCAATATCATCAGCATTCCTCCCATAAAATGGATATTTTTCCCATTTCTCCAATATTTTTTCAAACTTTTTACGTTGTTGAACGTTGGTTCTCGCATTATAAGTATAAATTTCTAAAATTGAAATATGTGAAACATCTTAAATAAGTAAGGATATAATCAATAGTACTTTTTCATGGATCAAAATCTTGGACACTTATGTGTCACGTAATTCAATGTAAGTCGTAAAAAGTAATTCAGACGCCGTGTATGTTTTTTTATAATAGCCTTTCTGATACGTATTTTATTTAACCAACACGAGAAATTATTCTTCACAATTTTAGCCCTGGGGAATAACATATATTCCTCTAGGATTGGGAGAAGAAATATTTCAACTAGAGTATTGCTCACACAGGGCATCCAATTTTTGTTTACCCCTCTTGAATAGCTTTCCCGGTTTTACTACTCTTTCTGAAGGATCTTAAGCTCACAATTTCTTCTTAAAACGCAATCATCTCCTTTCTTTTTCTCCTTTTACTTTCTTCGGCTTTTCTCTTTTCAAATGAAAAACTTTCAAGATCTCAAGAGAACTTGAAAACCTCTTATGATTTTATCTTTTCCTTGATCTTTAAAACCGTAATTTCTCATGAGTAGCTCAAAGGGTAAAATATCCATTTGTGAAATATAAGCAACTCGTGAGTAGTTAAAGGCTTCATAATGCGGCCAATTCATTTTGACCGCCGTAATCGTTTCTCATTCAAACTTTCATATTTCAATAGAAGGGCATATGGGTTTCGCAGAATTGCATTGTAAATTAAAACAATGCGTGAAAATGATACTATCGGTGGTTTATCGGAAAACATTTCACTAGAATATTTAAACATAATTAGCGAATTAGTGAAACTACATTAGTAACAGAAAAGGTTTTGTGTCATTTTGATTTATTTAATCCGTTATGTATCAATAAATAAGGTCGAAATTAACAAAAATGGACTTTAAAGTTAGGTTTCATTAAAAATATACTTAGTGACTTTTGGCAATAAACCGACAATTTATATAGATATATATCGCAACTCAAATTTAAAGTTTCTAATATTTTATTTTCTGAATGATTTTATTTTATATTTATTCATTATCTAATAAATGAGCGTCAATGGTAACTATTAACTACTAGAAAAAATAAATAAATTTTCCATATAAAAATATTACAATAAAACCATAATTTTATTATGTCGACTACAAAAAGTTAAGTACGAAAGATCATTTAATATCAGCGTTATTGAGTAATAATGTGACGTATTATATTACATGATAAAGTATACGTCACAACTTTATTTTAAAGTTCAGCCTTCGTCACCACTAGCAGGAAGACTAGCGGGACGGAAGATCCAATACCTTCGCTTCCATTGGTCAGCTTTGGTCAATGCAGTGCGATGAAAGAGTTCCCAGAATAAAACCCCTTTGTCGAAACCAAGCTATGATTCGACCGAGCTTGCTAAATTAGTAAAAAAGAAGAGGTAGTTATGTGGTGAAAAATAGGATGGAATAAAAAATATGAAGAAATATGCTTCATTAACATAAATAATAGCTTGTTAATATAAGAAAGAAGGTTACTTACTAAGAAATAAAAATCTGGTGAGAGCAACACACAACTTTGAATAGAAATTATTTTCTGGCCATGTTGGGCTATTATTAAATTTTCGAATTGCATTTTTAACTGAGCTAAAGCTAATAGATTGTAGCTAACAAATCATAAATACTATTAAAATAACAAAATTCCTATTTATTATATCGCCGGTTGATTATGGATGGTACGATTCGTCAATATGGATTATACGATCCGTTGATGATGGATTGTAGGACTATTAGTTATTAAACTGTTAATGATGGATTGTAGGACTATTAGTTATTAAACTGTTGATGATGGATTGTAGAACTATTAGTTATTAAACTGTTATTTTCCATTGCAAAGTTTACTAAAACGGAATAGAGAGATTTGCATTGTCTGTCATATACAGGTCAAAAGTTGTCACAGAGATTGTAACTGGATTCTGTTGGAATATCGCAAAGGGAAAATTTTTCAAATTATTCACTAATTTAATTTTTTAAAAGGTTACATAATGATTTTTCGGAATAAATCGACTATAGATTTAACTAATGATTTAAATATAATGTCAAATCCAGAGTTATTAAACTACAGTAAATATATTTAAGATTATAATAGTATCCATGAAATATTTTTATATTTCACTTCTTCTTTCACACAAGAACAATGAAGTAGTATCTTAAACAGTGTCATTGCCTGGAATCCGAGGGTTTTAAATACTTTTTCAAACTTTTAGTATGATCATTTCATTTAATTTTTCTAAAAACATGTTATTATTTAAGTTTTTTTTCACCACTCTTCATTGCCTTCTACAACTTTCTATATTAGATATTGTTTTTTCTACAATTCTCCTCTTTCCAACGATATATAATAAGTATACCTTCTGACTAGTATTTCCGGAGATTCATTTTCGACCTGAATAAGTATTTTCATGTTTTTCTCCTTTATTTAATTATCAAATTCTTCCAAAAGTTATATTTAGCCTTTTTCAATAACTTCTAACAATGGTAAATAGTTATTATTTATAATAAACCAAATTAAACGTACTCTGGAGGAAGATATGATAATGTTGAGATTTCACAAAGGAAAAATTCATCAAACTATTCACTAATTTAATTTTCTAAAAATTACATGACAATTTTTCAGAATAAACGTTGATAACTAATTATTTAAATATAATCAGATCTGTAATCACTTAAATGCAGTAAATGTATTTAAGGTTATGAATATATGCTTTGTAAATCCATAAAATGATTTTGTATTTTACTTCTTCTTTCACACAAGAACAATGAAATAGTTTTTTTAACAATACCATTGCCTTGATTAGGTGGATTGCAAATACATTCTACAAACGTAAAAACATTTACAAGTTTACATATAGAAAGAAAATTTCATTTAATTTCCTTGGAAACATGTGATTTACATTAAATAATATTAGTTCTCTGACATTATTATTTATAATGTTTTCGCTATTCCCCTTTACCTTCTACAGCTTTGTATATAAAATATTGGTTTTTTCTAAAATTCGCCACTTTCCAATGATATATTATACGGGTACCTTCTACCAGTATTTCCGGAGATTCGTTTTCGACATGGATAAGAATTTTTTCTTCCTTCTTTATTCAATTATCAAATTCTTTCAAAAGTTATATTTAACATTTTTTCGTACCTTTTAATAATGATAGATAGTTAATTACTTAAAATAACCCATATTAAGGGTACTTTAGAGGAAGACGCATGTGAACATTGAACATTTAAGTTCTGTAAAGTGTCATCAACGAGGATAAGACATAAATGATAGTAAAAACCACTTAATTATATAATGTTACACCGAGTTTAATCAAAATCATTAGATCTGTTTTTGAGAAAATTGTAAAAATGTCTGTCAGCGTTGATATAAGGTTAGCCCATTTTAAGAAAATAGTTGCTGTCAAATCTAAGGCATGTACCTATCTTAAATACGTAACATTAGTTTCTTACGACTTTTTGTTTTTCAGCTAGATTGATAACATACATACACACACAGACACATAGACCATTTTTCGGGACTTGGTTATTTGGATTCAGGTAACCTCAAAACGTGTATTTCCGTTGAAAACTCAGATTAAAAAATTTTCACGATCGCAATACTTACATTTACTATATATTACATATAAAGGTAAGTGAAATTAAAAATATGATAACTAGCACATTTTTAAAAATTGTAATATGTAATACATCAGAAAAATGGACTGTATGATAATAAATAAAAATATTCGATAAATTAGATAAGTATACGTAATTAAATACAGAGAAAAAAATGATTTATTACATTACATAAAACTAAATTGATCATTTTACACATATTTTCCTTGTTTACCAATATATACACTATTTATACGTTTTAATCAGGGGTTGAAACTTTTTAAAAAGTTAAATTCTAACAGTTTCTGTAAAAACTTAGTAGGACAGAAGTTCCATTTTAACAGTTTCGGTGTAAACCTTTTTAGGAAAAAGTTCTAAGGAACTTTTTTGTAATATATTCCATATTTATGGTAAGAAAAAACTATTATATATTCAAGTTCTTAAAAAATATCCCGCTAAATGAAAAATAAACAGTAATTGGGCTTAGATCAGAGTTACAATTTCTCTTAAATGAATTACACATGATTCTAATGTGTCGTTTGTTTGAGCAGCTATGAATAAGTCATTTTTTAGATCGACTTTTTAGCGAAATCGAAAGAAATTTTAAATAAAAGTTTTTTAAAAATAAAAACGTGGCAAAGACAAAAGAACTGAAAACTGTCGGCATTAAAAATTCCGATGATACCGAAACATTTTAAAAATAAGTCTTTTTTTCGTTTTAAGCCCTGGTTTTAATAAACACTAATAAGCGAATACAAATTGCTTGTTGTAAGATAAATAAAAAAATATTATACAAAAAGTATGATAGATAAATATTTAACGAATGGATATAAATTTATGAAATGTGCAATTGACTTACGTTAATAAAGATTATTTTTGATAAGAGAGTTTGTACTCGTTTAATATGGGAGCTTTAACATGACAATGTTTGAGGCTTATTTCAAATTTATTTTTATTAAATAACTTCACTTCTTTAGTCAGTGTTGAAGACTAATCTTGGTGTGTTCTAATAAGCTTTCAGGATTAGATGGCATGTCAGTTGTATATTAGAAAGGATTGAAGATTGACTCATGTAGTAAATGTTTTATGTATTTAATTTATTTTTATCTTGAAATCAAATAATTAAAATGTAATTTTTTGTAAGAATTAAAGGATATATTATATGTTAGTCTGATAAATAGAAGAAATAAATCTAACCAAATCCGGGAAGAAATAATAATTTTTAAAGTAACTCTTGAAGTACTACTTTCTTCTCAAATGCCGGTCTAACCGGTTCAAAAGCGCTTTTGGAATATTAACTTTTCCTAAGGGGCAATATACAGGTCTTTAATCTTTAGGTTGTCCGATTGTCTTAGCAAATAATAATCGTGACCTCTTGAATAATTTAATAGAAGGAGTGAATTAAAGCGTTTAGTTATTGGAAAATATCTCTTTCCAACAGTGGCCAATAATTTGTATTTTTTTATTCCGATGACTTTTAGACACGAACCTGATATATCCTGATTACAACAATGGCACTTTGGTAGTGTTTGAATTAAAAAATAATTAAATATCTGTGATAGAATATTTACAGTATAAAGCTCAGAATTCGGGCTGAAACTGTAAATGGGAAAAATAATTTCGTTTTTCATTGGTCCATATATTTTTTTTAAGTGAGTGATCTAAGCTAAATACTTTATCAATCAGAATATATCCTGTTTTTAAATTGCAATGTAGATGCATTGGGAGATAAAAATTTATGAAATTTATCTCCAAAGGCGTTATTGTTCCTGGAATTATTTTCTTCTGTTTTTCTTTGGAATTATTTTCTCTGCAAGGACCTCTTAAACACACACACACACACACACACACACACACACACACACACACACACACACACACACACACACACACACACACACACACACACACACACACACACACACACACACATATATAAAACATACTGGTCTCCTCGTAGAAAGGGATTGGATTGAAGTTAGCAATAGTTATAATAAATTCAAAGCCTATCAAACCCTAAAAAAATAAACGAAGTTCATTCGAAGTTCTTTCGCTCTTTTGTTTTAAATTGAAGTTAACAGTAGCAAGAAATTCAGTAAAAACATTGGAAATGTGACGTTTTCTTTTTCTTGGGTGTTGAAGTAGGGTGAACGTACCAGTTATGGACAGAGGGCCCAGTGATGGATAGGTTGGACTTTAAATGTAAATAATAAGCTCCCTTGTTGATTTAAAGGTTGTAGGTTTTTCTAGATTTAAGAATAATGAAAAATGGATACTTTCTAGGCTACTTGACAGACGTTCTAAATTATCTGTGACTAATAAATTAACTATTTACAAAGTCCTCATTAAACCACTTTGGACAACTGGGATCGAACTATGGGGAACAGCAAAGAAATCAAATATAAAAATCATCCAATCATTCCAGTCAAAAGTCCTTCGGAAAATTGTAGACGCACCCTTTTATGTTTCATACCTCACGTTACACACTGACCTTAACCTCTTTTCATCACGGCAACTGCCACTGACCGCTTTAATAATTTTCATGACAGACTGACTCTCCAATCCATTTACTCAAGCTCTATCTACTGCCATGAATCCATATAATCCTCCCAGAAGACTGCTGAGGTGCTGGCCAAGAGACTTATTGCATTGAGCTATTTGCTGCATTATCTTTTTTGTGTGTGTGTGTTATTATGTGTTATTTTACTACTGTTTTTTTTTTTATGCTATCGTTTCTTCTCCTTGATATCATATTTGTTGAATACCGAGGTAGATGGCAAATTTACTGTGAGCCAGGAATACGTATAACTAATAAATAAATAAAAAGAATAATGATCTCTATTGACAGTTGTTGGAAAAAAGTTTCCAAAAGAAAATTTGTAAATGCTTATCATTGTTGTTTCTATAGTGATCTTTAGATCAGTGTGTTTCATACCTTCCTACTAACAGTTTTGCAGAGATTAATTTGAAGTTTTATGTTATCTTACCTCGATAGTTAAATAACGATTTTAGAATTTTTCTGAGGTATGTCTATTGCAGGTACCGCCTTCCTTTCAATTACTAGCACAATTGAATTACGTGTCGTCCATCACTGTTGCTAAAAGGTGTTTGTTTTTAAATGGAGATTATATCTGCATAACAGAATATTTTTTCAATTTTAAAGTGTTACATAGAAAAAGAAGACCCTGGAAGTTCTAAATGTCAAACGGAGAAGTTTATAACTATAATAATGTAGGTGGCATGAGCCAAAAAAGACAACAATTCCGTTAGCTTTTTCCATCACTGGTGCCCTAAGCCTACTTGGTTGTCAGGCTTTTAAAAATAATTATATTTTTCGAAATATTTCAGGTTTTTAAAAAAAACCTCTTAAAAAGTTATTGATACTTGGAAATAAATAATAATAATGGTTTTATTACACATGTTAGCAAAGTAGAACATAAGATAATTGAAGCTGTATAAGCAGGCTGGGTGCAGGAAGAGATGCCAACCTTGCAAGAAAGCTGAACCTGTTTGCGGTAGAAGGTTATTTGCAGTTTGGCTTGCCCACATTCGCATCATTAAACGTTAGTTGTTTCTCTTGCTGGAAGTTATCACAGTAGCAATGTATTTTGTTTTTATTTACTTATTTTTAATCATTGTTTACATATTTCAAGTATGACGTATGAATTCATTGATTGATGTCTTTATTGAGGTCCCATGTATGAATTTACATACTTCTTCACATTCGCTTACCAAAATATCGCTGGTAATTTTAGTGTGAAATAATTATTTTATGGAATATTTAATATGGGAAGGTATTGTGATCGTAAATGGGCATTTTGAGAGTTTCCAATTTTTTAAATAATAATTAAGGCAAAATAGTTACTAATACTTCACAATCTTAGTTACTATATGTTAATGATTGGTATAACCAATATACTTTTGCATTTAACTCCTCTAATTTTTCATTCGGGCTTACTTGGGTTTCTCCTATCTAAAAAAATACAGTAATATCTCTATAGCAATAAGCAAATAAGTAACTGCAAGACTGTTATGAGACTCTTGCGTAAGACCAAGACCATGACCAAGACTGAGTTTGCAAGACCAAGACTCGTCCCAGTCTCGCATTTGGGCAACACTACTATGAACCCGTGCGCACTGCCTAGCTGAAATAAGAGAAGTCGTTCGTAACTGAAATTCTATACTTTAGGTAAAGTATACGTCTGAGATGTTAAGGTAACTTTTTCGACTAAATTGGCTTACCGGAAGTGGTACTTTATATAATCGATTTTATACATTTTTACAATTTTCTCTAAAACAGCTTAAACGATTTTGATCAAACTCACTATATCAATGTAAAATTGAATGGTACTTAATATCGGATAGGTGTTATCTTAGTAGAAATAGTCAAATAGAAGCTTAATTGCCGAATTTTCAAAATTTCTTCCTCTAATGTACATTTTGTTTATTTAATTCAAAATAATTAATCATTTTATATGAAAAGGTTTCGTGGTAGATGTTTTGGATAAAGCTGAGACGTTTTATAAAAGATCTACTTCAACATTTTATTAATTTAAATATTTAAATATTTTGTCCAAATTTTGAAATTTGTCTACTATGAAGCATTTTTTTTTATTTTATTTTTTTATATGAGTGTATTTCATTTGAATATGCGAACAATATTTTGCATAATAATAAATTATTTTAAATGGGCATGTTATACCGTATATATATCTTTTCAGAATAACGTAAACTATTCAATGAAAATACTTTTAAATTTTATAATTATAGATATATAAATCGAGAGGATAACTTTTTCAATCGATATCTTTCCGGGACAAAATGAACCGGCTGCACACGGCTACGCTAAGTCGCTCCGCTTCACTGGGCCGAAATATCATCTTCTGCGGTCGGATGGTTCACTTGCACATGCCCGGCAAATTCAAGGTCTATCCTCATACGAAATTCTTTTTCAAAATTATTAGTGGACAGAAATAACATTAAAGAGTTGCTTTCAATAGTTCAATCACAATTCAATTCCTTATTTAGTAACATCAATTAGAGGTTAAATATAAGTATAATTATTTATAAATTTAGGTATGGATAAATGTATGTATGCCTATAATGATACCTTAATAAATAAATCAATACAATCTATCTAGAATAGAACAAACGAAATGGAGAAGTTCTTCTATATCGATTAAACGAATATCTATGTTTCCTTTTCATCAGCACCAATGATGAGGAAATTAGATGAATAAATAAGGAAGGGAAAACAACATTCCTAGAAATTCCTAACGACCCTAATACCTATAATTTGAAAATGATTTTCCACGTATTTACAACCGAGAAAGTTTAGAAATACCTGAGCTATTTTTAGACCGCTCTATACATAAATGTTTCGCATTGCTTAAACTATTACATAGTAATGTTCATTAATATTTAAAAACGTAGATACCTACCAAAGAAAAGTTGTTTAATTCTCTGTTGAGGGAAATTTATTACACTCGATGCTAGTTTTCGATAAAAATTAATATTTATGAATAAGGTTCATTGTATATTTAATTTGTTGGTGTTAAATTAGGAATAGTTTGCAAGCTTATTCATTATAATTATGAACGACTTAAAACATAGAAAAAAAAAGTTTGAGCAGGGAGTTCCATGACTGAGGTCGGTTTTTACGATTATTTGTTTCATACGAGCATCAAATAAAAAAGTAGTTTCATTATTCAATTAATGCTTATTGAGTAAATTGAATAGAATTTTGAAATCAATTGAAGTGCTTAATTTCTACATTTTTGAACATTATTTTTTTCAATTTGTTCCCGAATTTGAATTATCACGGGAACGATGTGAAATAGCGGAAAAATTTGATTCCCAACAGGTATTTCTCTAAAACCACTTTAATTAACACAGACATTTTAAGCTTTTACAGAATTAGAGGGACATCAGATGTGCGTAAAACATTAGTAAAGGCGAAAAAAAAATGGCAAGTTGGGGAAAAAGTTGAGGACCTTAAAAGACAAGACACTTCTGTAACGCAGGATCAATTGAGAAACTGATTTCTTACCATTTAACTTTGTTTAAAAAGTATGTAAAGGAGCATAAAACTATAAAAACGGGTAAAAATCGCTTAGACATTAACCCAAACTTTTATGATCTTTTTTCTATATAGAAAATAATCAACCCTACGTATTTTAACTCATTTGATTTAAGATCTAAAAAAATGTGGTGAAATGTAGAAACGGGGAATACACACACACGCCCACAATATATATGTTGTTGTTAGTTATTATTTTCCTTCTATGGCAATTTTAAAGAAGGAGATATTATTAAATAAATATTAAATGATCCATGGCTATCATATTAGGCGTTGTACATGTTGCATTTTATAGTACATAGTATAATTGAATGTTTGGAATATTAGTTTAAAACAATTAATTAAATTCGTAAAAACTACTGTAAACATAAAAATTAACATAATCGAAAAAAATCTACATAAAAACAATATATAGATAGATATATTATAATAAAAGATAAAACGTAATAAATAAAAACTACGTTGTGTGCTTAAGACCTCACGATAGAACTGATAACATCAACAAGGCGAGATTAATGTGAAATATAAATTAGAAATAACAGTTCATTATAAAGAACATTAAATGCTGAAAATTTTCCTGGCATATAGTATACAGGTCCGATTTTCAGTATCTGAAATATTTTAATCCATATGTTCAAATAAACTTGTTATCATTTGGTTTTCGACACTATCTTACCCTTTTCGCTTCCCTAACATGGCGTCGCGTTAAGCTACAATTTTGAATTATGGCCAATTATTGAGATGTTTTTTTTTTAAATTTAATTTTATTGATATTTACAACTGTATTACATGGAAAATACAATAAGTAAATGTGACATTGGTAACATAACATGTACAACATGAAGAGAAACTACCCATCGGTAGAACTCAAATTAAAGTTCTATATTAGAAGGTCCTGAGGCCATCTTCTTTTCAGACGCCTCGGAGGATTAGCAGGGATCGAGGAGAAAGCAAGATTTGAAACGAGAGGATTCGGATGATTCTGCAGTTTGTTATGGAAGGATAGATTTCTGGATTGGGCCAAATCGGAAACATATGGAACATTTATATCTTTATGGATGATTTTATTTGTGACAAAGTAAGGAGCGTTGAGGATTTTACGAAGGATTTTGGATTGTAAGGATTGGATACGAGAGGAATTCGATGGTTTAGTGGAGGCCCAGAGCTCAATTCCTTAAGTCCAAATAGGTCTTATTATTGTCATATATATGAGTCGTTTGTAATTGATTGTGAGCTTAGAGCGTTTGTCTAGTAAGTGCTGCAGTAGTCGAAATCGTCGGGCGGTTTCTAGTCGTTTCAGTCTGGTATGGGGGTATATTGAGATGTTGAAATGAAATAATGAACAATTTCTTCGCTTACATTATGCAGGCCCGATTTTTAGTTTTCAAGATATTTTAATCCATATGTAAAAACATTTCAATTAGTCGACTCTAGCCGACTTCACCCGAGTGTTAACACTTCAGAAATCTGACGGATCTAATTCACTCTCCACAAAAAAGTCAAAACGCGTCTAAAGAAAGTCTCACTTTTATAATTCAATAACTGAAAATGCAACAACTTGTTCAATGTAGTTATAGGTAGCGGATATTAATTTTTATCATTTGAAAGAACGAGTCCACTAGTCTACTATAAACTTAAATAGTTAATTGATATGTTCTAATTGTTTGCAATTTGGTGTATAATAATTATTTTCTCGGAAATTTCTATAAACCTGTTGTTTTCGTCACTTCAAGGCACGAATATGAGAAAGGATAAAGTTTCGAATGACGGCCAAAATGTAGTTTATTAGTTACCGTCGTAAATTGATACGGAAAATGTATATATTGAAGGAAGTTCTGAAATGTATATAATACCAACAGTCGAGAAATCTGAAATATATTTATACATACACAAGTATATTGCTTAAAGTGACTAAAAATTAGAGAAAGAAAAGGGGAGCTACTTAAAAAAAAAGTCAGGATATGACAAAAAGGAAAAAAAAAATAATGGTGCCGATAACGAAAGCAGGTAACAGAGGTAAAGAAGGTCCCGAAGAGATTTCTGCTCAACGGTTACAAATCATGTCAAGCGACTAAGGGTTTGCCGAATATCCCTTTCTACCTGATCTGACCTTTCGAATTGGCAACTCCCTGTTCTACAGCAAGAACCTCCACCCATAATACTAGGTCTGAATCTCAGGATCTTTTTTTGAAGTATTCCCTAAATTACGGTTAGGAGAAAAATACAGAATGAATATTTAATATACTTTATCTGGACATATTTATTTAAAAATTAGACATGATATATATGGCATATTTAACTAGATAGAACAACTATAATAAAGTTGTTATGCTGTTGTAAGAAAGATGATTTAATTTTAGTTATTATTTTCCTTCTATGGTAACCCTAAAGCACTAGCGGATCCAGGATTTATTTTTGGGAGGCGGGCTTAAGCCCGAAAGTTGTTTTTTTCATAAAAATAATGATAATTACTTTGGAAAAAAAGAAAGAAACTAACTACCTATATGAAATGGTGTTTAAGCATGGTTATATTTTACCATTTTAGGGGGGGCTTCAGCCCGAAAGCCCCCCTCCCCTTCCCCGTAGATCCGCCCGTGCCTTAAAGAAGGAGAGATTAAATGGATATTACATGCTCAATAGCTATTATAATTAAGCATACTACAAGTAGTACATGTTGCATTTTATAATATATAGTATATGTGAAAGTTTGCAATATTAGTTTAAAACAACTAATTAAATTCCTAAAAAAACTATAAAAATAAAATTATCAAAATAAAAAAAAATCTATATAAAAACAAAAGATAGTGTAATAAAAAATACATGAAAATAAAATATCATAAAAAAAAACTACGGTCTTATATTTTATATTATAAATTAAAATTGATACTACGCTTCAAGGATTTCCTTAACTATATTACGATTTTTAAAATTTAATTATTGAATAACATAATATTCTGTCTCTTGGGCAATAATTATAGAGAGGTAAGTCTACATTCACACGACAGACAAAAAATATACAATCAAAAGAAGCAAAATAACAACTAAATATTAATTTAAAAGTATGCGCAATAAATGAAAATAATTAACTTACAGATAAATAAATTTAAAAAGTTCTTTTTCGAAATAAACAAAGTTACGAAAATTTGTTTATTGGGCTAATTAAAAAAAAATCGACCTGCAGTTAAGTTTGGTTATTGTTATTGTATGGATATCGTTGATCATTACTATTTCACTAACCAAAAAAATAGTTGATAAATAATAAGTGTATTGTAAATAAAGAATAAGCTTACAGGTGAATGAAGCACGCTTTCTTCCGATTTATTTGCTAGCGGTTGAGTTTCAATACAGGACCTTATCAACGTAAATAACAATTTCCCTAACGCTCATTGTTTTTAAAACGTGATAATGATTCGAATTGTGGACCAAAACGCCAATCAGAGACCATTATGAAGTGAATCTCAAATCAGTCTAGGAGCAGAAGTGGGCCAGGCCAAACAATGATGGTTAAATCACCATTCCGTTTAGAAAGAAATCGTACTACCTCGTTATTGGTGATTACTCACGAAACGAGCTACTTATGTCAACATGGATGGTGCCATAACATTTAGCAAGACCGAATGGCACATACTATTTAGCATATGCAAATGCTTAGTAGCTCGACGTTCTGCCGGGAAGTGGGATAGGCTAATACTGGAAGGATACGACCTCGAACTCCGCAGAGGATGGTTAGGGCCTTCTGTGGATCACGAGGAGTCGTTGATCTTCTCCGTCAATTGGCCTTTGTTGGTTTTATTGGCCCGGGCTCCATCATCCCGGCTGGGACGGCCTATTGTCGCCATCTGGAATCCGTTACGCCAATCTGAATCCTCTAATCAATGAAACTTCATCCGATACACCGTCCATTTCCAATTAAAAACACAATTGGAGTGAAAAATTTAATTCTCTCGAGGCTGTAAGAGATGATTGCATCAACGACAAAACGATACCGCAGAATACAGATGGAAGAAAAAAGAAGAGTTTTAATTAGAGTTGTGACAAATAAGTTTTGTATTAGTAAATCTTAAACCAAAACTAACTAGTTGCTAACCGGCGAGTAGTTATTTTTATACCGCACATTCCTCTTAGAAGTTGCGACAAGAGTTCGTAGACAAACGTTGCAGGGCATATTCTAGGCTACATAGTGCAAGATACAAATAAGATAAAAATCATAGAAAAATACAAAAACGGTGTGTTTAAATGACACAAACAGAAATTAACAGGCAGAATGGAATTAACCTATTGGAAAAAATAACGCTACATAATTACAACCTTTAATTAGTGATCCTTTCAGAATTGCTTGTTATAGGTATTTGCAATTCCACTGACATAATCTTTATATATTATTTCTGAAAAGTTTTTTTTTTGTCGGTGCGCCATATCTAATTTTTCATCAAATCAAATGATCGGGCTTTCATTTGAAGATCTTCTTCTCCTTCACGTGTGAAAAATAGTCATATTCCTCCAAAATTTCAGAAAAAAAAGTTGCGAAGGAAAATACATTAATTTGCGAATAACTCAAAAAGAATACTTTTGATTGTATACAATTAATTTTTCATGATCGCACCCATGCCTATTCAAATGATTAATAACTGAATTTCCTACAAAGTAAAGGAAAAAACCATCATCGTATTCGGACCATTATTAGCTGAGATACAGGCTGTTGTAATTGGTAAATATTTTGATTTAAAATATGAAGGAAGTTTTAAAATATTTGTTTTTCTTGGTCAGTGACAATTAAATATAGTAAATGATTCCTTCATCTTATGATACGTTGAACGATTTATTTATTTGTTATTCTGTCATTTGTTCACTGACCAATATTCTTTGCTAATTATTCGCACCAGCCAACTACTTATATAATATTAAAAATGATTACTAAAATAAAATAAATGTCAAATCATCCTGTAATAAAGCCCACCTTTCCTGATTTTGATGGAACTTGCAACACTTGATCCTAGTGGTATCTTAATAACGTCTGCCTTTTTTTTAATGACATAATAATTTAAAAGCCACAATGTTAAATCTGTATACCGAAGGTAAAGAACACCTGTCAATTCTTTAATAAGAACAAATTTTAATACCTCAAAGTTATAGAGAATCGGCTTCCTCAACAAATGTGACAAGGAGTCGTTTACCCCCGGGATACAGAATTAGCAATTAAGAAACAAATTTTAATTTATTTTTCATATATATTAATTTTTTACTTATATTATTAATACTCTGTCCTATTATTAAATTTACGAAAAAGTATAATATTTGTGTCTTATGTATTACCCAAGCAATAAATTGGTAATATGCGTGTATCACTTAATTTTAGGGGATATAGAAAAATAAATGTAAATGTTCAAATAAATTCCCCTTCCACATTTTAGTTCCTTAACCATTATATATATATATATATATATATATATATATTATTTGTCACTGTTATTATTCTTTCAAGGAAATATATATATTTTATCAAAATATAGTTACTTCAAATCATGGAGGTCAGACTGTAAAAAATACACCAAAATTGAAAAATATCTAAAGTATGACATCGGTGTTTTTTGTGAAAACACCGATATCTGTCATCCTCAGTCATATTCGCTGTTTCTAACTTGTATAGGAAAAAAAATCTACTATTATTATAACCTGCATTCGAATAGATCGTTCTTTTAGACGAGGATCATATTTTTTTTTCAGATATACTTTATGCCTAAAATAAATATTACCGCTAAAACCCTAACTATTAACAACTAATTCATCTTAAAATTAAGCTATCAGATATTTGTAAGTTTTAGGTCAATCCTTTAAAAGGGACTTTTAAAGTATTCCAACCCAACCCTTGGATGGAATGCCAATTCCGAAAGGTTAAATTAACAAGATGAGGAAGATCCAGTTGTGTTGCAATAGTGGATATGTTAACGAGGTGAGGCGCCATGGAGGAGAGCATGTGATTTTCAATGGGCATATGGTCTTCTCCATCTGCACCGTGACAATAAATAGTCCCTCACTGAATCATGTAACGGTACTTGGCTAATGACGCACGACTTGCTCCGGCCCCTTTCCAGCCATTGTAACTTACCTTCAATGAATGATCGTTTATATCTTTCTAATGTCAATTGAATGTCACCAACAATGGCAAAAAATGCAGTTTTCACGAAAATTGGTATCGAAATAATGGAAATATATACATTTAACATAATTTAACAAAAAGACCTGGAAGTATTTCATTATAAATTCCAATCTTCATTCGGATGAGCTTGTAATCGTAAGAAATAGAAAGAATTAATCTCTCAAGGGACTTAGATAACAAATGAATGCCATAATGGAAACCTAGGAAGATGAAGCGCTTAGCAGAAAAGTATAAACGTAATGGTTTGGTTAACCATAACACTTCAGTCTATCCTTCAACAATTAGAAACTACATTCACATGCTAAATTCACAGGAATAGAAAATTAAGCCTTCTTTAAATCGAGAAAAATAAAAAAATAATATATTCACTAATAATTATTTTACTATAGTTTCAACTCCCTTTTATCTATGTTTTTTTTACATATTCAATTCCATTCTAATAGAATTAAATGTAAATTATGAGAAGGAGTTTATGGGGGGTGCAGTCAAATAAATACTAATGCTGTATTTCAACTGCCTCCCGCATTGCTACATCCTACGCCCTGATGAAGACCGGCAAAGTGGGTCGAAACGTCGGCAAAAAATTTAAATAATACTATTTGTATAATTTAGTATTTATTTGGCCGCACCCCCCCCCCTCCTCCTCCTCCCTCCGATCAACTCCTTGTCATTTTATATCACGGTCAACCATCTCTACATTATAAATGTAAATTAGATTAGAACCACCAATTTCTCCAGTAAATTTAATAAAGTAAAAATAATGAAATCTGTAAATGAATAAAAAGGCACTAAACAATATTTAAATTTCAAAGAGGATTTTGTTCAGAAAAGAAGAAAAAAATAATTATATAATAATTACATTAAATCTTTTTTTCCTCTTATAATATTAACTAAATATATAACAATAGTGTGTATCTCAATTAATGATATACACTTTCTTATGTTTTATAAACTTTTTGAAAATAATAAACAAAAGACTTTTTGGCATACGTATAGGCTATAAAATAAAAGCTGACAATCAGTTCGCACTCCGAACTCATAAACCTTCAATAACCTGCCTACACAGAGTTTGTAGAACCATTGCAAAAACAATATGCAACTGAATTTCGATCAGGCATTCGATTAAGTCTGGCACCAGAGGTTCCTTTTCAAACTCAAGTTCTTTTATCATGTTCAAGTTCTTCAATACTTTCTCTTCGATCTTTCTCAACGCGACATGGTTCAGAAACTTCATCAGTTTGAATAGTCTTCGCCGGAGAGCTGCAAGAATCAATACTGAATACTTTACTGTACATTATATACACGCATGAATAACCTACCAATATTTACTTCAACCTATACAGACGATACAACAATTTTAACAACATGCCACAATCCCAGATTGTCCTCACTGAATTTACAAAATCGCTATTTAAATTTACCAAAACTTTTACTCACTTAAAAAAATTAGATTCAATCACGACAACAATAACGTCCACACTTCGACGGGACACGTCAAGTTTATCTCACAAATCAAAACGAAAAGAATATATTTAATAAAAGTCTGGGATTCCGGAACTCCTTTTTTTCCATATCTTAAAAGTTGAAAATGAGACAGAACTAAATACATACAGACCTAAACCGTTTGGAAAAACAGCTTTACTGGTTTAGGATTCAGCATGAAATAAGCACTTGTAAAAAATACAATGAATCCAAAGCAAACTAATAACTTGATCGTATTCTATTTATAGTATGGCCTTAATAAAATAAATAAGACTTAATAAAAAGAGTAAGTTCAACTTATTGACCAACAAACTTCTCCTAAAATAAATATTTTAAAAATCATGTGGTTTGCCTTGGCAGTGTGTATTGATTTATGAATGAAATTTGTAGAGGGAAGTGGTGTGGTTAGCATCCAAGCTCAACCATTAGGTTTCTCCCAACCCAAGGGTCAATTACTTAATTTATCGAGCAGGAGAGGAGGAGGGTTTGCCCTAAAGGATCTTCTGACCCCAGAGTCGAACCACGCCCGATATAAGTTACGAGCCCAGTAATTAAACCATTGGAACTCTAAGAACTCTACAGGTTTAGAACAATTAAATAAATATATCAAGAAAGCAATATTATGTTTACTGAATAAGATTTTGAGTGACGAGGTACTTACTAAAATCGATGCTGGAGAAAAATATTAGAGACAGATATTTTCGAATTTGTTAACAATTACAAAGATAATAACCAAAATGTATTTACGTTATGAATTTTTGAGTCTAATTCGCATTTCAATTGCTAATCACTGGGCTAGGTTTCAAGGCTAAAAAACAAAACTACAAGCATTTTTAACCAGTAAACATCATCTAGTAATTCAATATTTCATAATTTTTTTTGTATACGAAATTACTGCCGATACCTACATTTGAATTAAAACAAGTAAATCTTCTAGAGATGAATAAACACACAAACTACTCTAAAGGAAAAATAAACAGCGTACACGAATAAAACTGTCCCAAACAGATTAAAAATAAAACTAAACGAAACAGACCTAACAATTTCATGTTCACTTTCAGAAACTTCTCAGACACACGCTTAAAAATAAGACGATTAGTTCGTCGCATATTCCGCATCTTCAAAGTTGTAAGCCTATCTTTTCATAATAAATCTACACTTGCTTTAAAGTTAGTCAAGGAGAGAAAATGTTGTAATATATTCTTTTCCCTCTTATTTCGGTACTATAACTTTTTCTCTTGCAACTTTTCAAAGATTTTACAGAAGTTTTAATTTAAAAAAAAAACAGAGGCCATGAAAACATCGACAAAGCGGGATTAATAATATGAAATATAAATTATAAATAATTGCTCATTATAAAGAGAATGAAATGCTGAACAATTTCCTCGCTTACAGTATGCAGGTCCGGTTTTAATTTTCTGAGATATTTTTATCAATATCTTCAATAAAACTCGTTATCATTTAATTTTCGACACCATTTTTTCCTTTTCGCCTCTCTAACACGGCGTCACGTTAAGATATAATTTTAAATAATAGCTCATTACAGAGAGGATAAAATGAACGTTTCCCATGCCATCAATAGGTAGGCCCGATTTTTAGATATTTTAAACAATATGCAAAAACACTTCAATTAGTCGATCAAAACCGGTTTTACCCGAGTAACACATCCGATATCTGACGGCTCAATCTAATTCACTCTCCACAAAAAAGTGACAAATCCATCTTAAGAAGTCTTCACCTAAAAAAAAAATTCAGAAGTTCCTTTTTTTGATTTCGCCTAAAAGTTGATCTAAAAAAATAAAAATATTTTGAGTCCTATCTACTCAACCAAAAACGATATACTATATAGAATCAAGTAATTAATTTAAGATGAATTATAAAAACTCTAACATAAGTCCATTTACCGTTCATTTATAATCTAGGGCAACGTTATTTTAATAAAATAAATTAATAAAAGTTAAACTTTTGCCAGAAAACTACAACTTCATTATGAAAAAATTTCAAAGAACTTTTATTTTTAATACTTTTTTTCCTAAAATGTTTAACAGAGACTGTTTAAATGGACCTTTTTTAAAACGTTTCATAAATATTGCAACCCCGGTATTTATTAGTGCTTTTTGTATGCTAAATGAACAATTTCGGATTTTATAAAGGAACGCTAAAAAATCAACTTACCTTACAGGACACCTAGAACCACATTGAATTTTAAATGAGGGACCTTTTGCAAGAAGGAACAAGGAGTAATCAAAGAGAGATCCGATTACGGAGGAAGAACCTTGGGATAGCTTACCAAACGCCATTCCCTGATCGGATGACCAAAATAGGCCGATTATACCTCAAGCTCATCCTCATTACATTTAAGCGGATAGAGCCCGATTATTTCTGGCTGACTTGTAAGTCTGTAATGAAGCCGTACCGGATTTGTTCAGTCGACGTTTGAATCAATGTCAGCAATTATGGGAAAAATGCAGTAATATACACGGGAATGCTACACCAATATATTACAGTGAAAATTAATAAATATCGCCCGTTAACTAATTCAACCGTGCATTTAATTGGAAGATATAGTAGATAATATAATCGAAGAATTAATTAATTAAATTAATTATCTATTCACCGTTATTTTATAAAATGTTATAGTTATCTAGTGTATTCTTAATCAATCTTAATTAATCTAAACATGCAGATATTAGTAGTGGGGGTCAAAAGGGAACAATAATAAACGAAAGGAATGGAAATTTCTTAAGGTCAACATTTAATTAAAATAAGCAGAGCTAAACCGTTAAATAAGTAGATGATTACTAAATCTATCCTGAATAAAGTCCGAAAGGTAACGAAACCAAGCCAACTTATGAAAAATAAACTGCATATGGAAAGACAATCATACGACAACACATTATATTTAGGGAGAAAGATCAGAACATGGGTCATTTTCAAAATACATAAACCAACTCGGTATTTAATAGTAGGTTTGCCGTGCAAAAATTTTATGGTAAAAATTAAACTTCTGTCACTGCAACGTTTTCCAACACGGTCCTATGATCGATTACAAGTGATTTTTATGGGTATTTACTATTTTGAATCTGTGCGATATAAATACAAACGTTTTCAAACAATGTAGGATAATTTTATTGGTGATATTATCGATCATTTTCTAAAATACCAACATAATAAGAGATATTTTTAAGGAGTGAATGTATTTTGCTCTTTAACTATTTTAATATTTTGTTGTTTCATTTATTTTTATTATATAGTTGTTAAATTTATTTTTATTATTTTGCTGTTTAGTTTATTGTATATAGAGTGTAAATGAGCTACTCTATCACTATTACTTATGTTCTTAAATGAGACGAAATATAATATTTGTCAATAGAGATATGTTGAAAAAAAAATATATTGATTTGGAATTTAATTATTTAAATAATAATTAAAAAACTAATGCATCTGTGCATTTACATATTGAAACAGTTTTGATGACCACCTATTAATGACACAATAAATAAATAGAAAATATTTATTATTTAAAAACAATGATTAACTTCTCAAGAAGGGTTTTCGGCCTATAAATAGATCTAAAATCATATTATTTTTTCTGCATATTAATTAAACTCTATTTACATGGCAAATATGACCAATAAAATTAATATTTTTCTTCTTATTCAAGCATCAAAATTTCAATATAAAGTTAAAACGTCAAAGAAATTGAATAATAAAAGAAACTCAAAAACAATTATACTATAAAGCTAATGGACAGGAAATAATATTTATAATGACTAAAGTAGTTACTGATACCAGAGATGGGCAAATGCTACTTTGAGTACCGAGTGCCAAGTATTTTAAGCAAATTGAATCACTTTTGGGAATTCGATCACTACTTCAGTTAATCGTTTGACATCCACTGAAGTAGTAATTATATTCTTAGGTACTTGAAAAAGGTCTAACAACAATATTTTCGACCCCAGGGATGATGACACATCAAATTTTACAAATTTAAATGAAAGATAGAAATATAGGTAATAAAATTAATTTAAATAATGAACAAAAACTATTTAATAAATAAGAATTTTGGAAATCGGGCCGTTAAACGGTCGTCACAAATAGCGGCGAGTCAGCGAATAAATATTTACCAAGACAAGTTATAGAATGAATTGAGATGAGAAAATATTTACATCGGTTAGCAATTCCAAAAGCAAGGCATGCATTAGACATGCATTTATGATGGGCACGAAACACGAGTTGAAGCATTGACACACTTGGACAACAGCATCTCTTGTATTGGTAAGGAATGAATAAATACAAAGGCATATCAAAATATCTATGACAACTAAAAATATTTTGACCTTGCTACAATTGAACCTCACATATGTAAATAAAAGTTGGGTTTCGACTGGCGCCATCGAGTGTTTTCAGTCCATACAACGAATGGATACAAGGTCATTTTAAGTGGAATTCATTGGTGCTTTAAAAACGACACAACAAAATTTAATTGATTAATAATTAGGGAAAGTAGTTACAACGGAGCTTTAAAAACATCTTGAGGGATTCGTTTAAAAGAATCTTTTAAGTATCTTTTATTCGCAAACATTTATAATGATTTTAATTATTTTATAACTCACCTCAGAATGAATGCTTAGGTACTTTAAGAATGAAATAGCTGCTCACGTGAAACTAAAATTATACTTTTAAGTACCGTTCATCTCAATTAATCACTTAGAGGTCTATGATATTTTAAGAAATTTAAATTTTTGTTTTAGAATAAGCTATTTAAATACAACTTAAGCTTATCAAACTTAATATATTAAGTTTATGAAATAACAAAAAATGTTGTGAAAAATGCTTTCAAATAAAGTTATATTACTAATAAAATAATTACACACTACACCTTATGGAATTCTCCTTCATCATAATAGTTCCCCATTTTAAGTATATAACAATTTAATAAATTAATTATCATCATCTTTCAATTGTTTAAATGAGATATTAAACCAATAGGATTGACTCACAATAGGACTATTTTCATATACAAAATAGTGGTTTATTTATTAAAAAGGACTAGATATTTCTATATCGTTTTTGGTTCTAGGATAAATAAAAAATATTGTACAATATTTTTTAAAGGAATAGTTACAAGCATAATGTAGATTATGATTTTAGTATTTATATTTATTTATTGATAATGTCTAATTTGCAAAATTGTTGTATTGTATTCTTAGTATAGAACCTTGATGACAGAGAAGATCTAAACGTCGACATATAAATGTTTATTAATAAAATGATATAAAATGGAAATACTTTACATTTATTTATTTATCTGAGCATTGACATATATAATTCAGTACAGTTAAAGCTTAAAAATGAATAATACGAAAAATTTAAAAGTATAAATAAATTCTGCATGAAATTCTCAATAAGACATCGTTCAAACGATTCAAAAAAAATTTAAATATTTCTTAACATACTAATAAAATTATAATTTATCCATAACAAACTGTTTATATTTTAGATTTATCTGAATTATTAAAACGATAACTTGTGACACTTATAAAATCCTAATATGTATGTCATCTCATGTCTAACATGTATAAATATTATACAAGGTGTGTTTAACTACTAGGTAGTCTAACAACTACAAGGTCAATCGGATAATGCATAAGAGATTCTTTTAATAAAAAAGAATATTGCTATTTTTCTTTAAAATAAGTCTGAATTTCTAGTTGGCAAATAAATAAAATATATTAAATGGTTTATGTATTAGAAGTCATCTAATCCAATTCAAGGAAATATTGCTCAATAGTGTTTGAAATATAGTTATAAACCTGTCATGGAGATCATAGTTAAACCAAGATTATTCATTAGATATCCTAATTTATTAGACAGTTTTGTCTAGCTAATTTAATTTTCTCTCTGGTACATAGCAGGCATAGTATGAATTAATGATACTTTTTTTTTTTTTCAATTTCTTTATTTTTTTAGGTTTATTTATAATTATTTTATTTTAATGAATTATTGAAGTAACTTAGTCGACTATTCTACATAGCATGGGTGATAAATATTTAGTGATAAATATTATAATGTTTCTATTAGTGCCGACGTTTCAACCCAAACATGTGGGTCATCAGCAGGATTATTTTATTTTAAATTCTATTTTTTTTTTAAATAATGGATATTAGTAACCGACAAAAAAAAAAGTAACTCCTAACCTTGTTTGTTTAATGATATGTAATAAACTTACAGCGTTTTTTTTATTTTGACAAATTTCTTTGGTAAAAGATTTCGCAGAGATATTTTTTAAAAAGGTTTTAGGTATATATTTTTTGTCACCAGAAAGTACGAGTGTTTTAAAAAAATTACTACAATAACTTATTGTAAAGCTTTAATTTATTCATTTTATTAGGACCTGGCATGTATAATAATAAATATAAATGCATAAACAAACTTTTGATTTCTAAAAAAATGTTAAAAATAATGATTTATCATCGAAAGTGCTAATAAATATATATTTTAACTAAAATCACTATTAAAGGAATTAATCTTACAGTATTGAGAAACCTCCTGATTGCTTCAGATATTTTTATGAAAATGTAAATAGTAACTAGGATCAGGAACATTAAATTTGTCACTTATAAATATGGGTCAATTTCTATAACAGAAATCTGGATGAATAACACAGTTACATTATCATTATTTTTAACAACTTTTTTTTATTAAATAAAAAAAGTATTTAGGCAATTATGTTTATCATAATACACCCCAATAATGAAAAAACAAGAAATTAAAGCTTTTGCAACATGTTATTGTAATAATTTTTTACACAACTTCACGTGAATCTCCAACAATTTTATCTCTAAAATGCCCATTTTTACTTTGCTTTTATCTTATTGTTATTTTGGTTTATTTTTTTCAATAAAGAACCATTGTAGTCGACCAAAATTTTAAAAACTTAACCCCCGATTCAAAATTTGAGGTTTGACGTTTCAGGATACGTAGATTCGAAAATCGAATAAAAATTTGTTGTCGGTCGGCCGTCCGCTCATTTTATCCGAAACTAGTGGACCGATTTTTTTTCGGATATGGATTTACAGTGAGAGTTCACCCGAGGATGATCCATCAACGTTGGGATTACTATCCGCCTTTTCCTATCAAGATGGCGGCCGAAGAACCTGTGTTGCTATAGACTGTGGCACCTAAACTAATGAACTTATTTCAATGAAACTTGGTTAAAGTCTTTTCCTCTATGCTTTTTAAATTTATCTATATAACATACATCAATGAAAAGAAGCTAGATAAAAAGTTAAGAGGGGTGGTAAAATTAGATTCCGAATAACTCAAAAACTATACACTTCTATATTGATATTGTATGTGGTTATTTAAAAGTTTGCAAAATTTCCTAAAAAAAAATAGTCATTATAATCGGACAACTTAGAGCAAAGATATGGGCTCTAGGTAGTTTTTGTATGCTCTACTGCAAATATTTTATCCTTTGTTTTATTTTCTGATTTTTGTTACTGTGTTACTGAAGTAATGCAATTTTGTTTTTTAGCAAATTTCTAATGATGAAAAAATAAGTTGTTTAGTCCAATCATAGGAGTCATCATAGGATTATAGGATCTTTTATTTCTTTTTCTTTGTTACTAGGAAGGTAATGTTACTTTAGGCATATAATTGTGTGAAAATAATTTGCAGCGTTTATTATCATTATAATTGTTAATTATTATTATTATTTTATTTTTATTTTTTATTACGTATAACTCTTTGGTATTTATGCATTGTATGAGTGAACACTTGTATCCCGAATACTTGATGCAATTCAATTAATATATATATATATATATATATATATATATATATATATATATATATATATATTTTAACATTTTATTGAGAAATATTACAATCTGTCTCAGTCAAGGACACTTATAATAGAGTTCAGAGAGTACATTCATACTGTATATACATAAATATAAATAAATAAAGTAATAACAAATGAATAAGAAAAAAAAAGAACAAAAGAGAAAAAAAAAATTAAGATTAAATCAAATTGTATATATACAAAAAATAAATGCTCTCGGGCAGTGGAAGGATTTTGTTATTTGTATATATCTGTATAGTTATACTTATATAAATAATTTAATTAAATAAACTTATTGGGAACTTAAAAAAAAGAGAAAAAAAATACTACTGAAACTTGATTATGGTATTGGAGCCTTTTTGAAATCAAAACTTGCCAGTAATTTATAAAGTAAATATTATAATGTATTTCAGTACACAAACCTAGATCAAAACTGTACTGAAATCCCTTGGTTAATCGTTTTTCAGATATTATTTAGAAGAAATTATATTTCTAAGATATTGTTAGTTTAATTTTGTTATTGGTTAACGCCACATTGTTTATAGAATTGGATAATTAACAGTTTACTGAAAAATATCAATATTTGAGTTGATACTCTTTGATACAGGTATATAGTACGAAGATGCCGTTAAGAAGGCTCTAAGTATAGGTATTTTTAGAACTAAATAGCTGGAGGCACATTCCTACTTCCCCCATGAGTCCTAGTAAAAAACAGTTGTGGCTCTAACACTACGATCCAGAAAAAATGGCACAGGATGAGGTAAAAGGAAAAAAGGAGAAGAAAAATGTGCTTTAAATCCACGACACACATTGAGCCAGGGGAGTACAATAGCCCTCTTTTGAACAACCTTGCAGGATTTTATCTGCTCAGCGGCCTGGGCCCTGCTCGTATATCCGGTGTCGGCAAAAAAAAGGGTGCTTCCACAATATATCTTGGGATAGTGTACACAACCAACTACTGAGGGAAGTCGATTTTTTTTTGTGATTTTTTACAAGGTCAAAAGAATATAATTTTGCTTTCTCATCACTGAAAGTAGAGGAGCTTTGTATTCTTACGGGATGACAACAATGTTTTGGACTCAAAATCGAAATTTCCTCTAGTTTCTTACATTTTAGCCATGAAGAGACTAACTTCTTCAGTTGTCAGCCAGTATTCATATACATACATAATCGTACCGCAACCATTAATCCGAAAGTCGTGTGATTTCCAGTTGGTAAATGTATGATCTAATATCAATTCATAAATTTCTAACCACTACTTTCGCACACTTACCCTGAATATCTTTTATCAGACATACAAAGAATTAGAAAAAAAGGTTCTTTTAATTTGACTGAAAGATCAAGAAAATTTGGAGATTAGTGAAAATGATGCTGTATCCTTCTATTTCTTCTTTTTGTTGGGAAGCTGTATGATTTTCTCTGTTTTTTGGCAATGATAACTTCCAAATATACAACGATTGATTTATTTGTTGAATTTAGATGTTAACGTTTCGCGAAATTTACTCCCATCTTCAGAACTTACAATCCCATGTTTTCTCATCGATTCATGGCTAAAAAGGAGTTAATTTAAAAAAATGCATGTTAGAGTTGCGTTGTTACATTAATTTTATAATTACCTTAATTACCTAAAGTCTGTATCAATTTTATTGAATTTGATTTACAATTTCTTCTTACATATCGTCGGCACCATGTTAAAGTAACGAATGTGAACCTTTTAAACGTTACACTTTTGTTACTGTAACATGGCGCCAAAGATATGCTGAAAGTGATTTCTTTTATGCACCTCTATTTTAAAAACAAAAAGAATGGGCACTTTCTATTGGTGATTATGTTTAATCATACATTTTTTTTTACTAATTTATTAATTTTTTTTATTGGACGTCAATGTATTAGATATTGCAAAACAGAATTACATGAAAATGGTAAAAAAAAATACATGAAAAATGAATACATTACTCAACCTGTCTACTAGGTAATGATATGCAATATCTCGGTTTTAATGAGGTGTATAATGAGCAATATTAAACTAACAAATGGGCTGTAAGTTTTGTCAAGACCCTTTCACTCACACCTTTCATAAGTGCACTCAGGAAGTAGGCCAAAGCCGTTTTTATCGTTAAGTTCAGGCAGTGAAGTTGCTAGATGAAGGCCAACAGGGAAAAGCACACAAGTCGCCTTCAAGAGCGAACAACTGTAAAAACTGACGAAATTTCAATGGCGAAATTATACGTCTGAAAGGTCTCGGATAAAAAATAATGCATGAAGCATATAGTAACTAAATAATAATTGTCCCAACAATATATTTAAGTGTCTTTTTAACTTATTTTTAAGATGGGAAAAAGACTTAATCCTTCAGAATCTATGGTATATATTCAAGAAGATTATGAAAAATGATAGTTTCAGGAACACCGATTATATATATATATATATATATATATATATATATATCTGTGCAGGCCAAGGCGCTTGCAATAGGTAATCAACGTTAAGCAAATTCGAGCGGTTAATACTTGGATGGGTAACCGCCTGATTTGGATGACTGTCAGCAGAGAAAGCCAAGCTGCCCGAGACTCCCCCTCCCCCAGGGTATGTGAGGACCGTCAGCCTACTAGAGGTAACTCAAACCAACCCTGTTTAAATAAATGGGGAAGCGGGATGAGGTCATAATCCATGGATTTAGACCGATTTGCCACTGTCCTTGAACCCGAGTAAGTCGGTGGGGAAGATACTGCCAGATTGGTTCCGTGGAGCAACGGGTGGCCTATCGCTGCACCGTGGTTCGTAGCAACGTGAAGTTGGGTGACCCCTTCTATGCTACCTCTGTTCTCGCAAGTAATATACAGTTGTAGGGAAACCAAATCTTCATCGTCTGTAGCGACAATTGAAAAAAAAAAATATATACATATATTTAAGGAGAAAGATTATTAAGAGAAAGATTTACAATATACATATATAACGTTCAAATCTACATAATATACATAATAATACTCTGGAATAGTACATTAGTATTTATCCATAACTATCTAATAACCGTTATTATCTAATATACAGTTATTAAAAGAAAAAAAAAACGAAACGCCTCACTCAGAATTTGGCTCACTCAGGCTGTGGCGGTCGAGAAACGGTTCGTTCCTAGTTTGGTCTAATTTTTCATGGCATCTTAGTAAATGTGGTACAATTACAGATGGAGAATAGTTTTAATTTTCAAGATATACATTAAGGAAATTATTATTGAATATTTAATAGTTGACCGTTGGGTCAATTCATTATAAAGGAAGGAGATGGTCGGGGGTTGCGGTCATAAATAGGCTAAATAGTGGTAGAACTATTTTATTGAAAGCCAACGTTTCGACCCGACTTTACAGGTCTTCATCAGGAAGGTGTGTTCATCTAGGAGTTTCACTTAGAACTAGATGTGACCTGCAAAGTCGGGTCGAAACGTTGGCTTTCAATAAAATAGTTTTACCACTATTTAGCCTATTGATGACCGCAACCCCGGACCATCTCCTTCATTTAGGAAATTATTATGTTCGCTCAATATTCATAATCAATCAACAAAGACGACGGTAACAGGAAATCATAAATTATAATTGTTAATGTAAATGAATAGCGGTAAATATTCTATAAAATTAGGCTATTAACTATAGCGATGATACAACTGATATGATAACACTGGGAACAACGAAGTTATGGGTTTATAATGAAGGGAAGTGTCGAGATGAGTTATCCGTTTCGTCTGGTTGACACAAACGTTCCAGATAGCGATCACTACCCGCTATTCCAAGCGAATAATTGTGGTTGTGATTGTCAGCCAACATAAAGATCCAATTGAAGAAATCGATAGAGACGGGAATAAGGAAGTAATCTCAAGTAACTGGGGCGAATCCCGTCTAGAATAGAGCTATGGAAGCCATTGTCTGAGAAGCCGTGAGCCTGCATAAATGCACCTACGATATTCACGGGAAAAGGGAAATGAAATTCACTACTAATGAGATTTTTTTTGTTAATTTAATTCCACGTTTGTTAATATGACAATGAAGTCATATTCAAGAAATGCCAGAAGGTCAATAAATATGAACTATATAAAATTATTTCCCACAGCTAATATCTGATGCCTTTAGCAAGATAAATGACATTACTGTTTGTTGGCATTATTTTTTAACACAAGTGAATTAACCAACTATATCAGTAATTAATATTACATTTAATAATTAAAATTCCAAAGATTAATGGAATTACTTTCTTTCCTGTTTACGTTTTTCCCTTGTATTAACGTAAATGAAAATCGATGTTTGCTTATAATTGAAAAATTCTAATCACACAGCTTTGTGCCTAAAAATGGTGGTAGAGAAAAAAATAACTCATCAACATTTCGCCAATTCAAGCATCTAACCCAGCCAAATCGGACATATTATCTTGCAAAAGTTAATGCAATTCAAATTTATTTGTTATAATGTTAAGAATTTAGTGAATATATAAATTCAAGTATCCGCTCTCTCGACAGATATATGATATATATATATATATATATATATATATATATATATATATATATATATATATATATATATATATATATATATTCTAATCAGGAAACACTCTGAACACTACTATAAATGTCCTTGAGACAGATTGTAATATTTTTCAATAAATAAGCTAAAAAAAAAAAAGAAAAAGAAATTAAGAAACGAACTATCAAGCTTTGAAAAATTACCCATTTCGATTTCTTCCCAAGTTGAAAATCAAACGTCGTTTATAAATAAAAGTCCAACAACACTCCGAAATAAAATACGTGTAGAATACACTTTTCTTTCTAAAATACTTTAATTTTTAAAATATTTGAACCGGTTACACAGAAAATACACTTAGTCGGCGGAAAAGGGTATAGATATAGTTATAACAATTTATAAATTATTATAAACAGTATTATAACGAAAAAATGTTAATACAACAATTTAATAGTCCAAAACATTTTTTTTGGTTTACTATTTTTTAAAATAAATCGAACATTCTTGAGATGGTAACACTCCGTAAAAACACGAAGGTATGTAATTTTGGTAATATTAATTATTAAAAAATGTGTTAGAATACAGTTAATTTAAAAATAACAAGAAAAACAGTAATTATTCTGGACCGATTTCATTAAAATAAGTGAAAAACAGTAAAAATAATATTATAAGGTTGATCGAATTTCAAGACATTAACTTCTTTTTAGCAATTTGTATTAAGGTTGCTAAGTTTAAAGAAATATGTTTCTTATAAAAGCTATAGTAAATTGTGGGTGCTTTAATATTTAATTTAAAAATTTGAGGTGCGTTGCCTATGAAAATGAATAATTAATTTTTAAAAAAGAATTATGCAAGTTTCATTTGAATTTTCAAAACTTTGCCAATTTTAAAAGCTTGATAATTCAATTCCTGGTGGGTTAAGAAAAAAATTTTGCGTACGAAAATGCTAGACAATTTTAAGCTGTTTAAGATTGAATCTAGCCATTTTTTATCTACGTCGCATTAAAAAGGAAATATTTAGCGTAAACCAGGAGAAATTTTGAAATTTCAATGGTTTTTGGTGCTTTAAACTATTCCAGTGCTCTCGATTTACAATAAAATAACGATGTTGTCATCATTCAAGTCATTTAGTAAAATAATCGTTGATACCAATTAAATATTGAAATTCTGAGAGAATGAGTTGAGGGCGGTATTCCGAGAGGAGAAATCCCCCTCGCGGCAGAACGATAATTTGCGCGTGGCCGAGATAATGCTACTTGCGTGGGCAGACACTAGAGCCGGCCCATTTCATTACCAGGCCATATCGATGACATGCCTACACCGACAAAAGCCTTTCGCCGCGGGTTTTTGTTAATCTTCTTTTTCCTTATTATTTATTAAATATTATCAGGAGATTGCTTTTCGATTCCATTGTCCCCAACATAATGCTATTTCTTTCACAAACGCCAACCGCCTGTTTTTTCTAAGCTACACCAGCTACATAATCCATGTGAGGTCCTCAAGGTAGGACTTGGTATCAATGTGGTTTTCGTCACAGCATTTTGTTCGAGCCTAAGCAATCATATTACCTATTTACATGCTTATACTTCACGCTGCTTTCAGTAGAGGTGATATCGTAATATAGAAAGATAATAAAGAAAAAATATACATCGAAAGGATAATGCACCTTTCACTAGAACGGTTTTGAACAGACCGCCTCAACAAAACACATGCTCACAGCTACCTTTTGAGAGCAATTACATCGAGTGCAATTTTGTCCTATGACGCACCCTCTATTGTTACCTTATCGCCTAGATGGCATTATGATGGCCGGACTTTTCTGCTGCATAAACTCGGTTGCATAAGGCTCGGTAACTCCTACATCACGAGGCTTTCACATATAGTTGCGTTACCCACAGGTCGGGATCTAAAAGTTCACTGTTCAACCTAAAAACTGTCTTCTATAAGGGCTTGTCTGTCACAGGTACGGTTCGCTTCATTTCACCTTCCATTTGTCCCAGTTGTCAGTGGGATGAGCTATTTAGATTTTTATAGATGTTTTGAAAGCATTGAAAACGGTGAGTGATTGAGAACTTTAGAGTCGCTGGGATCTTTACTATTCAGTGAAACACTGTATACTAAACTTAATCGAAGTTTGCGTAACTTGTCCCACAATCATATTCAGACCATGTATGCAAATGATTAGCCTAGTGATGTGTTTCAGTTTGAGTAATTTAGATCAATTGTTCCGAAGTACACATTTAATTTATAGCGGCAACAACTCCTCTTCTAATAAAATAAACACACCATAATTCGAAATAAGGTCAAACAAGTTTACTAATCTTGCGTTACTTGAACGGTGGGTGATTCATGAATAAAACACTATAGACTTGTTAATAACGTTTCAGGAGCTATTGAATGCTGATTTATACAAGTACTTAGCACTGGATATTTAAATTCAATTGGGAATCTACTTAATAGATTAAATTAAACAGCGCTGAAAGACTTTCATCAGGGATGTACAATATGTTTAGAATTTAGAATTAGTATATAATCTTGGATGGGCAACATGAAATTCATAAATTAAAAATATGATAGCGTATTGAAAGACTAAAATTTTGAATATAATTTAACCTCTGCAGTGTTCAGAAAGTATTAGTTCACATGCACTTTTTAGAGCTGCAGTGAAAAAAGTGAAGATCCAAGCGCCGTTGAGCTTTGTCACCTTATCGGATACAATGGCCCGAGGCTATTGCTCCTAGCCTTTGTGTATTTCCATTGAAACAGTCTTCATACATTACACGCCCTGGAAGGGTGTTAGCTAAGGCCTAGGAATGGCCGCATTACAGCGCTATTGTCAGCGTTTAGAAGATCGAGCATCCGATTTTACGCTGGTTGTCGCAATATGTTCCGATACTGAAGATGTAACATCTCAGACGTACTAGGTCTGCCGAGAAAGCCCCGGGTACCGGTCCGGTAGCAGCTGGTCGGAGGTGAGTCATCGGCACCTGCGCACCTCGACCAACAGCTGACATTGGGGTCCTCCGGGATGGATCAGTCACTATAGGTGGATTTTTTTCTTCCTACCCACTAAGATGTATTTATGAGTGATGGATGAGTCTGCGGTTCGATAGGGAAGATACAGCACTACATAAACTTTAGCAAAAACCTAGGTATTTTATATTCAATCGTTACATTACATATAATACGATAGTATAAATCCATTTTCCGATTCTCAGGACCGATGGATTTTGAAGAATGACGTATCAAAGAAAAGTGAATTTCATGGAGAATTGCTAAACCTGATGTCGATTCTTAAGTTAAAAAAAAAAAAAAATAATGAAAGTCATTGAAAAAAAAATGAAGGGTTTAAAACTCATATGGTTTAAAAGTCGACAAACCGAGACGGAATAGGTTGTGTTCGAAGATATCTACGCGATTCTTTTGGAACCATACTGGGTCCCGTTTTCGAGATAAATTGAAAATCTTGCAGAAAGCCTCATAGGTGGTATGGTATGGTTCGTGGATGTCGTTTATACGCCGAATGCATTGGAGGTATGGTTAACTATCTAATGGGAGGGTTCTAGTAGCTATATACTAGTATTTTTTATTAATTTATCGTGTTGGAGAAATTTCATTATCTTAAGAAAAATTAAACAACTTCAAATTTTTCTTTTACTCTAATTTTAAATTTATTATATTTGCATTTATAGGATTGATTTTTTGAGGAATCCTTTGAAGTTCTCATGGTATGATGATGGGTCATAAAACCTCTCTCGGTCTTAAATCATGTTATTTAAGTTTAAGACTTTTTTTTAAGTTGATAATTCCTTAAAACTGATTTTATAGATTCTTGAAAGAATTAGAAAATTTTATTAGTTTTTTTTAAAGAACGTGGTTGTTTAATTGTGTTTGGTATGAGGCCGATGGTTAGAGGTAAAAGCATTTTAACATTGTAGAAAATTTCCCTAAATCCCATCAAATCACCCTTCCCCTTATTCCTAAACTCTACTTACCACTGTTTAACAAATCCGATACCTAGGACTCCACTTGGGCGTCAAACGTGGGATCCTCATACAAGGCTGAAACAAGAAACCACTCGATGTTTCCGGCTACTTCAGCAATTTCTAGACAAATTCTCTAAGCTAAACTTAAAAAAGACTTTGATACTCGAATGCAATAAGGCCTAGTTGGATTTACGGAGTTGAGCACTTAACTATCGAATTCCTCTCGTATCCAAACCTTACAATCCAAAATCCTTTATAAAATGCTCAATGCTCCGTACTTTGTCATAAAAAAAAAAAGTCGATCTTAATATTCCACATCGCTAATATTAGTGCAAAAGGTAGTATGTAAAAACATCATGTTTATTCTATGTGTACTAAAGATGACATGTTGTAGTTTTGCAACTGCTATAAGTAGTCTGCTCTTATGGAAACTAGTAGGGGGAAAAAAAAATATAAAATTAGACTAATAATTCATAACCTTTTTTTTATTTTACGGCCCATATTATTGGAAAATTGCAGGTAGAGTATATGACGAATTGTTGGAGTGGTGTTCTATTCCATAAGGGAGGGAGAGAGGAGGGCAGTTTTGACCCTCTTACCTCCAATATTTTATGAAGAGGGGCAGAGTAAGCCTAATGTTCTACGAACTTCCACCTCCATGTTGCCAAATGATTCACTCAGAGTAGGATTTGTGGGAAAACCGATGGCTGGGCTACTGCCTTATGTATGATTTTCTATGTCCCTCCTCCCCAACCATCATAATATCTGTTATCGTGTTACGTTAATCTTGGTATTCCCCAACATTTTTGAGTGATAAGGCCTATGTTACAATCTCCCTTTGATTATCTGTCTTTTTTTGACAGTGAAGATAGATGTATAACCTCTTGTATCTATTTTTACAATTTTGACTCTTTCTATCCCAATAAATTCTGAATTTGCGAAATTAAATATTAACTACTATTGGAAAAGATTTAATAATTTGTTTTATAACCTTCCAATTATAACTTGACTTTTTTCCCTCAATTTTTAGAGTATTTGTTCCTCCTATTCCTTTTCCTTGTCACAGAGGAAAATAAATAAATAAAAAAAAAAAAAATATATATATATATATATATATATATATATATATATATATATATAAACCTGTGCCACTACAACCAATGAAGGGTCTTAGGTTCAGTACTATTTAGGGAAAGCAATATTTCTTGGTTACGGTTGTTCAAGGAGTTGATTTGACCGAGATCACGCTCAACCACCAAATTTTTTCACTTAAATAATTATTTTAATTAAGGATACCCACTTTATAGAGGCTGGGTGTGCCCTAGGAAGATCTACCTACCCAGGGTCGCCCCACGGCCAACGAAACAGAAAATAATTTTATATATATATATATATATATATATATATATATATATATATATATATATATATATATATATATATATGAAGAGATATTTAGTAAATTAACATTATTTATCTGATTCAATACGACTATATTCTTCGCTACTGCTTTCTGACTCTAGGTAACCAATACCTATCATGTTAAGTTTATCGCTATATGTAAAAAGTTCGATAGGTAATTTAATATACTTCTGAAACTCCGGATAATCATCTCTAACTTTTTTATTTGTAAGAATTTTTCTCTAAGATGATATGAGAGGTTCACAAGTTAATAATAATATTCTAATTAAGTCAATATCGGAGCTTACTCTAAAATATTTAAGAGTGTGAAATAATCGGTTTTTTCTTTACTTTCTTGTGTCCTTGCCTCAATTGCATCTTCAGACAATTGTCAAATCGGCAAGGAAAAATAAGCGATTATTTCACGTCCGCGTACTACAATTTTGGGGACAGCTAGACATATAAAACTAGTCGTATAAAGAGAGATATCAGATTCTAGTTTCGTCTAACAATAATTGAAAACTATCTATATTTATATTTATAAACCATAATTCCTTAAAAAAAATTATAACTCTTCAACTTACTCTTTGTTTTCACCGGTAATATCATAACCAAGATCAGGGTTTGAAAAAATCTCCTTGCCGTATTAGTGCCTTATAATGGCACTAAAGCAACAAAAAACAAATATTCATCAGTGCTTGATGTATTTTCGAATACTTGGTTATACTGCCTGTGGCTGAAACTGCCGTCAAATATCCATTTGCATGTTAGTTTCAGTTCGTTAGACAAATTTTCTTAGCATACAATTTTTATTATATTCTGCGATGTTAGTTGCAGGATTTTTTGTATATTTACTTTAATAATAACGGAAGCCGAAATTTTATTTGCAGTATTCTGAGTTGGTAACAAGGCATTTTTATACGAATTTAATCCAAACGAGGAGGTATAGCAATCCTTGTAAACACCATTTACCTTAACAATTTATTTTTCTTCTCAGATAAATCTATAATTAAATAAAGAGTTAGTGTTCTTTGCAATTTCGGCAGCAAACATTAGCTCAGCAGATGTCCAACTTTCTAAAACCACTTTTATCTGATTCTTTTTCGTTATTTTGAGATGATTCCTCGAAGAATGTTTGTGGGCTTCCACGTGAGGTAATTGATTCCACGTGAGGTTCAATGTTTGACTAAATTACGTCTCGGTCCTTTAGGAAGCAAGAATAATTTCGGAACTTCTTGCTGAAGCCAAGAATTGTTTCCCAAATAAATTTGTTTGCGACCCATTCGCGCTTCTTTTTGAAATTAAGACAAAATAATCTACTAATCTTCGCTATTCCTTTTCAACATTCGTCACTCGGTTCTTCCGTATTCAGCAACCAATACAGTTCTTGCATGACCATGGATATACGATAAACTTTTTGCATACTCAATGCTACAAGAATATGCAAAAAGTACAAAATGATATTTACTACATTTTTTAAAAACGTTTTTAAAGGTTTAATATTAAAAAAAAAAATAAGTCAAATTAAATTTAGGTTTGCAAAATAATCTAATGATATTATTTTCGGAATTAACATATAGCATTTTCAAATATCTGGGTCTTTAAATTTCATACTTGAAGCTGTAGTTTTATAGAAAAGCCAATTTTTTTAAACTTATATTTTTGAGGCCTAAATATGCTGACAAGTAAAAACTCAAATTTTGAGAAGAGGGGGATTGAGTTATTAATTTTTTGGTGGAATATAATGGTTCATTATTGAAAAAAAAATACAACATTAATTCAATAAAAATATTTATGCAACACTTCATTAATCAAATTCCTAAATTTAGCATCAGCTAAGAAGCTTTATCTACAAACCTTCATAAAACAACTTTTGAATACGACCCTTTCATAGAGATGTTAAACAAACAGATTTTTATACTTGAAGAATGTGGAAAGATAAAATGAAATTTAAACAGTAACTTTCGCAAATAGCCTGAGATATTCCACACGTAGCATTACTTCACATCGCGGCCTTGTCTAGATTTAGAAATTAAAGTGAAACAAAGGCTCATTTTCTCTTTTGTCTGAATTTAGCAAACCGGGAAGAAACGAGCCAACAGTCTTAAAGCGTAAACAAATATTTCGCAAGAGATAAAATAAAGGCTACAGGAACTTGTAGTAAAATATGGATGATAAATGATAAATAGAATAATTATAGATAACCTATATTAATTAAGTGATTATAACATAAATAATTTGAAAAATAAATTATATTCACCGAAGTTTTACACTCAAAACTGATTAATAACTAAATAATTTCTAAAAATTAAAATACTCTAGAATTAAGAACAAATAATTAGTTTCTTTTTCGTAATTATAATAAAAATTTAGTCCACTGTTCAAGTTAATGTTATTTTAAGAAACCCCCTAAGTTTTTAATAATTTTTTAAATTACACCTGTATTTTCTTCCTAAGTCATACATCATATTATTAAGGGTTGTAATAGAAAACAAAGAAAGACATAAAATAAGAGAAATGAAAAATTATAAATTTTGTGATGATTTTTTAGAAATTAAAGTAATAAATAAGATTAGAATAAAAACACAATGCCGTAAAAAGGACACTAACATCAATCAAAAAGTATTATAGAACGATATATTTAGATATATTTTAGATAAACGATGCTAGGTCGAGTTTTCGTTTTAAACTTATTTTGACCCATTTATTTAATTTTATTAATTTATTTAAATAATATAGGTTGTATTTTAAATATGTGGAATAGTGACATAAATGAAAAAAAAAAGTGGGGCAAACTGTCCGTTTCCAACGCCAATGCGTGGGCAGCGGGCAAACAGGCGATAACGACCGGAAATTGGAAGGAGGGATACTTCCTTCTTAGACCACTCCATTCACAGCAGCTAGAGGTCCTCCGGGAAGGACGCGGAGAGCAGGGAGGTGATCATTCAACTGACCAAGGGAAAAGGGAGAAGGCATCTTCCTAATCGATCATGAGTGTAGAATGGCTGCAGGTACTGCTTGCGAAATTATAATTGATGGTTTTGGTTTGCTAAAATTTGTAGTAGTCGATCCACACTTTAATTTTTGGGGATAGATATTTCTTTTCTTCAATAAAGGTTATTTCTCTAGAAGAAAATGAAAATAAATATGTTTAAAATAATGTATAAGTGGTCTGGTTAAAAAAATAAATAAAATAAAATAATTCTTCCTGGGATAATTTTTTTCTTGACCTGTGCTTACATTTAGTGGCTGAAATACATACGTTAAAAAAAAAATACATATTTTAATGGTTTCAGAATTTAGCTCAGATGACTCACATAAACAAATATGAACCAAAGAAAAGCAAATTATAAAAACTAATATGAATCTAATTAAATTCAGACTATTAATGCATAGTGACAAGGGCAATCCAGCCCAAATGAACTTAAAATATGTGTCTGCCCTTGAAAATGGCCTAAGGACAACGTTGGTGTAGAGAGAAAAAATAAAGTAAGAATAATGTGACGTACGTGTATTTTTATTATTACTAATCAAGATATTTGAAACTAACATGTTTGAAATATTTATATATTAATTTTTTTTTCATTTTAGGATGTTTCTGTCAAAAAGCTAGTACCAATCTAGTATCAACCTTTAAGGAGTTGAAATAAGGAAATATGGGTAAAATTATATGACCTTATGGCAAAAAAAAAATAATATTATTAATTATAGTTAGCACTGAACTAAATCTAATTTGTAGTTTTTTTTTTCCGTTTCAAACCTTTTATGTTATCGACCATTTGATAAAATTTCATCATTACACAGCTTTTATTCGAAAATTTAGATAAGCATGACCGACAGATCTTCACTGAGGTTGTATTTCACACTTATTTTTGTTAGGAAAACAAAAAAATAGATTAGTCGAGATGTTGAGTTTCCCATGTTTACTTGAGAGACCTAAAAACGAACTTCAACATCAATTCCATTTAAAATCAAAATTTCAACCCTCTAACTTCATTTTTAAGGGATGTAGATATGCGCAATCATGTATGCCATTTTCAACTTTTGAATGTTGGAAGATACTGTTTGATAACCAACAGTAGTTGCTTCTAAATAAAGATAATAAGAACACGAAATATTTTTATTATAAAATAATAATTAGAAAAATTCTGTTCGAAACACTAACACACAGTAAGTCGTAAAAGGAAAAACAAAATCATTACATTATAAAGAAAACTTAATTAATGTTGGTCATGGCTTATTTTATAGATTCCAATTTCCTTTTTGTCCGTGAGCTGATAGTCAGCTTAGTTTCTATAAAAGTGGCTCATGCATTATTGATAGTTAGAAAAAACAAAACAGCTAAAGAAAATTGTTGCAGGTATAGTTAGACGAGCTAATGAAGGTATTAGCTGAATAAAGAAACCTCTTAGGGTCGACGGAAGATTCATATAATAGGAAGGAGATTGTTGGCTATTACGGGAAAAGTGGAAGAAACCTTAGCTTCCTTTCCAATATCCCATCAGTGCTAGAAAGGAACTCTTTACCTCCGTGGAATAAGTGAGCTCAATGGGTCAATAGCCATGTTTATTGGATAAAATAATTGAAAAGGTATTGAGGATAGCTTTGAATCCCAATGTAAAAAAGAATCTGTAAAGATTCGTTCCTTATGTCATGTTCTACTCTAAGTTCAGTGAATCGTTCTTAATAGTACATTGTTTTATTTAAGGTTTAATAATTTTCAGCTGTCAGATTAAAAGTATCAGAAAAAAAAATAATTGGGAGGGGGTGAGTGAATATATTCAATCCTAGAATACAATTAAATCAGTTTACAGGTTAATTAAAACTCAGCGCAGTGTGAAAAGTTTTTTTTCGAAATATCGACATTGTTTTTATAAAAAATCTAAAGCACCATCTTTGAATCTTTCCAGTAATACAAAAAAAAATTTATTTCTTATTTTGGTAGTTTTATTACTTCATACTGAAATCATTCAAAATTTATTTTTATGCCGTATACACTAGCACCTCTATCTGAAACCTTAATGAATGCTTAACTCATACCTGATGACCAGATTCAACGTGGAAAAATCTAACTTATCTATTTGATAGATCGTAGAACTACTTGTTTATTTATTTATTTAAATAATGTTTTACGCCCATCGTATTCAATAAATATTCGTAGAGTCACTTTTATTAAACCAAGAATATACAATAGAATTTCCAAGAAAAATTAAAACAAAATGATACAATATTAAATTTATTTAAATTTTACAACATAAAATATACATACATACGATACATATTTACATACATATAAACGAGTAAAAACATACATATTAAGTATATGTCACTAATGTTAGTGTAAAGGCCGTATATGTAAAAGCTTTCAATTTTTATTCTATTTTTGACATTATGCAGCCTGCAATTGATATAAGTAGTACTATGAAAGATGGATGAGGACAATAAAATATAAACTTATACTAACAAGTCATAAAGAAATAATTAGTTTTTAAGCTCTCCTGTAAAACACTCAATTTTTATATACGTCATTTGCACTAACAGTAGCGAGATACATATTTTGTATGCACTGGATTTTTTTTTTTTTTTAAATACGAACTATCAAATATGTAATCTGTGAATTCGGAAATATTTCGCATTTTAGTATTTGCTGATAAACGAAACTAGTGGGTATCAGTCCCGTATATATTGAGGGATTACTGTTTTTCCGAAAACAGCTTCTTCCAGAGATTTTATTCCCACAGGAAAATTTTTAGACCTTTTAATATAGATATTTTTTAGCCAATGAAATGGGTGAGGAAGCTATACCTTACTTGGCAGGCGTTTTTCATCCGTGCTATGAAAGTTCAAATATTAATCTGAAAATAAGAAAATTAAAAACAAAATCGATACGAAATAAATCTTCCCCTAACACGGATAGTTCTTCAGTAAAGTCATAAAGAATAAAATCAATGTACGATTAAAGTAACACTCCAAAGGTCGCTACAGATCCGTGCGATCCACTTCACTAAATCAATTTATTGATGAAAAATACCAACTAATTTCTCATTGTACTAAAAGAAAAAGATATTAGATGAGTTTTTAAATAAATATATTGAGCAAAACACAGTTAGATAAATTTAAATAAAATATTAAAAATCATAATGAAAAATACGTTGACGAAATTAGAAACTTGAACATGAAATTCTGAATATCATTAAATATGCAAACCAAAATCACTGAATACTAGAAACAAGTATAAGAGGATTAAACTGGATACAAAAATAATAAATACATGCATCATCCCAACATGGAAACCAGTTGCTCCATTTTCCAAAGGCCTCCAATTTCTCATCGATGGACGCGTCTGCTCCAATTGAATAACAAGATTGGCTGTTTCTGACAAACTTCAAATATGTCCCGGACAGGTGCTAGTCGGTCTATTTCTTTACGTTGATGACGTGTTTCTTGGTCGTCAAATCTTGGAGATCAAAACCTTCGTACACTCACAGTGGGACGAAATATTTCGATTCGAAACATGGAATCGAATGTGCCACATTAGTCCCGCAAATCATTCAGATTTTTGTCCCCACCTTATTGCAATCCTGCAATATATAACAGCTCAATAAAGGCTTTTATTTCAATTATATCAGTTGCTATTGCATCTCTTTCTCGTGAAAAATTTCCACATACGCCGTTAATTCTCAAGTTTTGGCACAAAAGTTGGACGCACCACAGGTCATCCCACTACTGGATTGTAAGACTCCAAGAACCAGGAGAATATGTTGAGGGAGGACCACCTCAGATCCGGAACGACCTTTGGAATGTTAAATAAACGATAAATTACAGTACAACACCTACAGCGAAACATAAAACTTTTAATATAGGTATCCTAATTTCCTCTATATTCACATATATCAATACATATGTCATTGCAGGTTTTTAACAATCACAATTAGTCCTTTTAAGGCAAGAATAAGTCAACAGGGAAAACGAGAATTATTACTTCGCAACACTACGAAATAACTATTCGACATCATACGCCAGACTTCATCCGACATCCGTTTTAGGATATGGCGTGCCGGAATGTCGTTCCTCATTGTGACCTCGATTAAAATAATTTATCAATATTAATATATAAAAATGAAACTAATTCATAAGGTTGATTTTTTCTTAATATCGGAACATGAATTATATAGCAACAACAGAGAAGATTTGAAGATGAACAGTAAGCAAGATAATTTCTGATATTTTACAGACAGAATACATAACCTCTTTCTTTCTTTATTTTTTATTTATTACAGAAACTGAGATAAAATCGTCGGCATCATGTTAAAGTAACTAATGTGCAATGCTGGATAGGATAATATTCGTCAATTTAACATGGTTCCGACGATATATCGTATGAAACAATGCAGAAAAAAAATTATGGAGTACACGGGACTATAATTGATGGATGTATGCCGCAATGAATTTCTGAAAGGAAAAGAATAAAATCTTAAAATAAGTTTATTCTCCGGGAGTTGGTGGAGAAATAATTCTTCAATGGTAGTTCGTCGCAACGGTTCAAAAGGGACCCAATGGTAGTTAAACAAAGTAGTTCCGGGGACCAGGCTGCCTTAACAAGAAAACACTACATAAAAACCGATAATAGACCCTTACCGCAGGGGCCCGTCGTGGGTATTAGAGGTAGCGTGTAAGGTTTCCGTTCAAACTAATTGGAGTTCTAACAGTATTGAGTATTTATACATTCCACAGTTTCCAGCACCAGAGTGCCTTTTTCTCCTAAGGATTGTATGCCAAACAAAAATATTCCTAATAATGAACTACAACAAAAGTGATTAACGCGTATCAAGCCAAACAACAAAGAGGTTATATAGTGCATGGAGGATGGGCTAGCAATTGACTTTGGGAATTTGTTAGGGACACTTAGAAGGTAAACATACTACAAGTCCTCGCACCCAACCCCTTCCGCTTCATGGTGGAGGGAGGGGCGGGGCTTAAAGGTCAATTTTTCCATATTTTCTCATATATCTTAAAAATGAGTCGTCTTCGTAGACGAAACTTTCTCGTATAGAAAATGAATTTTATAATTCCTTTATGAAAGTGCATATTCATTACTTTCGTATCTTTAATAGTTTTCGAGATATTAACTAGCTTAAATTGCTTATTTTCGAAAAATTTACTTTTTAACACCACACCTTTTCGTTATGCAAGAAAATTGTCTGAAAGAAAGTTGTAGAATATGGTTTTAAAAGTATATATCATTTATTAGTTTATCTTTTATGAGTTAAACTTTTCATAAATTTTAAATATTTTGATAAATGTCGTCAATCCATATGAGCCATTATAATTTCTTTGTTTTTGAGCATGAATATCCATCTCCATTAATGCTACATATGAAGGGTATATAGTATATTTTAATCAAATACATATATATATACATATATGACTTATATATATATATATATATATGACAATAATTATATATATATATATATATATATATATATATATATATATATATATATATATATATATATATATATATATAATTACAAGTGTAATAACCACAATGTTTGATGTAGTTAATTGTGTTTTAGGATGCTTTGGTCCATTACATCTCATGAAACAACTTTTTGAAATATTTTCGTGCATGTTATAAAGAAAAAGTATTGATTTTAATGAAAAATATATTTATTCATGAAGAAGGTAATATTAGAAAAATTGTATCTATCTTTTACGTACAAACATATATGTTGAAAAAACGTGTGGAAAAGAAGTTTGTGACAATTGTACCATTTCAAAATCGCCATCCCCATCCCCACATACATTATTACAGTAAGGCTCGAAATCGGTTTTGTACCAAATATAAGCTCCTGTCGTGCTCAAATACCATGAATGGGGCACCCGTTGGATTCAGAATTTCACGGGGGAGAGAATCGTATTCTCCACTTTTGTTTTCCTTTCAAAAATAAATAAAGCCGATACAAACATTTTCTTTTGCTTCAATACTGGAACGGTGATAGGTCTGTAGATCGATACGGGACAAATTGGGTTTTGAAGATTTTGATGCGGATTATTCTGATATAGATTCGTGCAGACCTTTTTCAAAATATTTAAAATGGGTTAATAACAAGAAAGTATGCATGCTGTTTGATTAATATGTAACAAAATACATATATCTACATTCACTAGCGGATCCAGGATTTAATTTTTTCGGGGAGCTTCAGCCCGAAAGCTTTTTTTCCCATAAAAATAACGATAATTACTTTGGAAAAAAATAAAGAAACTAACTAACAATCTATATGAAATGGTGTTTAAGTGATTCCTAAAGCTCTTTTTAAATGTAATTACACGAACAATAATACTTTAAGAGATAATTTTTTTCGATAAAACATGGTTATATTTTACCATTTGAGGGGAGGGGGGAGCTTCAGCTCAAAAGCCCTCCTCCCCCTTAGATCCGCCCGTGTCTACATTCAAATAACATGTGTTGAGGCGATTTTGAGATAATTTTATGTAAAAACATTATATAAGTATAAAAGTATTATATATTTATAAACATGCGTTAGAACAACGATAGTAATATTTAAGTTACTATTTAATGTTGGGAAATGTTCATATTTATGTATATAAAGATTTAGAAGGGGAACCGTCGTTAATATATTTATAAAAGGACCGTTATCCAAGGAACGACATTTCAGATCTACGATCTCGTTCTCCTTGGTAGCACTCGGGCGTGGCCTAATGTTAATGTAGGCTTTGCCATTGTGAAATGAGTCAAAATATTATTTATTTACTTATCTCATGATACTATCAAATTTAGTACTATATGCTCTATATAGGTAGTCACGTAGAACAACTGGTCAGCATCAAGAGACATAACGTATTGTTACTTATGATTCATCTACAATTTTTAAAGCAGGCAAATGGGTTCCAAGTAACAAGGTCGGTCCATGTCGATATCCAATATTAGCATATGTGACCTCCTGACATACCTACATCAGCATCCCACAGTGTCGTCCCAGGAAGAACTCTAGGATTCATCATCCATCTTCTAACCATGGGCGATGACTACAATCAGACATTCGGTAACAAGAAAAAAAAAAAAATACATCATTTAACTGCATTTCCATTCAAGGGACATAGCCTCAGTTCCATTGTCTGCCAGGAACTCATCATTTATACAAGACAAAAAGGCTCTTCATTCTGTATGCAAATATAAGCAACTTGATACAAAACGCATTCCCCCGTACCGGAACATCGTTCCCTAGCCATTATCGCTCGGCTTATTTTATTATACGGATTCTCCATTATATTAACATGGAGGGAACAATAAGGAAACACAATTTAAATAATATGGAAATACAAAGTGTATCATCATGGATTACTTTTTTCTTAATGTTAGTTCTATTCTGCAACATAACTTGGGGTAGCTCAACTTGGGTCCCATATCCCAACATAAGCTCCAATTTAGTCCCGAAACTTTTTCAGTTACTTCATAAGGATCAAGTTTATCCACGTTACACGGAAGGCTGGTTGGGCAGAATTCCAAGTCTATTTACTGAATTTTGTAGATATGATACATGTATAAATGAACATGAACGAACTAAGCTGAATGTAACTATAAATTACAGTCAAATAAGGCATTGGATGGTTTTGTGATGTTTACCAGACTAGAATAGCTTGCTGATGGAAAACATGAACCGTTAATATAAAATATGACCTTGTACTAAATGTTTTTTCTTGTCTGCCCACGATACATTTTCTCCAATATAAGAAATACATATCTTAGAAAAATTGAGAGTGACATAGCTCAACAGAAAAAAGAAATATAATATTTATATTTCTTTATTTATATTATATTATAAGAATATTTATATTTATATCATAAGAAATACTTTACAAATAACATCTATCCTGACTATATTGTAATATAAAACATATACAAATTGTACAAAAAAAAAAGTTTATTATTTTAGTCATTCTGTTAAAATGGCTATCCCCAGAAAATTATGCATTTTGTCCTACGTTGTGGTGGTACCTGATTCGAGTTCTAATATTCTGAACCAATTCGAGTTCATCCCATAACTTTAGTTACAATGATTGCTATAGTCCAGCTAAACAATAAAAACTTTCCAATCATGCAATGCTCAACTAAAAAAAAATTTATAAATCCAAAATTTTTATTTCATTTGATTAATCAATCACGTTTAATAAATAACCTCTCTTCCTATATATATTGAAGAAAAAAAAAAACAACGTAATTACGGTTTTGGTTCAACTGTTCAGAAAATAGAAATGTTGATGAATTACTTTAGAAAACGCCAAGATGAGATGAAGCCAGCTGCTGATATCGATGGCATGACCTTATTCAAAGTAGGTAATACTTTCTAATTAGAGCCTTAGAGTTAGCGCAGGAGGACGACGAGAAAGTTCAGTGAAAACGAAAATTCGACAACCCGTATGAGCTGACACTCTCAAAAGATAAAATGGAAATAGAAATCGAGGAATGCTTCGATAGAGGAACGAGAACTAAAGGGGACATACCGGACAAGACAAAAGTGGATCATGTCTCACTTTCAATGGCGGGAGCCAGCAATCAAATAATTGTCTTCCAAGAGTTTCTTTTCCTTAATTTAAAGTTGAGAAGCATTCATTGTAGCTAACAACCTCCAAACACTCTCAATTATATAATATGATCAGCTTCTTAATTAGCGCTTTCAAGGGTATCGCTTCCAAACAGAATATTAATTCTACGCAGTGGTGGATTCATGGAGGCTTTAGCCGCACAAAAAAATAGAAACTTTGTTTTCTTTATTGATTCATATTTTTTTTTACGAATTATGAATGAGACACTTGAGCAAGATATTTCAACAGTCATATTAAGCTCTATTTTTAACTTATAATGCATGTACTTCAGCTGATAAATGTCAAGCAGGCGTAAAAAGAAAAGAAAAATAAATAAATTTATCCTTAAAAGACAATTAATGTTACAAAAAAGAAAGTTAGTGTCTCTCCAAAATAAAATCCTGAATCCACTACCGATTCTATTGAAGAGTAAAGATTGCATGAAGATTAAGCTAATAACCTAGAATGATATACATTAACTGACGAATAGCAAGTTATAAAATCTGAAATTAAATAAGTAAGAGGTAGTAAGTACTAATAAAGTGAAAATTTATATGACTACTCGAGGCTAGAGCGTATAAAAAATACAATGGTTTATTTATTTACAGCGAAGCTTGATATGATAATACACGTTAAATTTAAATTATATGGCTTAACAATTATATATAATATTAGTAAGAGTATATTTTACAGCAGATTTATCTAAAATCATAAACAAAAAGTCGAACAAAAACCTATACAATTTTTAAATAAAGTAAATAGAAATTAATTCTTAAAGTAAATAGAAACTTGATCTCGAATAGTATTAAATCGAAATTGATCCATTCCTCCATTTTGTGATACTAACATTTTCAGACAACTATATAATAAATGTTGAACCTCTTTCCTAGAGAAAGCATCCCATATTTTTCCCAGATGAGAAGGGGGGCATAATATTGTTCAAAGATAAATTCGCCCTCGATAAATGGAACGAAAGGGATTATAATATCTAGTAAAGTTACTACATGATGAAACAGATATGCAACATTAACCTCAAAAGCATTTTTTTTTAAAAATACAATATTAGCCTCATTCACGACATTTTATAGATAATTGTTTAATAAAACAACATATAGGTATGGACTATGATCAACCGACAAGTATACAAGCCTTCATTGCTTAGTTCAGAATAAAATTTACAACTTCAGAAACAATTTACCGGCTAAGAAGAGCCTCAATTAAACTTTATTAGACATCTTAATCCAGTTTTCTGAGTTTATTGACAGCAATTACAATATTAGACTAAAACCTTAATTTAGGAATTGGGTTACGGTTCTTGCCATCGAAATTTAACACTTTCAGATAAATTCATCCTGTATAAATAGTAGGATTTAAAAGAAATTTCTTAAAAACACACGATATTTTATTACGAAGTATTAACTTAATTTCTGTTAGGAAAATAAAATAATTCATCCTTAAAGCAGCGGAGCAAAATATCAAACAACGCTTTAGAAGGTGAAATAATTCCAATGTGAAAATATAATTTAAGAGGTGTATTTAGGAACGTTGATGAAGACTAAATACAAAAATAAATATTTATTTCAACTTCAAAGTTATGAGTTTATTTCGGGACAGGTTGTTGTTCCAGACCGAGCAAAGAAAGTAAACATGAATGAGCCAGTTTTAAAGGAAAAATGGTTTCTAAAGAAGTATGTTTTCTATTATTCTTATATCCGTTCTCTTATGAATTATAGCCTGGATTCATTACAAAAAGTCATTAAGCAACATTTTACAAAATCAAACCATTAAGTACTTCGAACAATTTATAACTAGTGAATCAGAACATTGTGCGTATTGTGTAACTATTTTTAATATATAATATGCTGACTGTGGTTTTACATCGGTAAATAACCACGAAATTCATAAAGAAGCCTACTTCAGTGTTTAGATAAATCAAAAATCTACTCAGTGAATTACACCGACGATATGTCAGTAATTAATTTGAACAGAGTTAAATATTCGAAAATATTGACAAGACTAACATTTAATAATTACCGATTATTGAAACAGATTTAGAAGGTAATTTATATAATGAAAACATGTAATATTTCAGACATGAGGTACAAGAACGATACATTTAAAAACATAACACAAAAACAAATATATAAATAATAAAAGTATAAACCTGTGAACTGACATCGACAGGTGAGCGCCGACGTAGAGGATAACCACTAGGTTAAGGATAAGACTGAGTCGGAGGAGCCAGTTACGTCTTTGTAGCATCCTCTTCGTTCCGACAACATAACCTATGGTCAGTGAGAACTGAAAAAAAAAAAAAAAATAAATATAATAACAATAAATTGACAAAAATATAATATAATTGATAAATGTAAATATATAGGACTGATAAAAAGAATCACAACTAAAAAAACAAATATTATAGAAGTGTATATCAGAACATGTGTATTTTAAAAAGAGGAGCCCAGTTATATTATATATGATATATTATATATAGCCGGTAAATTCATAATTCAGAAGAGCCAAATATCAATAATAAATAGAGTATTAATTTATTTTTTAAAATTAAACCAAACTCCTGAATTAAGTACTTCGTTCAGGGCTTGAAACGGAAAATAAACTTTCATTTTTTAAAAGCTTCGGTATCACTGCGACTTTTACTATGAATAGTTGACAGTTCTTTTAAAACTACAACTTTTTCCCTAGCAACTTTTCCAGTAAAGTATTTACAGAACTTTTGTTTTTAAAAGCTTTTATAGAAAAGCTATGTCAATTTCGCTAAAAAGTCGATAAGTCAACAAATAATTGTTATTCGTAGCTAATCAAACAAACGACACATAAGAAGCATGTGTAATTATCTTAAGACAACTTAATATTCTGATCTGAGCCCAATTACTGTTTATTTCTCATTTAACGGATTTTTTTTTAAAGGACTTACATAAATAAAAGTTAAATTTTTAAGCCTAAATACAGAACTATAATAAAAAAACTTTTTTCCTGAAAAAAATTATAATCTATTTCGCTTTGGCAGATATATTCTAAATTAAATAATTTTAAAAGTTAAGAATGCAGACAAAATACACAAAGTTTCTTTGTGACCTTTCCTTAATCTTCTTATTTCCTTAACCATCACGTTTCTCTTAAAACCCGTACTTTTAGACGTCCTCCTGCTCATTGAATAAATTCAGAAATTAGAGAGTTAAGGGGAGAAAGAGAGGCTGCCAGAAGACGATGCAGACGTACACGACTACCCCAACACTATACTACGTTCAAAGTCCTACGACAGCACACAAATATCCTTACGCTGGGTCAAAGCGCAATACTTGGTGGCCTTTGACCTTAGTTTCCTTGGCAAGTGGACAAGCCTAAGGAAACTCTCTGTCATAAGCTCCAAAACCTGCACACGAACAAAATTCCTTTTTTTCAAACCATCCTCCTATATTCACATCTGACCTCATACCCTTTTCCATCACTGAAACTCCCTTTGACCCAGATAAATTTTTTTTTCTTGATATTTCTCCAACTGACTTACTCTATACTATCCTTAAATCCAAAACCAACGACTATGGTCCTGACCAAATTCCTATGAAAATCTTTAAACTCTGCCTTCAAACCTTACTTCCTATACTCCTATACTACAAATCTACAATTTTTCTCTCGAAAATATCATTTTCCCTAAAAAATCATTTTCCGGCCATAGAACAAAGTTTCTGCTCCTTTAATAGCTTCCGACCTCAGACTCATTTCCATTTTATCCAAGTCTCTAGAAAGATTAGTTCACTCTCAGTTGAACAACTTTCTTGAGCAAAACTGTCTCCTCAATTCTCTACAATCCGATTTTCGTTCCCAATATTCCACCCAATCTGCCTTGTTAAAGATTACCCAAGACATCCAATCATCCATAGGCAAACATAAAATCTCCATGCTAGTCCTTTTCGACTTCTCAAAAGCCTTCGACTCTGTCAATCATAATATCCTCATTTCCAAACTTTTTATCCCATCGCTCCCAGACAGTTGTTATTCCTGAAAAATCTCCTTTGTCGTCCCTTCAATTATCATGAGGTGTTATTCAGGGCTCCTCAAACTCTCCAACTCTATTTTCTCTTTCTATTAGCGACCTTTCTGACTCCATTTGTCACTCCCACTATCACTTACATGCAGACGATCTATAAATTTACTTATCGTTCGAACCAACTGAGCTGCCCGAAAATACCAGAGGATATTGGCCGTATCCACACACAAAAAAATAAACTGACAGCTTCTTGTAACATCCGTTGTTTCCCCCTAAATGAATACGGTTGTTTGGTGTATGGAGGGCTGTCCAAAAGACTGGAGGCGAGACCGAAGAAACTTATGATTTTTTTTTTTTTTGTCCTCCATTTCCTCGTGACTATTTTATATCAATTCATCTCATATATCCGGTAGCCGGGCAACGGCGATGGTGCGCACACGCGTTATCCCGTTTGACCACCCCGCCCACCGAAACTTATGAATAGCTTCATAAGATTCATCTTTGGGATTCCCAAGCGTTTTCAAGTTGGTACACAGAGTTGAAGTGGCTTTATCCTACTTCTCGACGGCAATTCCTTCTTGGTGTTTTACTTCAACTCCTCAGAACCAAAAATCTCCCTACATCTTAGAGCTCCTTACTTTGCGCTCCTCTATCTACTCTCTTAACACCAAATCTCAACCTTTAGATTTATGTATCCCCATAACACCACTTCATTCAGTAAATCATTAGTAATTCGTGCTACCTTCATCTCCATACGTCAAACCTTGTCCCTAAACTTCAAACAACTCTTATTCCACCACCTACTACAAATTCAAACTTCCGCAAGCTTGTAAGAATTTCTGGGTTATATAGTTACGTGTGTCACCAGCAGTTAATTGATAGGAACCATTTTATTTTTATTTATTCACTTTTTTTTCTCTCTCTTAGTATTTCTTGTGTATATTTGTATTTTTCCTTAGTGTCTTTATATATATTGAATTTTCGTTAGCCTTTTTTGTATATATTTGTATGATATCTAAATGCCAGACTAATGTACATATTTTTTGAACTCAACTATTATTCTAAGGGGACTGAAGTCCTAGGATAAAATTATTTTTCATTTCATTTCAAAGTTAATTACATATAACTTATTCCAGTTATCAGTGAGATGCGTGACTATTATATTTCATCTCTAAGCTGGAAATACATGTTGAGATAATTCAAATATAAAGGAGATAACGCTTTAGAAATCGAATAACCCCACTTTCGTCGAAGGTAGAATGAAACATCGACAGCAACGATAAAATAAATTATACTGCTGTAAAATAGATTACACAAAGATTAAAATAGTCGTTCCTATCGTCAGCTATGTGAAATGGTTTTATTTGTTGAAGCCATTGTTAATTGGAACATCCGATTACTTCACAAGGTCAATAAATGAAAAAAGCGCAACGAATGCATTTTCTGTAATTACGATGATATTAATGTATTCCACATGAAATGCCAACTTCCGTAACTTTAGATGAATGCATAAACAACTATTAATAAACAAATATTAATTTACCAGCTTTTTCTTTTAAGTTTTTTGAAACTCGTGAAATTTATTCAGATGAAACTGAAATATGTTTATATTAACAAAACTGATATTAGTTCGGAAATATCTGCTATTAACCAAGGAAACTGGAACTGGGTACAACTAGGAAATCCGCAGAATCCGCGAGAAACATCCGCAAGACAACCAATTGACATTGAAAACCGCCTATGATGTCATATGAGAACAGGAAAACAGATTATACAGAATTATTGTAGGGAGGTTTCCGATAAGGATATGTATATATCTGTGTCTCTTGGCTGTGCGGATGCGAAGAAGGATATCATCATGATTGGTTAGAATGATGAACAAGAAACATGAAGGATGAATGTTATGTTATTTTATGTTTTTTGTGTTTTATGAAATCAAATTACATGTTGCTAAGAATAAATTTGATTAATCACCAGATTTTTATAGTACAATTTCAAGTTGAGTGAGAAACAGAAGTATCCAGTACTTGAAGTGTTACAAGGTTCAAAACATCTACAAAGATTCATTCAGGTCAAACTATGCAGGAATGGATCCAAGAATAAATCTTTTTGCAATCTAAATATAATATGATTAAAGCTAAGAAGAAAGTTGGCAACATAAAACAGAATTAGAAAATTATTCACAATTGGCTAACTAGAGATGAAACGAGGACATTCTATTTGTGCCAACAGTTTGTTCCTCAGCTCGATGGATTGAACTGCGCATTTTCATTTGTCTCAATATTACCAGATATATCACATATATATATATATATATATATATATATATATATATATATATATATATATATATATATATATTTGAAATGGATAAAAACTAAAAATACTCAATATTTTCATATTATAGATTAACCTACTGTATATTAATAAACTTTTTATTTTTATTTTATGGTTTCTCCCGCAAAGGGTGTGAACTAAATAGGACATTATGTGTTACTCTTTTGAATAATAGATCATTATAAAGAGAATCAAATGCTAAACATTTCCTTTGTTTACATAATACATGTCCGATTTTTAGTTTCTGAGACATTATAATCGATATCATCAATAAAACTCATTATCATTCGGGTTTCAACCATATTTTTCCCTTTTCGCCTCTCTAAGACGGAGTCGCATTAAGAAACTCTTTTGAATAATAGCTAATTATAAAGAGGATGAACTGCTGAACATTTCCCTCGCTTACAGTATGCAGGTCCGATTTCCAGTTTCTCAGATATTTTAATCCACATGTAAGAGAATTTAAATTAGTTGACTCGAGCCGACTTTAACAGAATACCAGTTTTAGAATTATAATTTCTAGAGCGTTACACATCTCAGAAACATTCACTCACCACAAAAAAAAAAGTGCAAAAAGCGAGTAAAGAAGTTTCACTTCAAAAAATATAATTAATTACATTGATTGCTTTTTATTTTCAATAGATTTTAACTACAAAATAATCTTACTCTCTAAACAATTCCGTTGAAATTTAAATATAAGAAATGTTTTTTGACAAATAAACATTTAATAATCCCGAGGGTTGTTTCAAAACAAAAGTATAAATATCAAACACAGAGAGAAGAGAAAGCAAACTGGCCTAGTTTCTGTAATTGAACTTCCAAACGAGTCTATCCTAGTTCTTATAACTTACACCCAGCCCGGAGATTAAAGGACAAAGAGGTATTTATTTTCTCGTTTAAAAAAATAATTAATTTTTTGCAATTAGTATTGTTTATTATTTATCCGGAACAATTTGGTACCCATTAGCAAGCGTATAATTTAACTTACTAAACATTCAATATTATATTTTGTTTGATTTAATTTTAACTAACACTAAAAATACTGGCAAAAATACATCGTACATTCTATTTCTTCATGTCAATCATTAACTTTATGTTTGAATTATCAGAGATTTCAAAAGTCTTTCCACGTCATTATATTCTTTTGATTATAATCAATAGATTTATTTTTATTTAATACAGTTGTCAATATCATCAATTAAATAATATTTTAACTGATATTACTGTTACCTAAAGATGATTTCATTAAATTGGAGAAATTTCTTAATAAAATCAAGTGGGCTTTTATTTTAAATAAACCACATTAAAGGAACTTTAGAGGAAGACATATACGAACATTGGGCAGCACTGTAAAGTGACATGAATGGGGATACGACCTAAATGACATTAAAGACCACTTAATTATACAATGCTTAACCCAGTTCAATCAAAATTGTTAAAGCCGTTTTTGAGAAAATTGTAAAAATGTGTTTCACCATTGATATAAAGTGACAATTCCGGTTAACCGATTTTAAGGAAAAAGTTGCTGTAATATCTAAGACATATAACTGTCTTAAATACGTACTATCAATTTCGTACTTTTTGCTCTTGAGATAGACTGTTCACATACACACACACACACACAGACCATTTGGCGCGACTTGGTTATTTGGACTCAGCAGACCTCAAAACATGTATTTCCGTTGAAAATTTTCAAGATCGCAATACTTACTCATACTATATATTTCATACATAGGTATGTAAAAGTAAAAAAAAAAAAAAATAAGTAAAATTTAAAAAGAAAAGATGTTTGTGAGATAAAAAAAATCTCTAAAAGAGAGGAATTGAAATTCGAAATTTATAATTTAAATTTCTTATATTTATAATTTAAAAATAGAACATCTATTTACTTAGGGAAAACTTGAAATTGTATAAATTTAATGCTCAAATTATTCTTTCATTTTTCTAGTAGATTTTATGATTTATTTTTTTCAATTTAAAATCCTGTTATTAAATCAATTGTAATACTTGTAGAAATTGTCGAGTTGGCCATGAGACATATTGGGCGTATTTTCATAATACTGTACAAAAAAAAGTTCAATATATTCTATAAAATATTTAGGAATTATTATATATTTAAAACTTAATTACAAATCTCATTAATCTAATTAAGAGAGGATGAAAATATAGGTAAGATTAGCAGCCTAATGATATTTTAATAATTAAAAAAAATGTATTATTCAAATATATAAAACATTTTTCTATTTACATTCTGAAGATAGTATGTACGAATAATACCGAAATAACACACTATTATTCAAATATATAAAACATTTTTCTATTTACATTCTGAATATAGTATGTACGAATAATACCGAAATAACACACATTTAAATAACTATGAGCTATGGGGCTCCACCAAACCTTCAAATCCATCTCGCATCCAATCCTTACAATCCAAAATCCTTTGTAAAATCCTCAATGCTCCTTACTTTGTTACAAATAAAATTATCCATAATGACCTTAATGTTCCTTATTTATCAAATTGGCCTAATTCAGATATCTGTCCTTCCATAATAAACTTTATAACCATCCCAACCCTCATGTTTCTAACCTTGCTTCCTATTCGATTCCTGATAACCCTCCGAGGCGTCTGAAAAGAAGATGGCCACGTGATTTTGTAATATAGACATATTATTAGAGTGCTACAAATGGAAAGTTTCTCAACATGTGTTCCATGTCATTATATCCATGTGCGAATTTACCAAATGAATATTTTGTATACAGTTGTAAATATCATATAAATAAATTAAAAAAAAAATTAAATAACTAAATAAAATTTTGGGAGAGAGAGGCTGTAAAATTTCTATATGAGGAGTTGATGGCGGGGGGAGGGGGTGCGGTCACATAAATACTAAACTATACAAATAGTATTATTACATTTTTGCTGACGTTTCGACTTTGCAGGTTTTCATCAGGGCTACAAAAGATACAAAACACGGTGAAAATAAAATAAATGAATATAAGTAGATATAAAATAAGAAGAAGTTGTCTGATAAAGAAATAAAAAGATGACATCAGAGATATAGTGGGTGACAATGTAGTTAAAATATCCGTGTATTATATTTATAGAAGATACAAACAAAAATGGAAAATAAGTATGAATAAAAATATAAAACAAAGGAGAATATAGCATGTATAACTTGATCTAAATGTCGAATAAACACAGAAGCAATGAACATTTAGTAGTTTCTTGAATAATTAATAAGTGACCTTATTCTCAATTAAATAATATATATATATATATATATATATATATATATATATATATATATATATATATATATATATATATATAATTCAAAAAATAAAATAAAACAAAAACTATAGTAAGAATTGAAGAAGGCGGGAGGAGAACGGTACATCACAGTGTGTCCAGTGCTCCAGTTCGTGGCGGCCAAGGTCCCGCCCTCCTTTCACACTTTCTCGCGCCTCTGGCATTTGGCCCCGTCTGCAAGGGTGTGCCGTTTGGGGGAGAACTTCTTCGGCTGCCTACCGGGCCCGCATTGTATGGAGCCGTACGCTCCAATGAACCACGGAGGATACTACGTTCATATGTATCGATTGTACAAGTATCGCGGGAAAGGAATAGAAAATCATTTTCTGAATATATTCTCTTGAAGTATAATTTATTGATTGGAGTAAATGTTTAACAATCATAAAAGGTAGAATAAAATTACAAGCTGCTCAACTGCGTTGAGTTCCTAAAAGGCACAGCGTACTCATCAGTCCATTAGATAGTATTCAAGAAAAAATATAACAGGTTAATATATATTTATTAATACCCAATGTTTTTATTTTCATTACCCTTTCATAGAATTTAAAAAAACAAAAGCCAAACTTAAGCAATGTGTTGGTGATAAAGGATTTCCAGCTAGCCCAAAAAAATGGTTTCCGTCATACTCTGTAGCCAATATGAAACCAACAATTAAAAACTATCGATTAAAAAAAAAAAGCTTTTTTCGTTAGCACAAACTGTTACTAATAATGATGACTAAATCAGTATGTTCATTCTTCAATGATGACATAACTTCCATTGACAAATAAATCTGCTAAACCATCCTGTAATGAAAATAATCATTCATATAATTACTTTTGTTAATTGAAAATGATTATACAGAAACTTAAAAAAATAGAAGATAAAATAAATTTCAAGTTCTTGAAGAATAACCTCCAAGCAATAAAAAAAGAAGAAGATTCTTCTGTAAATGTTTTCTGTTGAAATGTCAACACATAACCTTTGAAATTCCACCTTCTAAACCGATAATCATCTAAATATCGAAAGTTGTGGCACATCATCGAACCAAAAGCTATGAAATGTTCAATATTAACCACTTAGGTACGGTGAACGGTTGAGGCAGCTGAAAGGGTTGCTCAAAACCTATTAATTAATGTCAAGGTCCGACACTGACAGGGTTATTACAACACACAGAAAACATTTCTTGTTTAAAAGAATATAATAATATCTTCTTCGCTGAAATAAAGCGGGGGAAACACTGGTAAAGAAAGCCAATTTAATGAAGCCCAGCCTCTCCAACTTAGCCACAAGTATCTTCTACTTCAACAGAAGCTGAGTGCTCGTTGAAGTAAACCAGAAAGAAGTATTTATTATTTCTGCACAGCAGTGATAAGAACCATCACACATTAGATGGGGCGTAAAACATCGGAAGGGATGGAGTTGAAAAATAAAAATTGATTGATTAATACATATGGAACTCACGAGTGGAATGATTATAAAACATAGATTAATCGTTTTTTTTAAGTTAGAAAAATAAACAAATTTAATTTTTATGTTTTTATATACCTTTATTTTTAAGGTATCATCACATAATAGCAGTGTGTTATTATAAGTTTCATATACCGGATATATTCATTTCAACAAAAGCAATACAAATAACATTTAAATTTAATGAACTTCAAATTAAATATTAATATAAATGAAAAAGTGAGCATTAGTATTGGATATATAGTATGAAAAGAAAGCATACATATATTTAGGCATAATAAATAAAATATTTATTTTCAAGTATTTAAAATGTAATTATGTTTAGAAAAAACATTTTTAAAAAAGTCTGCCAAGTAAGGTCAGTATAGCTTCCTCGCCGTTTTCATTAGCAAAATATTTTTATTATTTCATACAAAATATTTTTATTACAACATCTAACATTTTTCGTATGAAAATAAAATGTCTGGGAGAAGCCGATTTCGGAAATTCAGTAATCCTTCAACATATACGTGTTTGATATCCACGAGTTTTGTTCTTCAGCGAACTCGTTCCGCTTTTGCAGATTGCATAATTGATAATTCATGATTAAAACAAAAATTCCAGGGCATAATGAACATTCATATCAGTCTGTTAGTGCAAAAATATTAATTAATATGTAAAAATTGAGTATTTTACAAGAGAGTATAAAAACTAATAATTTCTTTATGCTTTATTAGAATAATTTCATATTTTATTGTCCTCTAATATTTTCCATTGTAGCAGACTATTGATATCAGTTACAGAATACAAAATGTCAAATATAGAATAAAATTGAAAATTTGTATATACCACCTTAAAAAAAATATTTTCCTTTGAATATGAATATGATCCAATTCTACGATTCAAAACAATTAAAGAGCTATTCCAATACTAACAAAATTATATTAAAAAAAGAAAATGTTTTTGGATAATGCACAAACATGTTCAAGGAATTCGTTAAAAGAATTGATAATTGACTTTTCCAAATTCATGAATGTATATTTTGTTAAGGCGATACAAGTTTTAAACAATAAAATTCTATAAAAATCTGAAAATATTCCTATCACTATCACTTTTCTTTTAAACTAAAGAGTATTAGTCCTAGAAAATAAAAATTGTTCCCCTATCTTCAATAAAAAGGTATAGAAAAATTAATAAAGAACTTTTACTACATTAAGTAAAATTTAAATCTAATTACACTTTATATACCGACAACCAACTATCGACCAAAAAATATGTACCCTTTTCTATTAATTTCATGAACTGCAGTGACAAAACTATAGTCTCATAATAAAGGACATGGCCATAAACGACATGCCTATCAGAATGCGACAAAAAAAAAGCTGGTTGAGAGATCTCCTTTCCTGATTTAAAGAAATGAATGTAGACAAGGAAGAGGTACTGCTGTGCATTATCCTTCCTCATGTCTAAATTGATTTTTTCCATATTTACTACAAGAAAATAGATATTGTCGTTTAATAAAATTTATGACAGTTGTAAATGAAGATTCGAAGGTAAAAAATAAAGGAAAAAAATAAATTACGATTAAAGATTTTTTAATTTCTTGCTTACTGTTGTTTACATCAAAAGCCATTTTTGGTAGATATAAGCAAAGGATATGATGATAGCTAACGAGTTTATCAAACAATTTTAAAATAACTTAAGATACATAAAGAAATAATTTTGAAATAAGAGGTGTTACATGGTCCTAGTATTTTTGTTAAAATCTATTTGACAACGAACTTTATATAATGCTTTGAAAACAATTTTCGTTATATGCGCTGTCATTTCAAAACGTTACCTCAGAGTCAAAGGAATACCGTTTTACTGTAATAATATCTATTTATCCTATTGACCAATAGCAATACCATCTAATGTACAATCTTTAACCTTTTGATATGAGATTCTTTATTGCAGTCAAGGCTTTTGAGGTCGGTCTTATGGTTTTTGTTAGCTTGATGAGAATTTAATGAACGACCTTTAAGAAGATTGAGTAAACGCCATATACAGTACACTATTTCTATTTTTTAATATATTAAGATAAAAATAAATAAATGAAATGATACGCAATAATGATAATTAGGGGTTACATACAAATCGATAGCTATTGATTGTATTTTGTAGATACATCAATGCGGTGAATTTGCTATTCGCGTGAGGTTATAGACATAAAACCATAAGGTCATTCATAAACACCTATTATATTTAAAAAATATAATTGCAAATAATTATTATTGAAAACCTCTCTATATAAAAGAAAGATCCATTTCACTTATTCACTTATTGATTAAGACTGCATCGCAAAAATAATATATCCTATGAAGCTGAAATTTTAACTAGTAATTAATCGTATTCTGTAGATTTAAGTTTTGAAAAAGCCGTTCTCTAAATGGTTACAAAAGAATATTTTAAAATCATAAAAATAAAAATGTTCTAGGTTTAATTCTAAAGCAATACATACACTTGGAAATTACAGGTACTTATATAAAACCTAATGAATTTAAGCAAAATCATCTAAATGTGACCAGTGCTAGCAATATAATACTGCTAGATATTAAAGTACAGTGTGTTTTAATCTCACCCGCTTGTTTTCTATTTATAAGAAAAATATCCATTTCTCTCACTAACTTGTAGTCAATAACTTGACGCTTGAAAAATTGGTTTTCTAAGTGGTTAAAAAATGTCTTTATAATCCAAAAAATATAAATTATTCTATAATTAACTGAATGCTTCCAATCAGAATTAACAGAAAATCGTCTAAATATTTATCAGCTATATATAGCGTGTTTTAATTTTATTCGAAGTTTTATTTATATTTTATCCTAAAATCCAGTCAAGTATGCCTTTACAACTATCCTTATCTTAAACTTGAGGTTCAGCTTTAATTTAATTGTAATAGCGTAAACGGTAGTTAACTATATATCGTACCAAAACATTTATTCAAACTTTATTTTAGAGGCTACACTATCCAAATTAATTGATTTAAGTACTAGATACTAATTTATTCAAATACGAAGTCTCGAATTAGAGTGTAATTAATTAGCTTCTCAAAAAATTGTCAATATAAATTTAAGTTTTCTTTGTAGAAAATATCCTTCTTTTTTTCCCATTAAGATACAGGGAAGTATTTAAATATATTCTGTTCTAAAATCGTATTTTGAATCTATACTTAAAATGAAGTATAAAGCAATTTATACCTAACGACAACAGTAACAAGTAAAAATTAAAAATTGAGTAAGACTTGAAGATAACCAATTACAAAATTTGAAAGATTTCGCTGCCAATGCCAAATATGGTGTCTTAGCTCAACTACTAATTACTCAGCTAATAACACGGACTAAAAAAAAATTAATTAGTAAAAAGATTTCCAAGTAATCTTTGTCCTTTTTAGTTTAAAAGTCATTTAAATGTCACACTCTGCATCATAGCCATCAGAAAATCGTTACTGCCGAAATAAGTAGGTCTGTGCAGTCTCTGACACGGTAATATTATTACAATAACCCTACCGTTACATCATTGCAACGATGTCCTACATAAAAGAAATTTTTCCTTATAGATCTTCTATCTGTCGCGTAAGCCATGACACAGATACGAGTTCAGAAGGGAAAATAATGACACTAAAAACGTGCACCACATTCTTGCAAAATAATTCCAGTTCCCGGACCATTTATGAAACTGGAGAATGATAGGGGGCACAGCTGTAGACTATAAATATTTCTAGTAGCTTTCAACATGAGGTATTTATAGCAAGATCATGGGAAATATTTAATGGTGTATTTTCCGCAGATCAGAGGAGGATTTTCTATAGATCAGAGATTCTCTAAAATAGAGATTTAATAGATTTTTTTGGTACAGTATATATTTAACTAGCGTTTACGGCATTGCGATTAAATTAAAAATATGAAAATTTCATTTGACTGAATTTTAGGATAAAATATAAATCAAACTTAGATTAAAACAAAAACCCGCTATCTATCTATATATAGCTAATATACTGAGCTAATAACAATGCTATATACTAGTAACCCAAATCGTCTTGTAATTAAACTTTTATCCAAAACAATTCAACATTTGACAATCCACCCTGGCGTCTGAAAAGAATATGGCCACGGGACCTCCTAAATTAATCTCATCATTGAAGCGCCACCAATGGGTGAGCTGTTTCACAAGCTCTTTTCATGTTATATATTTATATATTTTATTATATGTTTTATATAGTTACACAGTAGTTGTTGCTGTTTTGGGTTTAGGGGCAGAAAACTTCTGACGGTTATCATTCCTTTATACAGTAGTAAATTTCAATTAATGAATCAAATTTACTGTAAAGCATAATAGAAGAGAAGATTGGTTGGGGCGATCAGTAAAAAAAATGTAAAATAAATAAAATAAAAAGTACATTATTTTTTTACGACGTTTCGGCGCAAAGTTCAGGCCTTCATCAGGGCTGATGAAACGAAAGATTAGGAACATTGTGCTTATGGAAATCTTTCTTTTGATCAGCCCTGACGAAGGCCTGAAGTACGGGCCGAAACGCCAGCAGATATAAAAATAAATATACTTATTTGTTTCACATTTTTTTTACTGTTCAACCAACCAATCTTCTCTTCAATAAAAATTACTACTTGAAATATTACGCACTTAGCCATCGGAAGAAGAAAGGAAGGGGTATATGTTGGGGGGGAGGAGGAGGGGTGCTATGTAATGAGATAAGCCGAGCTGAGTCATGGAGCCTTTGTCCCGGAGGTCGTTGCATTAGCAAGCTGTCCCCGGCCATCCACCTTGGTTATGCACACGTTCTCTAAGTCCGTTCCTCCTTCGGCTACTGCAGTCTTAAAATACAAGAGTTTGAAGGAATCATTTAATATCACAGTCAACTAATTACAACATATCTTCATAGTAGCCATCCTAAACCAGATATAATAATAAAAAGAAGATTTTATTTTCAGATTTTTAAAAATTAGTGAATCTTGATACTTCTCTTATGTGCATAAATGTAGTTTAAAAAAATCTGGTATGGCCACTCACACGACTTTTCTACCTATTTCAAAAAGTGATTATATCTTGGAAAAAAAAAAATGAATCAGGTTTATTTTCCTGAAAGTTTATCAAAGAAAATATTAAAGTACGATTTATTAGATATACTAAAGCAATGTAAACCGGCTTGTCGGAGATCAGCGTAAAAAAATCAATACACTCTAAATATTGCTAATCTAAACTTTTTTACCTTAGCGCAATTTTGTCAAACAATAATTTCTATTAAAAATCGAGAGAAAGCTTGCTTGTGATACGGGCAACAGATTTTCTTACTTTTCTTTTATTCTTCTCATTTGCCGCTTAGACCCGTATTCTTACATACGAAATTGAAAGCTGTAACTTCGTCAATAGTTGTCCGAAATGAACGATTTTTATATATTTTTTTACGAAACTAAACAGTGTTTTCGGGGGCTCTGAAACTTCACTGAAAACCGCATAACGGAAATTTGACTCGATCGCAATACTTTCCTTAACTAGTAGGAAAATAGGTAATATATAGGTAGGAAAAAAAAAAAACGTTTAATTTTTGTTTACAATTTAAGTTTCTGAATTTAATATACTAAAAGACGTTAATGTTCATTTTCACAAAATTTTGTTAAATCTTCCATGGCTGTTTTCCAAAAAAATATTTGCCCTTTTAAACTAAAATTTAAAAAAAAAAAAGGTTTTTCTACACAAAGGAAGGTCTTTCTCAAGTATTTTGTTTAGAATTTAATTTAATTTAATAAAATATTTTTAAAAGTGATAGTACTATTCCAAACTTTTAAATATAAATTTAATATAATAAATTATAAATTTTGATGACTTTTTATCTATACTTTTGATTTTTTATATTCTTGTTTTATTAGAAATGAAAAAAAAAATCACTAACTTCAGTTGGTATTTCTTGAATGTACATTGATTTAATTTATTTAATGTATTTTTTAAACCTTTTTAATATAAGTATTTTACCCAATCCAATTAAAAATATAAATATAATCCATGAAATGCCTTGAATTCAAGAAGGTGTTATACGTACAAGGAGGAAATGCCAAAAGAGCCCTCCCTTGACCGCCGGAGTTATCGCCATCCTAATAAAGGATTCCCAATTCGTATATACTGGGTATGTCCCAGACTTTGTCCTTGGCTAATACAGGAGAATAAATAAATTAACTGCAACTGCCTATATACAAGGAACAACTTTAATTTTCAATTATTTTACTTACATTACTTAAATTAAAGTAAAACAAAACATACGAAAAGTATATATAATTTTCAACTCCAGGTTTCAATGAGAAACCGTATAAATGTCAAATCCAAACTATTCAGATTCAGTTTTAATGATGTAATTTTCATCATAGTGCGAGTTATTTAATTGCACCTACTAAAGCAAGCAAAATACTATTACTATTAAATAGAACGAAATTTCTGTGTGTATAAATGAAAAAAAAAACAAAATCTAAATCAAAACCATTTGTTTTTTTGCGGTTTCGCATTGAGTCTGACTATGTATTTTATACTATAATATCGATAAGTGTCCATTCGATCGCACGCGACAAACAAATAATGACAGCGATACTGATTTTAATCTATATCTATATTATTAAATCAAATAATCTACCCAATATAAAAAAATCTAGAATATGTAACTTATGTATAATTCTGCAATAGCTGGAGTACATAAGGACGTTAATGAAAAATATATATACTTCTTAGCAGATATAAACATAAATCTAAAAATTTAATGAAGTGATGATTTTTCGATTTGGTGAAACATGCTGAAATTATTGGACTGCTACGTTTACAATCGATTAGAGGTTTTACTATGAGTCATCAGCGTCCAACAGCTCACAGCTTTTCAGGTTGGGCAAAGCTGTAGCGAACGAACAAACCACACCAATTCTTTTTTTTAATATTTTTTAAAAATTTATTTATTATTATTTTTCTTTAGGAAACCAAAGAAAGAATAATGGGTATAATGGATATAAAGGTGTGCACCTATTAATTATTTTTTTATATTTTTGTAAATCATTTTTTCTGGATGATGTAGTTCCCTTAAGTGGAAATATGAACAACTCGAAACTAAACTCTTAATGCTGGTTGCTGCATTATCAATCAATAAAGAATCCAACGCCAACTTCTGTTCATTAGAAACAGGGTTAAACTACTCCAAGAAGTGCTAGTGATAGACGGTCATGGGACTGCACAAAGCCTGGCAATTAGTATCAGAGTGCCGGTGAAAGGCACTTTCTGAAACAGAGGCAGAGGCAGTAGCTGAGGCCTATTGAAAATCATCCAATGGAGGACTTGAAGGACTTATGTAAGGGACCTAGGACCGAGCTCTCCACTCCACCAGCGAGTATTGAACCAGAGTAGAAAAAAGATTCTCAGGCCTGTTCAGAAGGAACATAATCAAAGACTGGCCGGGATCTTCTTATGGAATAATGGATATTAGGGCTTTATGGATCAGAAATAAGAGCTAAAATTCAAAATTTAAATATGATTAATAGATAGATAAATTTGATTTATGCTATTTTGTCTTGATTTTAAATACTAGTTTACCCGCAATGAAAACTCACGCATTAGGCATCTATCTTTCTCCCTAATGTATTCAACGCATGTGTGACATCAGAGAAAACATTATTAATTCTATATAATATATAATAACATCAAGATATCCTATTCAACACACCCAGCTGGTGGAGCTTCATACTTTACCAGGGCTGTAAAAAGAACAATTTTTTTAATAAGTAATCAACTTTTCTCGATGGAAAAAATATCTCCAGATTAATAGTTAAGCAACAAAATGATAGTTACCCCTGAACTTATCCATTACTGTAATCGCTCAAGACCGATTTGTTTGGTATAGAAGATCCTTGGTTTTAGTTCCTCGATTGCTGAGAGTATCGAAGTCGATTACTCACAGTATAGAAGCCTCACCTAGATATTTTTTTTATTTATTGAAAACATAAAAATATTCTTTCTATATAATTCAAGGTTCCCTTAGGAACTAAGAACCATTCTCATCCATTTTAGTATTAGGACAGTAACAGGTAACAGTATCTGAAGTACGGGTCTCCTACGGCGATTATTTTACAAATTATACAGATGTTAATTTAATTACATTTGTGTTGAGCTCGTGTTACCTCGTTCTCTCCTAATACAAAATAAATATTTTAGACCAAAAATTTGTATTGGAAATGGTATTCATCTGGAGGTGGTAGTTTGATTTTATTTAGGCGGCAGCAGTTATTTTTCGATCTAGCCATTTCCTCTTGAATACAATATATTAATTTTTATATTATATGTGATATTATTTACATTATATTGTGACATAGTTATAATTATTACGAAATAGAAAAGGAAGCACAGTATAACGCACAATAAAAAAAATAGAAATAAAAGGCTCAAATTGACTTATATGAAGCTGAACAATTTGAATATGTATTATGGTTACAAATTGGCAATAAGGCGCGATTTATAATGAGATTTTTAAAGAAATTAAAAACTCGTTCGAAATGTGTTTCGTTCAGTTTTTTTATGATTCAAAATTTGTCTAAACATTAGTTTCGTTCACTTAATTTTATGATTAAAAATTTGTCCGAACTGTGGTTTCGTTCAATTTATTTTATGTTGATTAAAAATAATAATACGATCTGCACTACAGATTACATATAAAATAAATTAAAGTTATACAGTTTGAGCAACGAGTAGTAAAATTAAGTTGTATAATTTGTAAAATGATAGTTGGTCTGTCGTTAGGCCGATATCATATTATTTTTATAATAGGTTCATATTATATTTCCCTCTGCTATTTTCGTGTTTAGCAGACTACTTTTAGTCTTTGCAGACGACAAAATATCACTTTTAGAGCAAAGAAAAAATATATGTAAAATTGTTACATGCGACATTATGCACTAACTGTAGCGATATATAGTTTAGATCGTACCAGCATAGAGAAAAATATTATTTATAGAAAAAAAAACTCATATTTCTATATGAAGAAGTAATTAACTAAGATTGGTGCAGACTAAAGAACATATTTGATTTCTTATTTAATTTAGTTTTTTTTGGGAGAATTTAAATATTATAATCAAAGTACTCGTAAAAATAAAAGTAACTGAATCAAATTAACAAGCATTTTCAAAAAACAAAAACATTTCATTTTGCTTTGCATACACTATCCGTTTGCAACGAGTTGGAGGTAATTGAATAGCACGCGCCTAACAAATTATCATAGGTCAAGTTCTATTAAAAAAAAAAAGTGTCAAGAACTTCAATCGCGCATACATTATCCCCTATAAATGCAATTCAGCTCGGATGTTTATCGAAGGCCAGATGTGAAAAGAATTATTGCATAACTGCAGTGCAAATAATATCCTAACACGACTTTGTACCTAGCAATACACAATTCATTCTTCATTATAATGCTCTAGTCTTGTCTCATGGTAGTTTGTCATATATTTTAATCAATCAGCTATGCTATGAAATTAATAAAATTCAATAAAAACGGTAGTAAGATTTGTTTAATAAAACAGGTATTTTTCAACTTAATGATTTATAGATCCTTTCAGTTGACAGAATGACTAGTTTCAATTTCAATATTTCTGATTATTAATTTTAGTGATATTTCTAGTAGAAAAATTTATATATTTATTCACAGTCCTATATTTCATAACTTCAATCACCTATTCTGGAATCAATTTACTCATTCTCTGTACAGATATTATAAAATTTTCCTGCTAAAATGGCTTTACTAAAATAGGTTAAAATTGGAGCTAGTCATTCTGCCAATTGAAAGGCTCACATGCTGGTTATATATCAATTAAAAAATTTAATTTTAAAAGTTCATTTCATGACGTAATTAAAAACTTCATAAAAATCATGTTATATGTAAATTATTTAATAGCAACCAGCAGCATTTTACGGTTATGTCAGCAGTAAAATGTTATATATTTAACGAGCAGTTAAGTAACGATACGGAGAGTAAAGATTGAAGCAACCCACCAATTAAGCAGAAAAATATCACTTGTGTACTAGTGTAACGGTGGAGAAATTGTTGACTGCAATTAATAGAGTAGGAATATTAGTTAGTTGCGGAGCGTCAAAGCGAGACAAATTTTATTTTTATTTTTGTTTCAAACTGTAACTACAACCTCCTAATAACTTCTTAATCTTAAACCACTATATTTTAATTTAAAAAACATTTTTATTTTTTTAATTAGTGTATATAGGTGTGTATGTGTTCTTTTTATTTATTTATTTTTAAGTTATTTTATTCTTATTTATTGTATATATATTATTTTTCTATATAATTTATTTTATTTATTGTACATAGAGTGTAAATGTGATCTCTGATCACTATTATAAATGTCATTTGAGACAGATTGTAATATTTTTCAATAAATGTGTTTTAAAAAAAAAATAATCTTTATTTGTTTTGAAGGAAGAACCCCAAAAAAATCTAAACCACTTCAATTTTAAACTTTGTTAGCAATTTAGTAATTATTTTTCATATTACTATTTTCAATATTCCGGAAGATGTATAGTTTTTGTATTATTATACAAAAGAAAGAAATCTGGTTTCATGCAAAATAATGTATGAATGTTTATGAACATTTTATAAGATAAGAACAATATTTTCTTTATCTAATAGCGGAAGGAAAGGAGTAAACTTATTTAGAAAATCCAAATCTAAAAAAAAACAATACGATCTTCTCTTACCTAGATATAGAAAATTACATTAAATTGAACTGAATTCTATGGAAAACAATATCAATCAGAATTCTTCTATAAAAAAGAATATGCAATTTATTCACATCATACATTTGCTAACACTGGTTAAATTCTGATTTTTTAAAATTATTTTGGAAAGATTCTAATTACATTTCGAACAATTCTAAATATAATTTGTCATAAAATTTTTATTTCTTGAGTTATATCCTTACAAGATTTTCTTTTTGTCATCACATTTTTCCTGCTTATTCCAAGAATGCATTACGAAAAACAGAAAGAAAAAAAAACGGTTCAAGAGACCATAAACGAACCTGGCTGAAGTGACAGAAAATGAATTTTTTGGACTCAGTTGTAAAAACGTAAATATCTGTTGAAAACCCCACATTGAAAAGTTTATGCGATTACAATACTTAACTAAGCTAGTTAAGATATGAAGAAAAGAAATACTACTTTTAGGTTTAAACTCTTAAATATTGAATTTTTTAACATATCTTGATACCAATATATTTTTGAAAGTTTCAAATAAATAAATATCTTGAAAGAAAAAAAAATAGTTCGATAACATTTAAATATAACTTAAGATTTTATTGTACTTTTGTAATGAATCAAACTGGCGTTACGATATCATCAGGAAAACAACTGCTTACCTAATCAATAAGATAGAGTAACGACTTCCGATATCTGACGATGGATTCGCTATTCTTGCAAATTACGTTAAGTAAGTAAATCACCACAGAAGAAAATAACTATTTAGAAAATATGCATTTATAACAGTTTAGAATTTTATTTTATTAATTATTATATCCGGAGTAATTTATTGTTGTAATGAATCAACATTAATTATGAATATTACAATGAAAAGTAGTTCTAGTGTCAATTAATTACTCAAAGTATATAATTCAGAACGATATCGGATTAGATGACGCATTGCGGTTGTAGTGATGAATATTTTCGGCCTTATGATTCTCAAAATATTAGCAATATATTTATAATGGAATGTATGTTCCACTGATCGGTCATAATGTCCCATTCAGGCGATATTCAAACAATTAAGGATCGGTGTAAGCGATGGAGTTGCAGGAATTGATAAGGAACGATTTGCTTAAAACAAGACCATAATTTTTCAAGAATGTTTCTTATACTTTCAACAAATATTTAAGGAGGTTATTATTCATTAAAGTGTTTGCTGTTTAGTTTTATTATTTCATCCAAATCAGCTGTTTGAAATAAAAACGTTTACTATGCAGACATTTTTTATTTTCGTCTTGATAGTAGCGAAAACATACTGGGACTGGGAAATAGTGCGATTAAATCAAGATCTATTAAGAAGAAATGGTATTCGTTTAAATTTGAGCAAGTCGAGAGGAAATCGATGAGCAATTGCGGAAATTGTTTCAGATACATCTGGAAACATAATGTATTTAAGCAAAGTAATTTATTAGTTTATGGAACCAATGTTTACTGAATCTTTACATTACTGAATTATTATTTTACATTTGCCAAATCCTTTGGCACAAGTTATAAACGATATCCAACATTATTTCAGTTTTTCTTCCATCGAAGGCTAGTTCTCATCGGTGAATCCAGTTTAAACAGGCAGCTATTGATGACATTTTATTTACAATTTTGGAAATTAATATCATTAAATTATTAAATCAACGCTACTGAGCAAGTTTTAGGGTAATATTAAGTAAGAATAGGTAGAAATGGGAGAGAAGTAGTAGCGGAAGTCATCTGGTTTTCCCAGACTTAACGGTTCTTCCAGCATTCTTAAGTGAATAGTTTATGTCAGTTGGATTGAATATACAATATTATTATCCATTCACCCACTGTATGGCACAAATATCACAACAATAATGTCTCGGAAGGTAGCCATAGCTTCATTGTTCATATTTATTGATAAAACCTCGAGATACATGGAAAAAAACGATTAGGTTATCCCATTGGAAAATATCCAACCAGTTTAATAGTAACAACAATAAGACACAGCTATCAATGAGCTTATACTAATCTAATATTGTAGCCTTTCAAGAGTATAGAAGTCATAGTTGGATATTTGTTTTTTTTCTTTTATTAAATACATCACAATGTTTCTTCAAATATTGTTTCAATGTGCCCAAGGGATCACAGATCCTTATTTTCATTAGGTCTTAAATCCGTCGCAGACTATAAAAATTAATTTTAATCACGTGATAATAACCCCACATTAATCTCAGCAACTAATAGGTTTTCGGCAATAATTAAACGGATCATTTTTAAGTATCAAAACACAGGGGTCTTGGCGATCGATTCAAAAATTTTAAAAGACAGTTTGTCTGATCTCAATTTGTTGACTTATAAACCTCTCATTTTTTTTTTATCAACTTTAAGGTTTTAGAAAAGTAAGTAGGGGGTGCATTCAATACATTACAATATTATATAATAGTATATTTATTGCATTGTCCAACGTTTCGATTTACGTTGTAGGTCTTCTTCAGGACAAAAAAAGATATATGTTAATGTTACAATAAATGATATGTAAAATATTTTTGTTGATATTGAAATAGAACAACCTATTAGAGAAAGTAATTGTGGAAATTTCAAAATATAATAAGTGATATGGTACAATTACAGTATGGATTGAAATACAATACACTGAGTAATGTATTCATTAATATGATGAACTGAAACTGAAACTGAAAAGAAACTGAGTCTAGCGTATAAGATTAAAATGTAAAAAAAGAATAAGTTATGATAACGTTTAATGCTCCAGTACATGTAAATGACTATTGACATTCAGTTCAGCATTTATTAAAGTTGTAGAAGGAATTTAAGGTTGAACTTCTCCATGAAATTTCCTTTCGTTTGATAAATCGTTAAAAAAATACACTACTCATGGAAAAGTGAAAAGGGAACATTGTTTTATCTATACTACCTTGTATATTATTGTTATTATTATTTATTTATTTTACTTCAAGACTACGTGGTTTAGTTATTATTATTTTTTTGATAGATTTCAAAATACATTGTGAATTCTCTGAATAGACAATGAAAAATGAAAGGTAGAGAGACTGTGGAATCAGAAAGTAACCGTCCCTTCACTCTAATCCTACGCTGCTTCAGGTCACCTGGTGTTTGCATTCCAGTCACTGTTCTTTGCACAAATCGTTACGGTAAGCCGATGGCTGTTTCAACCCACCCTGGGTATCATTTTTCTCTGACCATCCGAAATTTCTAAATAATGTTTAATATAAAATTAATATATTCCGTTCACATTAATTTTCTCTTAATATTATTCAAGTGTATAATTTATAATTTTAATAAGAGGAGTTTAGCAAGATTTTATGTGTGATTAAACTGCACAGAGTGTGTACTTAAACACAACAACTGTAATTAGCGTAAATCGTTAAAATAGATTTACAAATCAATATCCGAAATCAAATGTCTTCCTATCGCCGAGACCCTACAGCAAACAAAGATAAATTATTTAAAATTTGATACTTACTCATGTAATAAAATTTATTTTACCTCAAAGCTGTTTTTTCTTCCCACAAGAAGCGATAACTTTAAACCGCTAAAAGCTTTGCATATTAAACTACCCTTTCCTTCGGGGAGCAAAATTAGTGCTAACATTACCGTAAATCAAAGAGTCGCGTTTTAACTACTTGCAGGTTATAGCGAGCCTGTAAAATTTTATCGTTTGCAGAAAAAGAATGCTTAACTTCGTAATTAAAAAAAAAAAAAAAACCGATAAATTCTGCTATCCACTGTAGATGATTATAAGTGGAATTTTTTTTTTATTTATTAATCTAGATATATAAAATTATTAATGTCTTTATAAAATTATCAATTGGATTTTTTTTTTACTAATCAACTTAAATGGCAGTGTCTTTTTCAAATAAACTTGATATTTAATAAAAAAAAAAAAATATATCAATAAATTCTAAACAGTAAATGCATTAGAGATTGCAATTTACTTTTAAAATTCTACATTAGAATTATATATAATGTAATAAAAATGTCATTAAATTAAGAAAATATAGAAGTACATTTTTAATTTAATGTACTTCTATATATTTCTATGTACTGAATATTTCTTGAACTGGTTATGGATTTTGGTTCGTAACTCTGTCGGTTATAACTTTAGTTGAGTTAATAGTTGACTTTACGTTGCGTATAGGTAGCAATCGACACGATTAAATTTGTTAGGAATTATTCTGTATTTTTTATCAAAATAGTAGAAATATTAATGATTAATAATGATCATAAAAAGTTTAAGTATAACTACCACCATTTCTCGTTTTAAAGACAATCGTTCTTTTTTTAAATGTTTTTACAGGTTCTACTCAAATACAGCTATTTATTTGTCTATATAAATCTATTTTATGTTATATATAAATAATATTTTAGGAAAATTAATACGAATGAAAAATCATAACATTTCTTATACATAACATTGTGAACAGTGTTGCCCAATATGAATAACAGTACATTGGAATGAAAGTTCCAGGTGTCTGAAGGAAACTAAACAGCATAAGATTATTGCAAATGGACGGTTACTTTCTAGATTCCACAGTCTTTACCTTTCATTTTCCATTAGCATCTAAACAAACTTAAAATGTTATACAAAATAAACCAATACAGTATAAAATTAGGATAAGTTAATTATAGGCATATGTTATTCATTATATAAAAGATGCAGCGTATAATAATTAGAACAAATTATAATTTATCTGTTTAAGGTTCATGAAATAGTGATAAATCATAGGGGTTTCGGATACTTTTAACAGTAAATACACAATAAAACTGATTGTAACTATTTATAATCAGAGAGCAATAGGAAATGGCCTGGAAAGGGAGAATCAAACTAAAAAAGAGCAGGACTGCCCAGTTAATGGACTATCAACATTCCTTTTGTTATGTTTCTTGCATAGAAGAACTTCATAATGTCATGACTCACATAATCTCTAACTATCCACATAGCTACATTATCTTAACCGGTGATTTTAATGGGCACATGAATGTTTTATACCTCTTATATTAAATTATATATATATATATATATATAGAGAGAGAGAGAGAAAGAGAGAGAGAGAGAGAGTGAGAGAGAAAAAAATCTATGGACTAAACCACAGATGGAGAAACTATGGCCTTCGTGGGCAAGCCTCCGTTAGATTTGACATCAGAAATAGGTCACGAAAATTTTAATTTGATAGAATTAAATTGAATATGTGTGCATCCGGATATGTGTGCTTGCTTATTGCTGCTTCTAATGACTCAAAAACTTTCCCGTCCGTGGAATAAATCACAAAAATTTTCATAAAAATCACGTCTACTATCCTACCACACAAAATCTGCGCTTTAATATATTTTTATTAAATAGGGCACATTGAAGATTACTAGTGTGAGAAAATTAGTTTTTTACAAAAACAAGTAGCTATTAATTTGAGAGTGGCATGACTTTTTTTTTTTTTTGTTGCTAGATTGACCGTCATATACGCTCTTGTGGCTACGATGTAATGTTTATAAAGGTATTTATGAAAAATCTTGAAAATTATTACATAATGGTTTATTATTTAAAAATAGTTATACATCAAATATATATGATGTGTCACACTACATTGCTTTACTACTTACGAGATAAATTGCATATAAAAATTGCTTCTTTAAGATTTTTATTTTTCACTCAATAAATTTTTAAAATAAAATTCTTCTTTTAATTAAATTGCCGACTGCTTCCGTAAATTCATGTTTTTGAGATATAAAACAAAATAAATCTATTTTGCATTAGATCATGTGCAAAAAAGCTCGGAACGACAGGCCACTGCAACAAGCTTTCAGTTTTCGATAGTTTTTTGTTATTTATTAAATAATTTTTTAGTATAATTTAATTAAGCTTTGATCCTAATACCAAACCTCAAAACAATCGTCCCAGTAGTCTCGGAGAATAGCCAAAAACTTATTTTATTAAATTTTCAGATTCTATCTATCGGGGAGGGGGAGAGGGGAGGGGAGGGAGGGCTTCAGCCTGAAAGCTTTTTTTTCATAAAAATAACTATAATTACTTTGGAAAAAAAAGAAAGAAAATAACTACCTGCATGAAATTGTGTTTAAGTGATTCCTAAAGACCTTTTAAATGTAATTACACGAACAATAATACTTTGAGAAATGATTTTTTAATATTTTTATACATACATATACATATATTACATTTGGGGAGAGGGGGAGCTTCAGCCCAAAGGCCCCTCCCCCCGTAGATCCGCCCGGAATCGCGAAACAACATCTCACATTTTGATGGGGGTTTAGCTTCTTCATTGGTCGATTACAACGGTTTCTTATGGAAATCATAAACCAAAAGCATACTTGCCCCAAGTTAGTTAGAGCTTGCCCCAAGCACGGGCAGCTTCGAGGACTATTGGCCAATGAGAATGATGACAATCCTGTTTTCGATCCGATTGACCCGTTCATCCGACCCTGTGTTGAGGATGACAATGGAGACGCAGAACTAGGGCGACCCCTGTGTAGGAATTAGCAGTGTGCAGAGCAGTGCTCTCATTACCGCCCGGTCCATGAACCAGCCACCGTGTCCAAATCGGTTTGTCCTTCCGATGGGCCACGTACTCCAGGGAGCGATCATCGTGCCAATCTCGTTCAGTATTCACGCCGGCTCCCAGTCTTATTACCATCCCTGGCTCTACAATAGCATTTGGGACACCTCCCGAATTCCATAGTCTCTAAGATTATTATATCATGGTCAGTTGGTGGATCTAAAATATATCTAATGCTAACCTTGTGATTATCGGGAAATAAATATGTATAAATAGGATTAAAAAAAACTATATTTAAATCCAACTACCCGGTGAATAAATGTATTTATATGATATAAAAGTTTTTCTCGTTGTAACTTATAAATATTAAAATAAATGGCTGAGAGATTACTTAAAATACTTCTGTATATTATAAAAAGAGCTTACAAGGTTCTAGTAGTCGTCGATATGATATAAAAATGAAAACATATTTTATACTGAACGTAAATAAATTTGATTTTTTTTTTTTTTTTCAGAATCATATTTTAATAACTGCGAGTTACCTAGGACTCTACCTGGACAAACGTCTTGGAATCCTCATACCAGACTGAAACGACAAGAAACAGCTCGATGTTTCCGACTACTTCAGCACTTACTAGACAAACGCACTAACCTTCCAATTAATTACTAAAGACACATTTACATGACTATAATAAGGCCTATTTGGAATTATGGAGTTGAGCTATGGGCTTCCACCAAACCTTCAAATTCCTCTCGTATCCAATCCTTACAATTCAAAATTCTTCGTAAAATCCTCAATGCTCCTTACTTTGTTACAAATAAAATCATCCACAATGACCTGAATGTTACTTATGTATCATATTTGGCCCAATCCAGATACCTATCCTTCCATAACAAACTTCATAAAAATCCCCACCCTCTTGTTTCTAACCTTGCTTCCTATTCAATTCCTGATAACCCTCCGAGGCATCTGAAAAGAAGACGGCCACGTGATCTCCTAATATAGACATATTATTCGAGTGCTACCAATGGGTAGTTTCTCAACATGTGTTTCATGTCATTATATCCATGTGCGAATTTACTAGATATATATATTTTTTTATACAGTTGTAAATATCATATAAATAAAAAAAAAAAATTAAAAACAGAAACAAAATTTTAAAAATAGTGAATAAGTACCAATTTAAAGTCGTTTGGTCAAATAAAATTATAATATTTGAGCATTATTAAGTACTGTTACAGCGACGGATTGGTAGACCAAACTACCTACGATTTAATATGGTTAATATATCATAACAAAATATTAGTAAATTCGACAATTAATATATTTTATTATAAACAAAACATCTTGAAACCAACAGGCGAGATTGGTTCATCATTTTATATAAATATGTTTACACAACAAAGGAAACCGCAGATCCGCAATAAAAAACGAAACTTTATTAACACTGATAAAGAGTTAACCAACCCATATCTTGTGAAAGTTTTATTAGAGAGAAAAAAGAAACTATTTTTTCTTTTATATGTACATAATTGTTCTCTATTAGGTACGTATTTGTAATATTTTAACCACATATTTTAACTAGTATTTAAACTGAATAATAATTAAATATCTTAAAAATAATTTACATGTAATAGGATTCCAACAAATCAACCTTGGTCAAACGTATTTCTAAATAAATATTGCCTCATCGGAACAAATCAATTAATTTCTTTTTATGCTATTTTTTCATACCTAAATCTTTATTGAATTCTGTGATAATTGAAGTTTAGTAGCGATTTCAAAACAATATTTCACAAAGACACTATGTAAGTAAGAACCTATTTATTTATTTTTTAACTTAGAAACAGCATGATGATTTTATCTGAGGATTCAGGAGGAAAAAAAATAACATAACAAGAAGAATGCGAAATAGATCTGATAATTTTATGTGGGGTCAACTTAAATAATCATTTATGGAAATATGAATAATTATTTAGCAGCTTAACTATTGTTAAGAATTTTTATCGGTAAAAAAAAAATGTTTTTAAAATTAAGTATTTTTTATTATGATATATTCTATTGTGAACCATTAAAAAAAAATTTCTTTCATGTCACGCGACTTACTATTATTAATACAAAATCCATATTCATAGAGCTTCATGTATATTCAAAGAAAATTATTCGGATTGTTAAAAACCAATGTTTATTTGAATACATTAAAATAGAGCCAAGATATAAATCATCAATTAATTTCTTTATCAGAATTTGTGTTTTAAAAATATAGCTCACAGAAAATTAATTTTTCATTAGTTGAATAGAAAGTTCCCAAGCGAATAATTCGCATAGCAATCGGTCAGTGAACGAATGCTAATATAGTCTGGATATAATGGCAATCTCTAATGGGAAGAAGGAAAATTTTTCTTTTCTCATTCGAATTTAGTTCAGTCAAAAATAACAAACAAAACGTGACTTCAAATTAGAATAGACAGCATATGTGCTAAACATAAGAAGAAGGAAATTTTTTTCTTTTCTCGTTAGAATTTAGTTCAGTCAAAAATAACAGATAAAACATGACTTCAAATTACAATAGGCAGCATACGAGATAAAAATAGTCCGAATTTGATGATTTGCTTTCATTTTGTAAGAAATTTGAAATATTTTCTAATCATCATGTTCATTATGAACCATAAAATGTAAAACTTATGATTGGTAATAAAATAAAAGTACAGCTAATAAAAAAATATAAAAATAAATAAATTAATAAAAAAAATTAAAAAAATATCAATTTTACAACTTAGATTTTTAACTGCATTTCATGAACGTAAATAAAGTTTCTTTTCCTTTAAATATATTTTTCCAGACTTTTCTGAGAGATGTGATTATTTTTCGTATTTGAAGGAGAAGATAATCTGTAAAATAGTGACTAAATTATTGGATCTGATGAAGTTATTATTGCTTCTTTTTATGTTAGGAAGCTGTTTAAATTATCCTTTTGGTGGCTATGTCATTTTTTAAATTTAATGTAAAAGTAACATCTGAAGTAACTATGTATTTTTTAGAGCTTTTGCTAATCACGTTGTTGCTCCAGCACGAGCAACTACGCAGTTGTTCCTGATATTACTTTTATATTTAATAAGAAAAAATTAAATTATGACAAAGGAGCAGATAGTTTGTGGGCCAGACTCTCATACCGTCCTTCGTTATGTTCCTTGAAACTATTTATTAAATAAAAGCCATTGTTTCCACAAAAAAAGTGAACGCACTGCCCCACAATGGCGTCCAAACATGGCGGATTGACGACTTCGACTTTAGTTAGTTTTTTGGTCACTGAGAATCAGCATTTGGCTTGATTTCGTTATAATTGGTCTTTTTAAGCTGAATATTTAGAGAATAATAAAAAATGAAATAATTAGCTAAGGCAATAAAAAACACCAGTAAATTCAGTTTTTTTAACAAACAAATTTTCAAGTTCGAAAATCAAACGTCGTTTTTAACTAAACGCCCAACAATAACGCAAAACGTGCTGAAATAAAAAAATCTGGAAAATATATTTTTCTTTCTAAAATACTGATTACTTTTTAAAATATTTGAAAATGCATTTTAGCGGTACTGGCATAGATGCCTACAGGCCTCTACCACATCATTCAGTACTCATGAATGGCTTAGTTAAGTGATATACTAACGTTTTTGGTACATTATATTGATTTTATTAACGAACAAATATTTTATTGTAAAAAACTTAAACAATTTTTTAAAAATTTATTTATTTAATTTTACTTCCTTTGTTCTATTTCTATTCTTCTATTCCATTAGTCATTTAAGAAGACCTCTATTGTAAAAATGATATAATTATAATAATAAAGCTTAATTAAAAAATGCTTTGCTGAATATATTTTTATATTTGACGTTTGACTGATATTTTTATTTAACGTTTGCAATTTAACACTTTGTTTTGTTTATTTACTGATTCTTAGAGGTAATTTAAATAGTATATAATTCGCAGGAAATGAGCCGTATTAATTTTATAAAATAAAATAATATATACTTAATCTGAACTACATATAATGAATAGTTGTCGGATTGCTTAGAAAACTCGTATATTATTAATAAAAAAATTAATTTTATTTTTCTTTATTTTGTTTGGAAGTTGGATCATATCATAAAAAATAGGAAATTTCAATATTGAATGCATTATTCTCTCTGCACAAAGAGAGAAGGAAAGGACGAAGCTATAAGTTCTTCTAAGTAACACGAACTGAGAGTTAGAATTTGGTCTCAACATCAGGGAAAACACGAAATTGAACACAAAATTGGAAAAATATATTAAGCGAACGAGAAAGGAAGTGCCAAAATCTCGGAAAAGAAAACAAGGATCAGTATCCAATATGGCTAAACGAATGTATAGTAGACAAATGAACATAATATTTCAAGATGCTGCTAAAAGGGAGCCAGATGCAGGAGAAGTTTTGATGATATTAATGGGACGATGCAGGTTTATTATGGTGAACACCATTTTATCAGCAAGAAAGATTTGTTCCATGCAATCGGCAAGTCAGCTGGTCTGGGCAAAGTAAACCGGCATAGTTTAAAATAAACTATATATAACTTGTTCACAATATCTCAGCATAAATGTACAACTTAAAGTGAGATATTTTCTGAAATATAAAAATGTAGCCAGGAAACCAAAACTTAAGCTACTAACGGCCCAGTCCTTATTTAACAGATGCATTCAGATATTTACGTAATTGAAGTTAACGGAAGCAGTTTTAAGTGATCAGCGATTAGGTCTGGAAGAGGTCGGTTGGGAAGAACTGGATAAACAAGGAAATGTTTTGCTTCAAGTCAGCTTTCTAAGCAATCGGTGGTGAATATTAAGGGTAGATACATTTCATGTTGTTATACAATAATTAATCATGTCAAAGTGAATTTGTTAAAACAAAAATCACTCATTATAAATTAAGAATGAGCGGTATTCGAAACATGTTTTAATCAAGTAGGAAATTTTGAAAGGCACATTTATAATTATTTTTCTATCTTAGATTAAAAAAAAAAAAATACAAAATAGAGTGAGGGATAGTTTAGTGGGTAAGGTACTGGCTTCTAATGCTCCCCGGGTTCGAATCCAGCTGTGGTAAGAAATTATTTAATAAGGCGTGGATCTATAAAGTAGGTAATCTTAATTAAATACTAGGCGATAAGCATGGTGTCAGACCAATCATTCCCATGAAAAACAAATGCACAACCTTGAAACAGTAATTTCTCATAAAACTACTAAACCCAAGATTTTTTTTTTTTAAATATGAAAATATTAACCACTACCCAGTTCCGATCTTTATTCTAAATATCTCTTTTACAATTTTTTGTTTGACTTAGTTTGCCAAACTAGATTTTGGTCATTATTTAATATTGAATATTTCCGGGAATCTTTGTCTCCCACTTCATCAATATTGTTTGCCCTAAACATTGGGTGTCACGTTATTTAATAAGCTTCGTCAAAGGTTATTGCCTAACTAAAAAAACTTTTTTTTTTGTACCATAGCAATTGATCTAGCTTATTAAGTACTATGTCCTACCCAACTTTTGAAGCAAACAATATAGCTGAAGAGGGGGGACAAGAATTCCCCAAAACGTCCAATAAATAATGACCAAACTCAAATTTGATTATTAATTGAATTGACCAAAAAGCAAACAAATTAATGTAGGAAATATTAGCGTGTATTTTTAATCTACAATACACTGATTTAAATAATAATAATTCAATAAATTATAAATCTGTTAACAATAAACAGAACATTTTCCTTTTTCCTTTTTTTGAATGAAATTATTAACATTTAATTCCAAAGTACTCATTTAAATAATAATAATTTGATAGTTAATAAATCTGTTTATAATTGAACAGACAATCCACTGGTAGGATATTACTTCATTATTGTTGATATTTTATTTTGTTGTGTTAATGCGCAACGCTAAGTTCCAGACAGTGGCTACAGAGGTCGTTGCGATAAAGATTAGTGTTGTAACTTCACTTCCTGGTACTAATCTTGATTTAGTTCTCATTGAAGGGGAAGTTGTTTGATACTTGCAGTTATTATTAACAACTATAATGTTAACGTTTCTATTTTTTATTTATTTATTATTTTATATTATTATTATTATTATTATTATTATTATTAAAGTTCAATTATATGTCGTGACTAAGGGACTAGATTTATGTCGGTTCGAAATTATTTTTTTCAGTATTTAATTTTTGTGTCGGTAAACCGGATGCTGGCCACTTTTCAAAGGAAAACCATATTTGAAATGAACGCTCATTTAAGGACAGAACGCCGAAAACCGAATATGGCACGGATCATACGAGATCTGGATCAGGGTTGGAGGGAGGAACGAAATTTGCTTTCTCCTCAACGATCTGTATAATTAGGCGAGAGAAAGGGAAGGCACCCTATTAAAGCGAATTATAGAGAGATCCAATCTCACCTATGTTTTAGGATATGCCCTTAATATATTGCTGATGTTTGCCGAAACCCATAAAAATGTCCGCCAAGTAAATTCAGTATAGCTTCCTCACCATTTGCATTGGCTACAGAATCGCCTGTGTTAAAGGTCTACAATCTTTCGTTGAAGAATGAAAGGTTCGGAAGAAGCCGTTTTCTCTAATATCTCAACATTCGGGAGTTTAATATGCAAAAGTTTTATATATGCAAACAAAATACAAAATGCCAAAAGTGGATATGTTCCATGTTTACGAATTGTTTTTTTGTTTTTTTTCTATTCGTGCTAAGAAAAATAATCACGAACTTAAAAAATGTATGCAGTCATACAAGCCGTTTTTGATGTATTGGTATATTTAAAAGAATACATTTTCACGTGCAAAAGCGGAAGCACTGAATGGAATTAATTGATAATAAAATAATTGATTTCATATAAATCGAATAAACGTTAGTAGGTGATAAGCCCTTCAAATAAATTTAACCAAACCACAGTTGATTATTGATGTCTGAAACGTAAAACAAAAGTGGACATTTTTAGTTCTGAGCACATTTTTTAAACTTTTTTTTACGCACGAATATAAAAGTTTTCTACCTTCGGTAGTTAGGAAACCAAAAACGAATGAATAAAAACTGATGTTAATACTGTAGTAGGCTAAGAATTATTTGATTTTACAATGCACTTGTAAAAATTGGAAAAAGATTAATGTATATTATAATATTTGATTAACAAAGAATATTTAAATGACATGAAGCAGGGTGTTGTGAATTCTTTAGAGATAAAAAATGAGAACAATATCGGTTTTGTTACAACTTATTAATTTTTAAAAAAATCTAAATTTGTAGGATTTTTATTTTTTAAGTGTCATCTCTTTTAGAAAAATAACTGCTATAGCATTCAGTTTGGAAAGCAATAAACATTCACTAAATGGTGTTCCTTCGTGACTTACCCAACAATCGACAAAGTAAATACCATATTTTACAACCAGGGATGGACTATAACCATTCCTCACATTAGTTTACAAAAATTTGTAATTGAAAACATGAAACAGTAATGATTTACACTAAATACTTAATAGTAAGTAAAACCTGTCAATCAACTACTAAGAAGAAATGAGACAATTTTATGTTAAACAACAAACAGGCACGTTTAAAGAAAGAGGATGGGAATAAGACACCCCTTTAGTTTAGGAAACCATTTACGAACGAAAACAAAAATATTTGAAATATTTTGAAAAAAATATGATGTTTACACTTGTTGAAATAAAATAATTGAATGATTTACCAAAATGCTTTAGTAAAATTTAACTTGGTGTAGATTAGTAAGCAGTCAAAATATTTGAGAGAAAATTAATGATTTTTTTTTTTGATTTTTTTTTAAATTTTTTAAAATTAGCAAAATAATTCAGAAAATTGCATGCTTTAAACGTTCTAAGGGAGTCTTGACTAATAAAACTAATAAATCATTATTTATCCTTATATTGATTGAAAGAGATTTAGAGGTGACATTAAGTAATATTAGTAAATAATGTTACGTCAGAATGCCAACCTCAATTCTATTTATTAATTCTTGAATATTTGAAACTTCTACTTACTCTATCCTTCAATATAGTTTTTAAATATCATCCATTTTCTCACCTAAAACAAAAATACAGTAATATATTATAAGCGTAATAAAATATATCAATATAAAACAATTACAGATGATTTATATTTAAATGATAAAATGTATTAATATAAACATATATGTATATGTATAAGTTACAATAATGTATTGGAGGGAAGGGTTAACTAACTGTTACGGTCTTAATCACCTCCTAATGGAGCAAAGGTGTGACGGTGAGAGCATTACCGAACATAATAACAGCCTGGGTAACGAGGTGATCCTCTGGCACAATGAGACAACAGAAACAAACAAAGGAGCTACAACAAAAAGAAGCGCTTTAATGATAGCAGCAAAAGAGAATGATGGAAAGTGGAACTATTTTCTCTAGCCGCGTGGTGCCACCGTAGCTGTCAATAGCTCACCGATGGCACACATACCCTTCCCAGCGGCTGAATCGATAACACCGAGTTAATGATTATGAAGTAACTGTGAATTTGTTTATTAGATATCTATTCGAAAAAATTTAAATGAAATGAAAAAATGATTTTATTCAAGTACAAAAAAATAAACTATAAATTTCTAAAAAAAATCGTTACATATAAAATGCGACTCAGACCAATATGTACTCAGGTATGGGATTCATGTAAAAAAAAATACACAGAATAATCAATTTTTTAAATATAAATATCTTTGATACATCACACATTTCCACTTTTAAACCAATAAATAGCTTCAAAAAGTCCAAATACCACATTTGACTAGCGTAATTAACGACTAGTAATTAATTAAGAAATATTGTAAACATTTTCTAGACTTACTAGTTGGACTTTCTAATCCACATCCAGATACACTACCACAGAAATCAAGAAGGAGCATTAGATGTCTCTGGAGCAGGGATCTATTAAATACGAACTTCAAGTCAGGAGTTCTTTCACTGGGAGTTTTTTCAATCAAATATATGAGTTCTTGCCTCGACTTCCAAACGATAGCCCTGATGATGACCCACATGTTTGGCTCGAAAAGTTGGCTAACCCACTTAAATCCCCGTCCAAATCCCATGGCCCGGGAAAACCCCGTACAGCCCCGTATAACCCCGAGAAAGGGAAGGATCCAAAAAAAAAAGTTGCTAACCCATTAAAGAAATTTTGAGTGAAATTCCTGACAATTTTTTTTTTCATCCTTTTAATTGATTACTCGAACACTTAGACATCTCTAAGAACAATTATAGTACTCTGTATCAGTGTACAACCAAAACTTACAGATACTTTTTTAGTTATTCACGAATAAAATTCTGCATTCATCGTAACTTTTTTCTAGCTTTACATAAATTGAAAGGCTTTATCAAGCCGTTTTAGCGCCGAAATCAATAGAAAGAAACTTTTTGGTCGCCATTTAGAAATAATTTAATAGCAATTTTGGAGAAATTTAAGTGAAATGAAGTCTCAACCAACAACCTTGAAATAATTATTTTATTCTGGGATCAAGTCCCCTAAAAATAATTAAAGTGTTCTGTATCAGTGTTCGAAAAAAAATTATGAGTACTTTTTTATTTATTCGCAAATAATATTCTTCATTAATTGTAACTTTTTTTCAATTTCTTTTGAAAGTGTGGTATATATGTATATTTATGTAAATCTAAAATGCTTTAAGGAGAGGACTTTACTCAAGCTTTTTTAAATAAAGCCAATATGCACCGTAAAAGCAACTTTTGTATGAAATGTGGTGGTTTTCCTAAAAGTGGGGATCCTGTAGTCCCAGTGGGAAGATAGTAAAAAAATATCGCGAATAATAAATGTAACTGAGCAAAGTTTAAACGCAAATAAACATTTTACAATTCTATAAACAAATTTTTGTTCAAATCGCTGTATGACGCTTCTCTCAGGTTCACTACTTAATAAATTGTGGCAATAACGCCCCTCGTCAAATATTTATTTCTAATATGAAGATAGATCTGAAACTAAATGAAACTTCGTTCTTCAGGTAACAAAACTGAGAATTGTTTTAGACTGAATAGTAATGACTCAACTTCTCGTCTACAGAAGCTTCTCCCACCCTCACAATGAAAAATATTCATTTTATTTTCATTGCTCCACATTTATTTATGTGGTTGATATAATATATATATACACAAGATCTGAGATATATAAACAACCACAAATATATTCTTCTTTTAAATTATAACGCACATACGTTTTTTTCTTCTTCCAGAACCTCTTAAATATCATTCCATAGAGGCAGTTTTCTTTTTTATTTTCTTTCTAGAGTACTTACTGCTATTAAATAAAATAATAACAAAAAAAGCCCTCTCCCAAAACAAATCTAATTCATAAAAATGTCGGTATCCTATTGACCCAGTAAGAATAATCTATCCCAAAGGATGACTAAACCAGGTGTCTTTCCACTCCAGTGACCACCGTCTCCGATGACCGCCAACGACGACAGTTTCCCGATTGAGCCGTTCGCGGTTCGTTTGTCAACAACTGTTCTTTCTGTCCAATCAAGGAATTACTGGCAGTTCGGTCGGAATCGGATGATCAAGTCGCGATAAACCCGTAATTTCTCGGCTCTGACCAGATGAGTTAAGAGCTTTCTAATAATGAAAATTTAATATTATGCGGGAATTCACTTTTACTAACTTTCCATCTTTCCGATGTCAACAGTAGAAAGTGAATTCAACTATGACTTCTCCGAGTGGGTATAAATAATAATAAAAACATTATTGCTTGCCTGCGTAGTAACAAAACATTAATTAAAACCATTAAATTTTTAAACCCCTAGACTACACTTTGACAAAAGCTTCACCACTACAACCCTATTTATTACTGTATAAAATTGTTTCTGTCTATAGTTATATAATTTTTTGCTGAAGTTGAAGTGATTTTTTTTTTAAATGTATCGAAACGCATAATTAATTTTTGAATATTTTACTAATTTTACGGTTTTTATAAACGATTTAGCTACTGAATAGGATTTTTAAAAATTAGCAATAATATTATAAATCAATATAACTAAATGAAAATAATAGTCAATTATATCTTAGGTATGAACTTATGGCCAATTATATATTTTATTTTATTATACCTATAATTTTTTTTTTTTTTGTATAAGTATTTTTGCTTATTATTATTATTATTGCAATATATTTTTTTCTGTAATATAATATTGGAAGAATAATAACACAATCTTTCACCATGAAGGGTACACCATAAGGTGTACATTCATACCTTATATACACAACCTAAAATACACATTAAAAAAAAGAAGAAAATCGATAGAAAATTTATGTTAATTATAAAAAGAAAAAAGTACACTGCAATAATAATAATAATACACAAGAATACTTATGAAAATAAACATATAAATTAAAAGGATAATATAATTTATTTTTTTATTCTTATAAGTATTTTGCTTATTATTATTCTTGCAAAGTATTATTTTATTGTTATTATCAACATTAATTTTCTATCGATTAACTTTTTATTTTACATTTGCATTTTAGCTTGAATAAATAAGGTATGAATGTACAAATGGAGAAACCTTATTCCCTTGATTGTGGAAGATGGTATTATCCATTCTTTCAATATAATATATATATATTATGAATGTTTCAGAATTTATGACAACAGGAGGTATAAAAACATCAGTGAATTTTTGATGAGCATACAATTGTAAGTTTTGATGACGAGAGAGTTCAAATTTAAAGGAAGTTTAAAATTGCTAACTTGAACTACAACAGTATACATTATTGAAATATTATAGGTTTTTTCATATACAAGGAAGTGAAAGTTTAAATTAAAGACAACACAGCATATTCATTTAAAGCAATCATTTTTTTCTCACCCTTCTGATCTGTTAAATTCAAACGTCTTTCGTCACTTTCCTTTCTTTTTTCATTTCCTTCTACGAGTGTACATTGTAATTATTAAGTTAATTATAAGGGTGCCAAGAAATATTTTTAGTCCGAAGAGACAGTCGCGATTTTTTTTTTTTGTGAAAATAAAAGTACCGCTGGAATATAATAAAAATCACATAGATAGGAAACGTTTTCATTGTTAGTATTTTACAGTCCACAATTAGGTTAAGCGGTAATAAAGTAGGACGTTTTTCTATTTTAATAACTTTTTTTTTTGTTTTATTGGTGTAACCGTAATTATTAATACTAGAACCAGTACCTACTTATAAAAACCGCACACGTAGTATCTGAGCCCGCACGTTCCTCCCATATGATATAGCATACTATGCACGTGTTGAGTTCGGGAATAATCGGAACCTCTTGGCTAAGCTCGAGCGGATTAGGTGCTTTCTTTGGTTCTTGATTCTCAGTTACATTTAACGAATTATAATTTTTTTTTTTAATCTATATTTAAGGGTTTTTTATATTTTTGTTACTTTACGTTTTGTTTTTAGTTACAATAATAGAATAATTGTTTCGTGTTACTTTGAAACTAATTGGACGGAATTGAAATTCACATCAACATAAGGTCATTACGGATAGGACGAAAAATTCAATTTTAAATCATGCAGGCTCATAGATATGGTTCCATTGCAAGTATTCATAAAATGTGACCCCAAACTTTCATTTCATTTTTTTTTTTTTTGTACGTTAATATGTGATTTATTTATTTTTAAACAAAATTAATTTTTATGAACTTATGCTATTCGAAAGTACTGACGAGTACTAGCTTTACGCTTAGGTCAGTTTAGTGGATGACTAGTTCGTGCGACCAGTCTCTTGTCGTGATTTCTGGCTCGGAAGGCTTCATGAATAATTGCACCAGAGAGGAAGATTGCCTCTTCAGTAATTTTCGCAAGCTTTCTACTTCCTTGTGTGTTTTAAATTTTGATTTTCATTTAGTTATGGCAATCGCGGACACTGTTTGCTTACATACTACTATCAATGGAAAATAAATGGTGGAAAATTATTATGAAATGGTAATAATGAAAGATAACTTATTATAGCAGAAACTAGTCGTCGATACAGGATTGTTAGGTTTCAGTTTTTATATGCTGTCCCTGATGACATGCATGTTAAAACTCCAATGCAGGAGAGAAAATTAGTTGAATAAAAAGGCAAATAAATGTACTGAATATATTTATAAAATATTAAATGAATACTTAATAGTCTAAGCAGAGATGAATAATCAAGAATAGAAAAAGTTGTACAAGAATAATGACGAAAGGATTCCTAAGCAGACTTGCTGCAGAGGTTGTGTAAAATATGAAAGCCATAGGCTAGTTTAAGAGCAGAAAAATAAACCAAGGACGAAATAGTAGTACGAAAAACACTAAGAAAACAATCACTAATTAGTCCATGGTATTTTAAAAATTGTATCATCAAAGTAATTGTTATGTTAACATCGCAATCTTTGAAAGAAAAATCTCATCGAGTAACAACCGATAATCAATCCCAGCAAAATATCAACACCAATAACTTCATATCATTAACTGAATATCAGCTGTTAATTTCAAACTGAGATAACCTGAAAGTATTACTTAAATGTGTGAAGTAAGTATAAGTGATTACTACTAGATATTAAAAAACCAGAGAAAAGTATATCTTTTTGATTTTTTTTTTAAATTATCAGATTTAGTTGGCTGTATACTCTTAAGATACTCTTGATTAGTCTTTAAATAAATGAATAAATATTCTAATATTTATTGTTTCATCATCTATGTTCTCAAAAGAGCTAGTACACAACTTACCCCAGCTTGACTAATTTAAAAAAAAAATCGTTTTGAGGTACCCTGAGTGAGTCCAAATAACCAAGTCTCGAAAAATGGTCTGTGTGTATGTGAACACTCTAGCTCGAAAACGAAAAGTCGTACGAAACTGATAAAGTATTTAAGATAAGTATATGCCTTAGATGTGGCTGCAACTTTTCTCTTAAAATCGGCTGACTGGAAGTGCCACTTTATATCAAAGCTGAAACACATTTTTACAATTTTCAGAAAAATGGCTCTAACGATTTTGATTAAACTCGGTATACCATTGTATAATTAGGTGTTCTTTAATATTATTTATGTGTTATCCCCGTTGATGTCACTTTACAGGGCTTCAATGCCCAATGTTCATATACGTCTTTCTCTAAAGTTGCGAAAAAATGCTAAATATAAATTTTGAATGAATTTAATAATTGAATAAAGGAGAAAAAAATAAAAATACTTATCCAGGTCTAAAATTAATCTCCGGAAGGCATACGTATAATATATCGTTGGAAAGCGGAGAAATTTAAAAAAACAATATCTAACATAGAAAGTTTTAGAGGGTAATTGAGTGTGGCGAAAAATTATAAATAATAATTTTTGAAAACTGATAATATTTAACGTAAATCACATGTTTTCAAGAAAACTAAATGAAATTTACGAACTAAATGTAAACTTAAAAACATATTTTTAAGTTTGTAAAAAGTATTTCAAATCCACCTGATCAAGGCAGTGGCATTGTTAAAAAACTATTTCGTTCTATTTGTGTGAAAGAAGAAGTAAAATATAAAATCATTTCATAGATGTTTAAAACATATATTTATAACCTTAAATACATTTACTGTAGTTTAGTGATTATAGATCTGCTATTATATTTAAATAATTAGATGCCAACGTTTATTTCGAAAAAAATGTCATGTAACTTTTTAGAAAATTAAATTAGTGTGTAATTGGATAAGTTTTCTCTTTGCGGTATTCCAACAGAATTCATTTACAAGCAGTATGACAACTTTTGACCTGTCTATGATAGACAATGCAAATCTCTTAATTCCGTTTTAGTAAACTTTGCAATGGAAAATAACATTTTAATAACTAATAGTCACACAATCAAGATATAAGAAATAGGACTTTTGTTATTTTTATAGTATTTATGTTTTGTTAGCTGTAATCTCTGAGCTTTAGCTCAGTTAAAAATGCAATTTAAAAATTTTATATTAGTCCAACATGGATAGAAAATAATTTCTGTTCAAAGTTGGGCGGTAATTTTGAACGGTCGAAATGATTGTTATCCTTAAAATCTTTACAAGAAAAAAAAATTGCGGTCTTTATATTATTATTTGCTAATACATTGCTATCATTATAAGTCATTTAAACAAAATTTATCACTTGTCCCGAATCTAATTGGATACATAATTTTTAAAATAACTATTCTATAATCATTAAAAACAAATTCATATACATTTCAATATCATAATATATCGCACAATTATTACTGAACTGCGTGTATGTATAAAAAAAAAATTCCCAATTTTAATAAATATAGCGATACACATTTATAATGTAAAGTCGAACAACATATTCATTATAACATAAATATAAAGATTAGACTCCAAGAAGGTTGAAACGGCAGTGGCCTCGCGACCTTTTGTAGATTGTATAAATTGGAGTTCTGGCAATGGCCAGATTCTTCACTCAAGACGTGTGTATGTGGCTAAAGTGCTCTCGATCAATCTCCGCTGGCTTTAGTACCAGTGACGCGGTTGGGAGAGTACCGCAGGGTTCCCCTGGAGTTCCCTCGCCTGATTGTTTATAGGTGTGCATGTGTTTTTTTTTTTCTTAGTTTTAATTTTCTTATTTTTTAGGTTATTTTATTTTATTGTCTATTGTATATACTTTTGATTATTGTTTTGTTCTATTTATTTTATTTTTTTGTACATATAGTGTGAATGTCATCCTACCTTACTATAACCAGTGTCCAACAGACAGATTGTTATAATACTCAATAAAGAAATTAAAAAAAAAAAAAAAAAAAAAGACAGTAATAAACAAACGTATCATATATTTTTTTCAAATGCAGATTATTTATTTATTTTTGTTTCTATTTTAATGAATTTTGATGTATGATTGATAAATATAAAATACCAACTGTAAATTCACTTATATGATAGGTTTTGATAAATGAGTGATGATAATATTTTTCAAAGAAAATGAAACAATAAATCAACGTGTTGTGGATAAAGCCTTTTTATCTTAGCCAATGATGAACACAAGCACCAATCATGATTTCCATGAAATCTATCGGAGAGATGCACCTATATATCATTCAACTTGACCAAGTGTGTCAATAAATAATATGAAATTAAAAATAATAAAAATTTCCATTGACACTTATGAAAACATTCATTTTACAAATATCTAAGAATAAATATGAACTTGCAAACCTTACATCATAAAAGGTTATTTTCATATGTTTTTTTAACCTACACTATGCATTAAATGTTTTTTTAATACTATAAAAGTTGGTAATATGTAACAATATAATAATGACACCATTCTTGAACAACTTTTATTTTAAACAAAACATTTTCCGTTTCTGGGTATTTTCTGAAGCTACTTTAATAACCAATTAAGTAATAACAAAACGTTTTACAATGTAGAATTTCTGGAATTCCCTTCCTATCAAAATTCGTCATTCTTCCTCCCTATCTACATTTATAACCATCCTATTCCAATTCCTGTCTGATAACCTTTTATGTAAAATTAAATATTATTCATAATCATGTATTTACATATAGCTCATCACCTAATACTTACTATCAGATTCGACTTTCTTTTTCCTTTTTTTCAACAGAAACACAGAGTTTACTGCTAAAAAGAATGCAATGCATTTTTTATTTTTTACACAAGTGTATATTTATATTTTACCATTGTACGTAATTTTAAGTGTCTTGGCATGGTTTCAAGAACTTTTATATATAATATGTATAACTAATATTTTCTTTACTTATTTCTCTTTATTTTTACTTTTTATGTTTGTTTTTATTTGATCAGATATAATATCTTAATTTTGTACTTTTTTGTTATTCTAAAGGGACTTCGTCCCAGAATACAATTATTTTCTATTCTATTCTCTTCTAGAATTTTTATAAAAAGAGTTATTTGAATAAAACCGAAAAGGATGGTGTAAAGTATATGACGAAATAGTTCAAGAATCTCTGGCTTAATTGATTTATTTTTAAGAATATTAGATATTAAAAACAAATGCCTGAGCAATAAAAAAAATTAAGCAATATATAACTCATTTCCTGAAATGATCCCATTACTTAAAATTCAAGATTTGTCATGAATTTGATATTTGAAATTCTGTATTGGTTTCTGTCAATTAAAGTTCTACCAATGGCTAGTTCCTTGATAATTTAATTTTTCGCTTTATACTCCTATTTTACATTTATTTACTCTCGATGAATAAATACACATCAAATTTCCGCATAACTATAATACGAAATAAAAATATTACATGATTCGAAGTAAAAGGAATTTATTACATGTATATATTGTATTATTGTATACTAGATATGTAATTGTTTCAATAAACATTTTGGAGGGTAAGAAAAAAAAACATGATTCGAGTCGGAGAATAAAAAAACATAAACTTAACCAATTAAAATTATAAATCTTTTTACCCTGCGGTGTTAATCCGAAATTTATGATTTTCGAATTACTACTTTTTTTAGAGCAAATAAGTGCTATGAAAGAGTATACAAATGAAATAACAAGAAAAGTCATAATTTTTAGATTAAAATGTATGTGCAGGATTACATGGATGTGTGGATGGCGTTATAGAAAAATTGCAACAGAAATAATATAACCCAAATCAGGAATGTTATTTTTCCCAAAAAACAAAACAAATACCCCACAATTTTGAATATAGTTATTGAAAGGCCTCAATAGTAATCTGGTTATCAGATTTTCTTCGAAAGTGGGTTACGAAAGCCACCGATGGAACTTTCCAATTTCTTTTAAGAAACCTCAAGGATGTCGCCGACATGTGATGAATTGCATTATATATGTAGCTCTAGTAAAAAAAAAAAAAAAAGAAAATTGTGCCATTAAGGTTTTGCAGAAAAGACTTAATGTTTTGCATAACTTTCAGAAACCTCTAATTTGGCTTACTTATATAAATATTCTTTTTTTACCTAATGGATCCGTTCGTGTCAACATAATGGAATCCAGTCATTTTTACGCTCTAAGCAAAACATTGAAATGACCAACTAAATTATTCAAATTTATACAGTATAGTGGACTGTTTGTCACATACTGAAAAACTTTATGAACAACTAAATATTTAAAGTATGACTGCAATAACAGGTGTTTCTTTTAGATGTGACTTACAGTAAAACTATCATTATAATTCCTTATTTTTTCATCGCTGAAACTTTGCCATATTATAAAGAAATTATAACGATTCGATAATTCTGTGTGTTTAGCGTTATTGTACTTTGGAGGGAACTAATAATTTAAAATATTTAATTAATTTTTCTCGCTGATTGATTTTGATTAATTTAAATCTATTTCACAATGATCGATTTACTATAATTTCAATAATAATAATAATGATATATTGGAGTGAATTAAAAATAAAACATTTCGAGGAATAATTAAAAACTTCTAAAATAGATTATTTCAATATTAGAGGCGATATCAGAGGATTTCAGATGATCTGGTATTTCTTAAATATCCACAACAATGCTGCTTCTAGGTTCTGATAACATTCTTGTATGTCAATTAGATGTAGTATTATATTTTTTTGAGAAGTTTAACTTAATAGTGTGGTCAAATTGACGTATATTTACCTATATATCTGGCTAATTTTTAAGACAAGTAATAAGTTATAACAGATCGCAACAGTAAATGACCTATGTTTTGGAGGTTAGTTAAAAAACAAGATCAGAAAAATATTTTCTTTGAACCGGAACATCAATGATGAATCCGCCTATGAAAAAATATAAGTTATGGAAAACCACAATGGTGAAGAAATGGTTACCTGTATTCTCATAGTAGAAGTCGGTTAGGTGTTGCCGTCAGTGAAGTATACAAAGGTTTTAGCGAACTTTCGGCTTAATATTGAGCCTTCTTCAAGGCTAAACGTAGAATATAATAACGTTATGATAACAATATAATGACGTTTTATTGCTAACGAGTTTTCATTATCTTTCTCTTCTTGTTATCATGTCTTCGCTCAGCCCCGAAGAAGCATAAAGCTTGAGCCGGCACAAAAAAAAAAAAATAAATTGTTTCCTGTACTTCACTGACTGCAACTTTCAACCAACTTCTACTACATAATCTTGAAATAAATTTTAATGCCGGCATACGTTGTCATAATATCATATACAGCACAGTTCAGTGAAATATTAAAAGGTTCATGAAATTATGAGAGACATCATTTCTAATTAATTATAAATATTTTGTTTTTCTAAATACTACTCTCATATATACTGGCTCTTCTAAATACTGTTTTCAAACGATGTGAATGTTGATTGATCACTTATAGATAGTTAAAGATCTTAAAAACGCAAGTAAGCTTACATATGGGATATTTATAGCTATAGTAATTGTACACATCACTTCTCAACAAAATAAAATCACGTGAGAGGAAAATACGGATCAAACAGTAATTGCTCATTATCATTCAACAACGGAATTACAAGGTACTTAACGTAGGTAATTGACAAACACAGATACTGTAAAATTTATAAGAATCAATCGTGGAAATTTATATTCTCATAGTCATACATTTCTTGTTTGTTTTTCCTTAAGACGTTGCAAAAGTTTGGTCGCTCGATGCTTTCTCATTAAAATCAGCACGCGGAACACAATCTTAGGTTTTGTTAACTATCACTCCATAGCTTTTAATTTCAAGAAGTATAAATTATAAAAAAAAATCAGTTAATACAAAGCAACGATCCCTGGAAGATTCAAAGAATTATTGAAATATAAAATAGTAACTAATATTAGTAAAAAAAAAATACTTGTTTAGAATATTCAGATTACTAATAAGGTTGTGTAGGTCCGACATTTTTTCCTACTTGGCAAATCCTTTCTATCTTGGATTTCCAAGGATTGGACGTCCATGAACTAGTTTTCTCTTGCTGGGATGGCATCACTCAGCGAGGTTTCATGTTTTTATCGATCCGCCCTATCAACAAAGATACCTACCTATACTTGAACCATCAGTTCTCCTTCTTCTTAAGTTTTTGTACAAATTAGATTTATAATCAATTTAACATGAGAAGGTAAACAGAACAAATATTTATTATTCTACTGCATACGGGAGGGGGGATCGAGCGTTCCATTGACCTTCAACCCTAAAACCGGTTCGGAAATAAATTGAATCAGCTGGTTGAGCGGTCTACAGTTGCAGGCTATGGCTGGTCAGTGTTCGCCCCGAGAAAATATTGTATAGTGCAAGTTCCTAAACTCACCAGCCCTGAGATCACTTATTAGCATCGGTAACCTATCAGACCTTTCCTAAACTCATTGATGTACCAATGGTTAAGATTCTAAGCTCAACGCTGAGTTCATTTGTGAACATCGGTGCCATAAATGGACTAGCGCAGAGTTTAGGAACTTGCTCAATTATTGCATGAGTTTAGGAAATTGCTTATATAATTTGTTTGTAGCTTGTGTGAAAATTCTTATTTTCATTGTCATCATACAGTTATTTCTATTGCATTAATATTAGAAAGTAGTATAAGTACTGAATAGTAAATAGAACATAATAATTGCTATCTTGTGGACAAAAACTTGTTTTCAAAGTAATAACACGTTTATCAACGTGGCTTCAATCCGGTTAACGGATTTGTTCATTAAATTCAAAATAACTAGAAGACTCGGGTTAATTTGGATGAATACGATTTTAAGAAAGGAGAAGAAATAAGGATATACATTGAAGATCAGAAAGAAAACAATAATTATCGTAAATAGTGAAACGGATAAAGTTGAACGAATTTATTCGGACACCAGGAATAATAAAAATTGGATAAATGTAATAAACTATAATTAACATGGGTTCTAAAAGTTTTAATAAAATAAAGTGTTTAGCTGATGTCAAAATATATAAATACCGGAAACGGATTTAAAAACTAAATATTTCAAAGGTTTAAACACAAATGTATTCCAATTTCAATTTATTTCTAATTGAAATTGTGATGTTGTTTTATTATTTAAACAAAATGAAGTTGTTTTATTATTTAGGTATTATTCAACACTTTCTCGCTCATATAGTTATAATATATATTTGTTTAATAATTTATTTTTTTTCAATAGCGATGTTTGATGATAAAACATAAATTAGTTATCTGCATAAAAAAATCTGACCACTCCCGGTCTAAGGCAGACGTCGGCCATGGACTATTAAGTCACGAACCCTCCCCAAAAACAATTTTAATTTCTTAACCTATTATATATTGATTTATAAATGAATATTGTATTTTATTAAATATGTTTCTGATTCAGTTTCTTTATTAATAGGCTAAATTAATCGTATTGTAACTTTTTATATTATACATAAAGGAGGGCACCATTCCTAGGTTGTGTGCCTAGGAGGTCCGGCTGGCATTATGTCTGATCCTCATTTCATCTATTTTCATGACTGGAAGGTGAAAAAAAAAAACCTGGTCTCCTCATCATTGACCTCCCACTTACCAACCTACATTGAGCAATTGTACCAGAAATAGTACATAGTAATTAAATCTGTCATTGAATCCTAAGTTACTAAACTTAATAAATTTTGTCTAAAGTTAATCCTCAGAGTTTTGTTGAGAACTGAGCCACTCTATATAATTAATGCACAGTGGTATCTCGAGTAAGATGATTAAACGAAAAAAAGTCTTTAATGTCTCTGGCGTATATTTAATGAAAATACATAATTTTAGTTTTGTTTTTATCGACATAGATCATTTTGTGACAATTGGTTATCGGATCATAGGATATATTAGAATTTGTAACTGTGTTGAAAACTTATATTCAAAATATTTCATATATATGCAAGTGAAAGTAATGAAAATCAGAATGTTATTCACAACATAAAAAAAAAAAAAAAAACTGGTGCTTTGCGCTCTTCACATAACTTACCACCCTCTTCCTAGCAGAAATAAGTATTTTCAGACAAAGGGGAAGGGTATGAAAACCATATATGTATATTTATATATTTTTAGAATTCGTACTATATTAACCTCATGTTATGTATGGAAGCTTCTAATCTGGGGATCGTAACGGATAATAGTTTTAACCCAGTTAAATACGTTACGGTCTCTTCTCTTTCTCCTTCAGTTAATTATTAAATTCTTTCATATTTTATATTTAACTATTTTTTATATTACAGATTAATGTGAAATGGTCAATTGTTTCAAATAAAAAAAATAAATAAAGGTACTTTAGAGGAAGCTAATATTGAAAATTAGCCATTTAAGCCCTGTTAGGGAACATCAATCAGAATAAAAACTACATTTTATTTTAAACTCCTTTCAGCTAGACTGTTAACACACACACACAAACACCATTTTGCGGGACTCGATTATTTGGACTCAGGTGACCTCAAAACGTATATATTCGTTGAAAACTCAGATTCGAAAATTTTCATGATCGCAATACTTTCCTTTACTATATATTTTACATGTAGGTAAGTTAAAGTAAAAAATGTTTATTTATTTTTTAATTTCAGTAGTGTAAAGAATGGGAAACACAAAAACAATAAGTAGTTCGTTATAAATTAATTAACAATAATAGCTTTTACAATTAACGTCTTATGGAAGAAAGTCCTTTTTGTGTTCTCTAGATAATAAATTGGGAAAAAACTCTATTCAGCTAAAACAGACGGCTACCTCCATTACACGAACTATTCTTCGACCCTAACCAGCCTGTGTATAAATATTTTACTAATAAATAATTCAAGAGCTGTTATGCCTTAGTGACGCCCTTATCATCACGTCTCTGTCTTTCCTTCCCCTTCCATCAATGACCACCTTTCTTTCACTATCTAATAAATACAATAAATTTTCGTGTTAATGTTGTTTAATTATACATACAACTTTTAAGTAACCTAAAACGGGGAAACTATACTCTTCAGGGGTAACATTACTTCATTTTTTTTTCTTCATTATCCTTTGCTGAACACATTATATCTCAAGTCATGGACAATCCTAATAGTAATGAAAGAACATATTCAAACGCTGTTTAGAGAAAATATAAATTTGCTTATTGAGAAATATTACGATATGTCTCACCCTTTGAGATTTATTTATTTAATACAGTTATAATAGTGTTCAGAGAGCGCATTCCCACTCAATGTACAATAAACAAGAATAAATTAAACAGCAAAATAATATAACTAAATTACTTTTATGTATACATACATTTATATACATACTGTATTTATTCAAGAAATTCCTGAGGATAGGAAAAAAAAAAAAAAAAAAAAAACTAAATTACAAACTTTTATACAATATTTCAAAAATTCATTTACTCAGGAAAACCCAGTAAGACTACCTCCGAGAGTTGCCCAAATGCGAGGACGAGTCTTGGTCTTGCGCAAGAGTTTCGCAAGAATCTTGCAGTTGTCTATTAGCCTGTTACTATAATTTTTCAGATAGAGTAAACCCCGAATGAAAAATTTGAAGAATTAAATGCAAAAGTATATTGGTTATACCAATTCTTTACATAGAGTAACTAAAATTGTCAAGTGTTAGTCTTCTGTCTTAATTTTTATATGCAAAATGATTTTTTTTACCAGTCTTGGTCTTGCAAGACCAAGACCGATTTTTTACAACACTACTTTCTCCTCACCCGTGGAAGGAAAGGAAAGACCCTAGGAGTTCCCACCGCCTCTCACTCAACCGCATTATTGGTAATATAATAAATTAAAAATTAAATAACAAAAATAAACTATGTTAAAAAGTAAAAGAAAACTCTTAAGCACAAGAATACTTTTAAACACTATTTACAATCAGCTGTCAGCACAGGTAACTATTTTTTTTTCAGTACGTTGCGATATTCTTTTCGACGGCATGGGCGATGACCTTTGAGCTAGCGCGAATGAAACGAACACGCACACAAGTCGAGAAAATGTCAAATCCCAGTCACGCTTTTATTTACACAAGAAACCAACCAAACCAATGTTTTATCACCGCCGCAGTACAAAGAACAATTAAAAGATATAAGAGTGAAGTCATCCGCAAGACAAGCAGACCATCCATAAAAAACCAAAATATTCTAACCAGAATGGGAAAATCGAGATTCATTCCGTGGTTCTGCCATATAAAATTTTTGCATCCATCCAGGTCGGATTCTAACAGGCACTGTTAGTCTAGTAACTGTTTTGTACTTGGCCTTATACGATAAAAAGCCGGTAACAAATACTTATTTTGGTTCATTGAAGGCACATAATAGGCAACGGTGAGGATGAGGATGGGCAGCTCGCTAAGGCAACATAGAGGCCAGAGAAAGCCAACTATTTGTCCGCAGGTGTTCCTTTCACTGACCGTCAATTCCCACTTTCTTAGGGTAACCATCCTTGAATCGACAAGGGTCTTAAAGACAGGATCTGTTTGAAAGATAAATAGGATATAAATTAGTAAGGCAGGTTGGTGGTAGCCGATGCTACTAAATTGAGGTTAACATATAAAATGATTGCTAATATTATCAATATAGTATTATGATCAATCTATGTTCACAAAATGTATATGAGTTTTGTAAGACAATAAAAAAAAAATAAAAAAAAACCTGTACCACTAATAACCCATAAAGTGTTATGGGTTCAGTGCAATGTGAGGAAGTACTGTTACAAGGCCAACGACTGTGCAGGGAGGTGATCAGGCCGATATACGCTCAACCACCAGGTTTTCCTCCTCAATTAATTATTTAATTAAGAGTACCCACTTTATAGAGGCTGCGTTTGCCCCAGGAAGATCTCCCAGCCACAGGGTTCGCCCATGGCTGATGAAAAATTACTAGCCATCATTCGAATAGCCGGATTCGAACCTGGGACCTTGAGCTCTGGTCCGTGCTCACCCAGTGAGTTACCCAGCTCCCCTTTCGAAGAAAATAGCTCAATAAAAATAATATATCAACACCTTTGTGAAGAAACATTTATTTTTTTACATATATTAAAATCTTCATTTAGTCTATATTTTAAAAAATCATTTTAAACAAAAGTAGTGTATCAAAATAAAAAAAAACTAATACCAAGAATTTAACAAAATCTCTTCAAACAATCTTTAGGTATTATTTGTTTTTTTGGTACGACATTTCTACTATTTAAGAATTAGTATTTCATCTAATGAAATTATTGAACCATCATTTTGTATATAACATTATCCTTTAGTGGCAAAAATAAACAGATCTTCCAGAAAAAAAAAGTAGACCAATCCTCTCATAAAATATTTTTTAAAAAACCCATACAGGATCTTGGGTTCAGCACTTCCCAAGAACTGTTTGAAGGCAAAGGGTAGATGAAAGAGGTAATCGGGCCGAGATCATGCTCAACCGCTATGTTTTTCACCTCAATTAATTATTTAATTAAAGCTACCCACTTTATAGAAGCTGTTTGTGCATAAGGAGGATCTGCTGGTCCCGAGATCCATCCGCGGATAATGTAACAGAATGAATAAGTTTCAACTCTCGGACTCAAACCTGGAATCTTGAACATGTGAGCCTCATAATGTATTGCATTTACATATTTACATATTAGAATATAATTTATTTAAAGATTAATACATTTGTGAAGCATATACAAGATGATACACTAAGAAGCTGTTTTTTTGTTTTTTTAACGATATACAAACTCGTCGCAAGATATTTAACATAGCTATTTCTATTTATCAAACAATGCATACTATCAATTCGCTTTGAGCAAGCAAACATTTAAATTAGTTTATTTTGTTCTATATAAAATAGTCCTGAGTGACCTTTATCTAATTTATATAGATATTCAGAGAGTCTAAAAAGAGTAAGAGGATCCTGTTTGGATCTGGAAGAACGAGAATCCAGCTCCGATCTTCCATACAAACTTTTGTAAACTATTGAGCCATTGGATCCTTCTAAGGAAAAACAAAACTATGATTTACGAACCTAAATATCTAACATATAATTTTTAAAAAAATTATAATAAAATCAGAGATAAAAACGCCTTTTCGTTGTTTAATAAAACTAGTAAATTAAAATTTTAAACAACGTACTGAATTAAATAGTTTAACTGTAAGGCATTATAAATGTAATTTGAGTTTGAGATCATTATAAATTTTTACATGTTCAGTACACTATATAAATGAATCTATACAATTATCCTTGATTACCGGATAAAAATAACTAAAAATTTGATGTGGTATTTAAGCATAATGAAGGTAAATTAAACGCAGTTATCAAAATTTTTCTCCGATTCTGGTTCATTATAAAGTTATTACACCGAAATAACATAGCTTTACTTAATAGATCAATTATTGTCATTAAATATTATAATTGCTAAAATCAACATAAATTATTTGCCAATTTACTAATATTTATAAGAGCTAAATTTGTTTTTACTTTATTTTTATTTTCGATAAATTACTTTTAAAAAACTGATTTATCAAACTATTTTTAAAGTGATGTCTTTGAATATTTATCCGGATAATCCTTAAATGAAATAATATTCAGGCAAAATAATGTTCATGATTTATTTATTTATTTTTTTCAAGCGCACATTATTTATTTATTTTTAGGTAACATAGTTAAGTACCTGTATATGAGAAAATCAATCAAAACCAAACAAGCGAAAAACATCTGACACAAAATGTTTCAAAATCTTAAATATATACCTTTCAACATATCTGAAGCACTTTCAGATGACGAAGAAAAGATACAAAAAGTATTTGAATTTATAAAAGACATTAAATTTGTACTCCTAATTTGATTACATCTAAAGCCGCTAATGACCAGATCGAGTAGATGCGGAATGTAACAATAAATAAATACAATCTTAAATATACTTGAAATTGAAATATAGTAACGAATAACCATCAGGTTTCGAAAAATATTGGAAAAATACTTATAGTATTTCATTTCATATATTTATTATATGGAGTGAAGACCGACTTTCCTACAAAAAAGTAAAACAGAAGAGTCCATAAAAGGCCGCAAAAAAATTACAAATATAATTAATACGCATCCGTCCAGCTTTGATAGCTTATCATTGTTTATCAGTTGGCTAGTGAAATCATTCGGGAGAGACGTAGTCGGGAATTTTAATGACCCTTCCATATAAATAAATACCACAGAAACTCTCGACATTTCAGTTCCAATGAGATTCCATTCGTTTCTCTTGCGAAGAATTATCAACTCCGAAAGATCATTGACCCCTCGTTTTAGAACCACGAAACCTTTGGGAACATAACACAAAGGACACTGACTGTATTTGCTATGTAACACAGAACCAGGAAATGCCAAGCTAGGAAGTGTTCTTCTTTCGACAGCTTTAGGATTCTCATTTTCATCGAGTAGGTTGTTTCCGCGATGTCTCTAAGCAATATTTAACCTCACCTTCTGCTTTCATACTCAGATTTATAGAAGGGTGGACTATTCTAGAATTGCCAACTGTAGAAAGCGGCAACGTGAGTAGAAAGTTAAACGAACTCTTTAACAATTATCCACACCCGATTCATATAACGAAAGATTAATTAACGTTTTCTTCATAGGGAAGATATTCTACTAAATACAATTATTTTAAATATCCATTGTAACATTCAATATCAACAAACGATATGGTTATCTTGTTTCAGAAGAGATTGCGATACAATGCTATCTGTTTTTGATTCGGTTTATGACCACTAAATAAATTGAAAGGCACGTTAGAAAAGATTCAGTATACAGTTGTTTAATTTGCATGTAAACGGTAATATTTAAAATAATCGTCGCATAATTATGCGTAATTACGGTAAATTACGAAGTATTATACCAGAGATGCCTATACTAGAAGTATTAACTGGTATTAGTGAGAACACCTGAGAATATGTACGTGACGGGTTCTCAGCCTTGATAGTATCAATCAATAAGAACGCGGCCTTTCGTTCAACGATACTTAATATTTAATTACAATTTCTTTTAAGTCATATTGCAAAATCTGTCTATTAATAAGAAAATTACACCAAGATATTTTTACGAGTGAAAATAACTCGTTATCGATTTCTCAATAAATTAAAATACCAACTATATGGATGCAGAAATTGAATATTTGATCATGATTTTTCTCGAGTATTCCCATAAAATATTTACCATGATTGCTGGTTATAGTTTATTAAAATTTTATTGTGTCACGGGATATTAAAGTTTTTATTATATAAAATAATTGAAAACAAGATACAGAAAAACTTTATAATCATATTAATTCGCAAAAATTTCTAATCTAAAACTTGGAGTCTGAGTAAATTACAAGACTTTCAACATTCTCAATAGTTAGCTATAAATTCATTTATTAAATATCACAACTGTTATTGCCAAAGGTCGTATGTAACAATTTTACTTGCTTATTATATTTGTGCTAAAGGTGACATTTTATAGTCTGCAAATGCAATAACTATTGAAAATATCAGAGGAAAATAAAATGAGAAGTTATACTGATAAATCGTAAATAAATAATCAGTATTTGTCCTAATCGTAGCGATATATGCCTTAAAAAAATATCTATATAATATAGTATATAGCATACACGGTATTGTACGGTGTCATACATAGGTATAATCTGGATCTCAGAAGCGATGGATATGAAAGAGGTAACCAATGAAAGAAAATTTCATGGAAAAGTGACGAATACCGATTTCAAAAGTCAAAACCTTCTAACAACTACGATCAATGTCATTGAAAAAATTGATAGGTTACAAAACTGTTGTGGTCTGAACAATCAAGATGGGCAAAATTGTAATGAAAAGAGTCGGACACCTACAATTTGGTTATAAGACTGTAAAATGTACCGTATTTTTTAAAAATTTATTTATTTAGACAAATAATAATCTATCTCGTGGACAATAATTATAGTGATATATGAACACATTCACACCATATGTAAAGAAAATTTAAAATTAACAAAAGTAAAATAATAATAAAAAAAAACTATGTACAGTAAAAAATAAAATAACCTAAAGATAAATAAATTAAAAAACATAAAAACACAGTCATACCTATAAACAATATAAACAATTAGGCAGCGAACCCCAAGCCCCTCTCTCCAACTATAGAAGGTAAAGCAGAACTCTAAGAGATCCCTGCGCTACTCTCTTAACCGCGTCACTGGTGTCAAAGCCACCTTACCATATTAGTGATAAATCGTAATTCTTACCGAAAGCCTCTTTGGTGGCATAGCTGCCATGGGTTATCTATCACATGTTTTGGAAATTAAAATGTGGCTATTTATGATTGTCTTTAGTGTATAGTCGAAGAAATTAAAATATTTATTAAATAAAAAACCACAGGAAGTTGATTCTGAGATCCTTAAGGCATCACGGATAATATAAAAGGAAATTTTTAAATATTTTTTATTCAAACCAGACTGAAACGACAAGAAACTGCTCGACGTTTCCGCTTACTTTAGCACTTACTAGACAAACGCTCTAAACTTCCAATTAATTACAAACGACTCATATACATGACTATAATAAGGTCTATTTCGACTTACAGAGTTGAGCTATGGGGCTCCACTAAACCATCGGATTCCTAATCGAATTCATAACAACCTTAATATTCCATATGTTTCCGAATTGGCCCAACCCAGATACCTATCATTCCATAATAAACATCAGAACCACCCTAATCCTCTTGTTTCAAACCTTGCTTCCTCTTCGATTCCTGATAACCCTCCGAGGCATCTGAAAAGAAGATGGCCCCGTGATCTCCTAATGTAGACATATCGTTAGAGTGCTACCATTGGGTAGTTTCTCAAGAAGTGTTTTCATGTCATTATATCCATATGTTCCAATTTAATAAATGTATTTATTTTATACAGTTGTAAATATCATTAAGAAATAAAAATATATATATATACATTTTTTATAAATAAAAAATATCCTGTAAGGCTTCTATACTTTCAGCAATAGACTTCTATACTTAAAGTGAGTTAACACATAAGGCTCTTCTAGACCAAACAGATGGGTCTTGAGCGAGAACAATAATTTATTAGTACAAGTTCAGGTAAAGCTGTGTATTATTGCTTAACTATTAAACTCGAGGAATATTTTATAGTGGGACAAGCTTCTTAAGTAAACTGTTATTTTAAAAGACTTCACTGAGTGTGTGTGTTGAATAGACTATCTTGATAATATTAAATTGTACATAAGAATAAAAAAATACAATCTGCCACATTGAAGGGCATTAATATTACGGTTACAATAATAATTCACACAATATTTACATACAAAAAGAAAATGAATATAAATAACTGATATAGAAAAAACAAAATAAGAAAATAAAAATAAAATAACATAAAGAAGATATATACATATAAATATGCATACATGCAATAAAATAATAGATAGAAGCTGAGTGAAATTAAATTAAATTAAAATTATATGAAACACAAGAACACTTATATGTACAACAGAACTGTATAAGTGAGATTTTTCACTTGGGTTTTCTATTTTTTTAATATTCCTGCATTCAATGAAATCGGTAACGAAAACAGACAACTAAAAATCACGGAGATATTTTCATACACCGGACCGTTTATAAAGTAAAATTTATCAAAACCACAAAACAATAAATTATATTTGACAAAGACGCACCTTTATAATACAGTATACAAATATAAAAAAATAACGCGAAACAAATAAATTTAACAACTACAGATATTAAGTAAGAATAACCTTCTTCGCAATAATACCTTGTTGAATGATATTAATTTATTTTTACTAAATCTAGTTTGTCGTAATTAATCTTTCAAAAGATCTGACACTTTGCGATATGCGATAGTTAAAAAAAATTGTCCAATCTTTGCATTCATCATGTTCTTATCAACTGATAAGATATTTACTTTTGCCTTATTTAAATGCTGACGAGATATATAGCTCATTACATCAGACCATTGGGGGAAGTAGGAGGAAGATACGTAATGGCTTATGTATGCAGTTACCTACTATATTCTCTATTTTTTTTATTTTTTATATAGAATAACTTATTCTAAAAAGAGAAACTGAAATAAATGAATGAAACACTGGAGTGTGGGCGCATCCAACTGGAGATCCACCGCGCGTGGAGAAACTATCTGTAGCCCTACTATCAAGGCAACTGGTCTGCTTCCTTGATTAGTTCCCTCCAACGCTCTTAAAGCTAATCATAACTTACTACTCCATTTATTCATGGCTCATCTATATAAATATATTGGCTAAAAGAAACGCTAGAAGATAGTTCCAATAGATGATAGTAGCTAATCGGGAAGTGAATATAGAAAACTTAATTGAATCTTCACGGACAATAGCGGATATAGGATTTAATTTTGGGGGGCTTCAGCCCGAAAGATTATTTTTTTCATATATATAACGATAATTAATTAGAAAAAAAAGAAGAAAGAAATGAACTACCTATATGAAATGGTGTTCAAGTGATTCATGAAGTCCTATCCCCACATATATTATTACAGTAAGGCTAGAAATCGGTTTTGCACCAAATATAAGCTCCTGTCATGCTCAAATACCATGAATGGGGTACCGTTGGATTCAGAATTTCACGGGGGTTAGAGAATCGTATTCTCCACTTTTGTTTTTCTTTCTAAATTAAATAAAGTCGATACAAACATTTTGCTAGGTTTCGATACTGGAACGGTGGTAGGTCTGTAGATTGACATGGGACAAATTGGATCTTGAAGATTTTGATGCGTACAGAAAGACCCGGATAGTTCCGCTGGAACTATCGGATCCTGCGTTTTTAAGCCGAAAAACGTACTGTTTTCGAGATAACGCAAGGCATAGGGTTCGCATCCGCACAACCTTACATTAATTGTAGTACTGTCATTGAATACATGTCTCATTTCGTCGACTTGAGGTCTCTATGATCGAGAGAGGGGGAGTTTATATTATTCATCGATGGTGTTTTTGATCGGCAAGCCATATCATGGTTAATTTTTCACCAAATCTCAAGATTGAGCCACCAATTTCGAAGGCTTCCTTCTCCTTCGGGCTGACAAAATAGTCTAATCACCCAGAAAATTCAGGCAAACAAGTTATTACACTTTAAAGTTACACACTTTTCCCTTGGTTATGCCCAGAATTATATAAAAGATTATTAAATTCCCTACAAAAGGAAAAAAAAAATCATCGCAATTGGACAATTTTTAGGAAAGATACAGCCACTGAAATTTGTATACATGTTGGTTCCAAACAGAAATGAAGATTTAAATTAATTTTTGTTTGCTTTGTGGATTATATTTATCGACAAAGTAACATTTGATGTCTTAATCTTTTGATACTTAGCATTTTCTTATTTTCTTATTAATTTGGCATTTGATAACTTTATGCTGTGCGTATTTTTCGCACGGGCCTACTAGTTAAATGTAATTACATGAACAATAATACTTTAAGGGATAATTTTTAATATTTGTTTCTATAAAACATGGTTATATTTTATTACCATTTTGGGGGGAGGGGGGCTTGAGTCCGAAAGCCTCCCCCGTAAATCCGCCTGTGTTCCCAGACACAAACAAGGAAAAAAGTTTTCATAAATAAATCTAAACTATATTTCAGAAAAAATATTTGCTGTTTACTTATTTTGGACAAAGATGTGCTAGACACGCGGACGATAATTTCCAACGAATATACTAGTTACTTATTGAACTAAGAAAATAATTAAATACGGTGGTTCTCTTGATTAGGAGATTCGTAAAACACGAGTGCCTCAGACATACAGGACAAACTTTCTCAGTGTATACTTACGTGGAACTTTTGAAGGTCTAGCTCATTTTAACTGAGTTTAACGGTACGCGATGAAGTTGGATTGGAAAACGATATAGGTACACTTTCGAAAAATAACATGAAGATGGTAAAAAAAAAAAAAAATTATTGCTTGAATAAACCTCAACCAATCTCTAAAATTTAATTTTTTTTGCAACTTTCTAATATTTTGTACCTAAACAATTATTGTTAATTTCTTATTGCATATTCTTTATAATTTAATTGTTTATAACTTCAAATATTGTTTAAGAGCTAAAATAATCCGCAAGTGGTTGAAAGCCCGCGTTATTATAAATAAATAAAATATTTTTCAAGTGAATGTTGAGTTCAGTAGCATGAATATAATTTTATGGAGAAATTGCTTGTTGGAATTCTTGATAAAATATTCTTCAGAGAGTGAGAGTCCCTTTCAGCTACCAATCTGCCAGAGGTCGAAAGGTACGAGGGAAAGCTACTCCCAAGAGGACTGGAATGGTGGCATCGACTCCCGAAGACATTATCAAGAAGAGAGCCGTTGTGCAAAGGAGGGACTGGAGGCGACCTTGGCTGGCGGTAATGAACTTGGCGAGCCAGGCCACTTTCTACAACCTCTACTTCATCCGCGCTTCTTCTCGCTTCAACACCACCAGTCAGGGGAGGAAGTGCGTCCATACTATACCCGCAAGAGTTTAAAAAAATGACAGGAGGGAACTTAGTTATTGGCAAAGTAAGCCTGAAAAGTTTCACAGTAGATCAAACCTTAGTCGCCCACTTTCAATTTTGATTGGAAGGGCGACTGACCAAAAAAAAAAAAAAAAAAAAAATTGGCCGTAGTTATTTTATATGTAAGAAATGAATTAAGATGAAACTGAAA
>OV725083.1:92968605-93144212 GCA_928085145.1 Nezara viridula | reverse complement strand
TTTCTTCTTAATATTCGCCTTTCAAAAAAACAAAACTTTAAATTAATGTAAATTATTTAATCTGAATTTAATAAATATAAATTATTTAACAAATAATAATTATTTAATGTAAACTTAATAAATATAAATTATTTAATGTAAATTTAATAAATATAATTTATTTATTTTTATTTTGTTACTTGTGACTGAGCACCACAACTAGTGTTGCCCAAATGCGAGACCATGACGGGTCTTGGTCTTGCGCAAGTCTTGCAACAGTCTTCCAGTTACCTATTAGCTTATTATTATAGATATATTACTGTAATTTGTCAGATATGGAAAACCTAACTAAGCCCAAATGAAAAATTGAGAGTTAAATTCCAAAGGATATTGGTTATACCAATTCTTTACATATGCTAACTAAATTTTTCAAGTTTTACTATTACAACTATTTCAAGGTGGACTATTTTAACTTAATTTTTATTTATAAAAAGGATTTTTTACCAGTCTTGCTCTTGGTCTTGCAACAGTAAGGCGGCCTTAGTCTTGGTCTTGCAAAGTACATCACCAAGACCGATTTTGGACAACACTATTATAAATCCACTATTATTACAAATTTAAATAGTTCAAAATTTGATCCTCGATTCATTTCTGATCATTGATATAAAATATTTTTTATGAAATGGTTTACCTCTTACCACAATGTAGATATTGTATATTGCATCTCTCGTTTCATTTATATTTCATTAATTTTTTGGAAAATTAGAGATTGTTGGCTATAATATATTTTCAATTTTATCACATAGGATATAACAAGTAAAATAACTAATTGTAAAACATAAAACTGTAAGGATAAAATACAATCAATTATCAATTGATTGAAGAACTATCCAATTTAACTTGAAAAAGAAAACATTTTTAATTAACAAAGGAATGTACAAAAAATTAATGTAACAATAATAAAGGAATGTAACAATAACTATAAAGGAAAACAAAATTTCAATTTTATACTAGAAACTAATAACTTCAAGATAAGAATTGTGTTAGCTAATAGCCTCGAACTATAGACACTATCTTCATATAACCAAGTTTCAAACTTGATTTCCATCTTTTTCTTTCATTAACACTGAATTAAAAAGAAAAATGAATGAAATAAAGTAAAGAATTAAAGTATACTCACGATTTTAAGTCTATGAAGAAGAAACCAAACTTAGCACTTTAAACACTAATATATATATAACTATTAAATAAAAGCTACCTATTAGTAAACTAAATCTATTACTAAAACAACACAATTAAACTTTTAAACAAAATATCACTAATAAAATAAGTCTATGAAGATGAAACCTATCACTGAACATGAAACCAAAACTATCACTTTAAACATGAAACCAAAACTATCACTTTAAACACTAAACCGTATAACTATTAAATAAAAACCACCTATTAATAAACTAAACCTATCACTTAAACAAAAAATTAATCTTCTAAACTAAAATACAGCAAATAAAATATGAAAATTTAACAGTTTTGAGGTGTCTACAGAGCAAGCAGATAGCAAGGGACGATCCAAAATGGCTAACCAATCAGAAATCGACTCCATATGACCCAACTGAATTATTAAGCCACTGTATAGTAAGACCTTGTAGGGTGCTGCCAGTTGACGAGAAGGCGAACTCGTACCATGTGGCAAGAGCGGAAACTGTTGCCACTACATATCTGTTCCTGATAGGATCTCCCCTTCCTGAATCCCCGCGGATATTCTCCTATTTTGTGGTCTATTTTGGGGTCTACCCTGTTTAGTAAGCCCTTAGAAAAGATTTTGTAGGCAACTGATAGTAGAGCGATCCCTCTGTAGTTGTCTACCTCGGTTTTCGTGCCTTTTTTGTGAAGAGGGTGGATTAGGGCGATTTTCCATTCTGCTAGTATTTTCTCTTGTTCCCAGACGCCCATTAGTAGTTCTGTGACTTTTCTTCTGAACACCTCACTGGAATTTTTCCACATTTCTGCTAGGACGCCATCCTCACCAGAAGCCTTGTGTTTTTTGTAGCCCCTCAATGATTTCCTCTATTTCTTCCTCATTCGGTGGAACTCACAATTTAGAAGTTTCTCGAAATAATTCTCCAGAATCACGCAGTTCTCCTCGTCCGTTAGTGCCAGGATACTATCTCTTCTCCTCAGCGCAAGTTCTCTGGGGTGGAACCCCTTCATTCTTCCCTCAAAGGCTTTGTGAAAAAGTCTGGTGTAATTCTTCTTGAAGTTTTCCTCTGTTTCCGCTTGTTGCAGTCTGAGAAACTTTCTCTTTGTTTCTCTTATTATTTTTTGTTCCGTTTTCCTCTGTATTTGGCATTCCTCTCTTTTCTCTGGTGTTTTTTGTTGGTTCCATAGCTTCCATTTTTCCAGTCGCGTTTTAATGGTGTTTTCGCACTCTAAGTTCCACCATGGATGTTTCTTGTGGATTTCCTCAGGAACGACTTCTATTGCGGTTTCTGTCAGAAAATTTGTCACTTCATCCCAGTTACTCGGTTCTCCGAGCTTCACATTGAATTCCTGTTTCTTCTCTCTCAAGACTTCTCTGTTGATTCTATTTATTTTGATTCTCGTTGTTTTGGTGGTCCTTTTAGCTGGCACGAAATTCATTTTAATTTGGGATGGAAAGTCTGGTTGAATAACTATCCAACAAGTAGAACAGCCCGAGTTTGCTCAGGCACCCAGAGGAGCAGATTGGAAACTATACAAAAAAAAAATGGAGTAACACAAAGAGTTTTCTCACCTACTTTTTCTCATTTTCATAAATAATATCATTAGAAAACTACCAAAAAAATGTAAAAATCTCCCTACACGCAGATGACTTAGTTTTTAGTCCTAGACCCATGGCTTACTCAGAAAAAATTAATATAGAATGATCCATAATAAAAGCCACAAAGAAGACAGCTCTAATGAAGAAGATTGCAGGTTCCGATTGGAGAGCAGACTATCAGGCATAAAGACTTTTTACACTGGGTACATCTGACCAGTGACGGAATATGGAATCAGCAGCTGGGAAACGGCAGATCAATCCAACTTGAGAAAAAATCAGCTCATAACCAAAGTCTCAAGATTATTACTAGAGCTATCAAATCAACTCCTGTAAACAAAATAAAAACTGTGACCGGAGTACCTCTTATGAAAGAAAGAAGAGATGTTAAGCTCCTAAACCTTGAAAAAAGCAAGATCCATACCAAACCATCCATCCACTGCCAAAAAGAATACATGAAGAAAACTGTAATCAAACGCATCAGTCCAGCTGACAAAATTAATAAGTCAATCTCAGAACTCCAACTCACCTTGATAAACCCTGAATTAGTGAAAATAACAGATAGCTCACCACCATGGGATTCTCTTCCTGAACCAGAGATTGTCTTGACAGTTCCAGGTAGCATGCGAAAAGGAGTCCAATTTATGATATTGCTGACATTGAAGATGATAAACGTGATACTCTTCATCCTCATGGATCCTGATATAAACTGATAGATCGGCAGGTGCTTCTGCTAACCAAACATTAATGCACATAAAATTTCTGGCTCAAATAACCCTAAAGTTGTTCCAATGGTTTCCATTTGAAGGCTTAACAGGAAGCTATTGTAGAGGAAGCAGAATAATGAGGTGACTGAAAAGGAACATACTCTCCAATATTGTATTTCTAACAAAATGCAGCAACAATACTTGAGTAGTCTAGTCTCCAAACCCTAGCAGCAGAAATTTAAAAAGTTCAACTCTGGTACAAAAGAGTACTCCAATGGATATGCGGGCACTGCGGACTAAATAAAAATGAAATAGCCGACCAGCTGGCATAGGAAGGATTTGCATCCTCTAGAAACATACTAAACTCAAACACTTGAATAAGACATCTCTATAAATAAAGCTGTGATACGACAAAGGTGGAATGATGTCCCTCCATCCATAATAATTCTGAAGACGATTATTATGCAATGAGCAAGTTTTATTCTTTAGAATCAGAAATAACAGGCCATTACAGGATGAGGGCATACCTCTATGAGAAATTAAAAAGTGATGAACACCCTCTCTGTAGCTATATAACAGGTGATCATAATACGGTACGTGGCCTTCAGACATATACTGAGCAGGAGGATGTTATTATAATAATAATAAACAGGCTTAGCGAACCCGAAGGTTCGATGCCGACACCACCAATCGCTTATTACACACGTCCCTCCACCGTTCGCCGTCCAAACCCAGTCCCTTCAGATCGGCTTTAATGCAATCTTCCCACCTTCGCCTCGGTCTACCCCTCGGACGCTTACTATTCGGCACAGCAAATATTAGCCTTGAGCAGGAGGATGTTAGGAAGCAAATTTGGGCAAACCCCAATGAATTAAAGATGAGGCCCTAGAGTGGTCTGGAGGATCTCAGAAAGACCTTGGAGTTTATACTCTTATCCTTGGACCATACAATTTGAGGAAAGTAATGATAAAGGTAAACTGATGGGAAGGGTTAGGGAGAATAGCTATCAGGAATAGGAAATCTATAAAAGAGATGTTTACAGGCTCTTAGCACAACAGAGAGCTCTGATTCTTGCCTAACTTAAATTTGAAACAACAATAATCCCAACTTTTTAAGTTAAGCGTCTTTCATATTTAATTTAAGTTATCCGCGTCCCTAATGACCCAACCAAGCAACACTTTAAAGTTAGACCTCTCTACCGATATTGGATTCCTCAATTTCCTTATTCTCTAACAAATGAGAGATTGAGATACAGCTAATATAAAAAGACAGTATAAAATATTACTTACCTGTAATCAAATTATGTTAGAAGCTGTTATTATCGATTCAATACAATTATATTATTTATAATATTGAAATTAATAAATTCACTTTGTATTATATATGAATGATAGTTTTAAAGGGATTCCTGCTTATAAATAATTTTAACTAACCGAAGTTCATTTTCTATTAATATATTAAAGATGAAATTAAAATTTATCTTATATTCCACATAAATATAAAATAAATATCTGGTAACTGGGAGGTAAACAACAGAAAAATTCACATCTATCCTAAACAATTCAATTAAAACAATAATTGAGGCCCTAACATGCCATAGTCAGAGTGAGTAGACCAGATAGGTTTGGTACTGTACATTATTGGAGATAAAAATTTAAATATAGGTGACTTGTGATCATTGTGACTTCCCCAATTTTTCTGGGATAATAAAATGTAAGATATGTATATTTTTTAATTTATATTTATTTAAAAAATTGTTTTATGAGTTATGTATTTTAGTTAATAATGACTGAATTCTAAATCAAACTTAAAATATAATAAACGTTCAATAAATAACAATCAAAAGTTAATTTTGATAATTATTAAACTGGCCTTAAGGAATACAGTTAAGCATGAATAGATATTAACGAAATATTTGTTTTAAAAATTATTATTTTATAAGATGGGTTGTTTCAATGAATAAAATCCTAAATATTTTATCCAAGCTTTTATTTTTACAAATAAGACACATTTTACATATTATAAATATTATTTTGAAAAATGCATTTCCTAAAAAGTTGATAGCACAAAAATAAATTTAGCCTTCTTATATTTTAATTGTTGGAACTTGAAACAAATGTGTTCCAACAAAATAACAAATCTAATTCTTAGATATTTTAAATTCAACAGACCAATTTTTTTGTTGCCATATTTAAAAAATATCCTGTTCCTGTTGAACTATAATTAATTATAGAAATAAATGAAATGATTAATTTATTTGGTAATGCATGACAAATGTTTCCAATCAAAAAGCGATATGGCTTGTTGTTATGGCAACTAAGAAAACTAAAAGAGAAAACCCTGAGTTTTCCTTATTCCACATAGCTCCAAGATGCTCTTATGTTTGTCTTTCATATAATATTAATGTTTAGTATTATTATTCAGTTAAAAATTTAAGTACTGAATTATTTAATGGAGGTTCATCAAAAATATTTATTATACATTACTATAAACTGAAGACGCTATTATGCAAATTGAAATAAATTAAAAATAAACAGCCAGTCTAGTGGAGAAAAATTTAAACAGTGACAACACAAAATATTATAGGTAATCTTGGGACAGGGCATTAGTACCTGGATCGAACCTGCTGAAGCCCCGATGTCCGTTTCACAGATGGTGAAAGATAAGCACCATCCTCACAACCAAAAAGAGCCGGACCAATTTCAAAATTCTACAGAAGAAAGGGTAGTACCATCATACAAGAAATATTTGACTAATGAAGAACCCTAGAAAAGAAGTGGGGAAAAAATCATTTCTACCCAACTTTGCAGGTCTTCTTCAAGGCTAGAACGAAAAAGATACAAAAGGGTATAGAAAATTGTGGAAGTTATATAATATTAAGATACAAATTATAAACAAGGTGAATAAACTTATTGAAATTAAAAACAGTAAATACATTGAAACAATAAACTATATAAATAGAGTAAACTAAGTAACAAGATCCTAAACTGAAGTAAATAAACGGTAACAATTGTTGTAGATAGAGAAAAATTGGATGTACTAAGAAGGATGGATAATATATGTAATTATGAATATAGTCCTACAGATCTCAATCAGAGATTAAAAGAAAAATGAAAAATAATATGAAATAATGGACATAAAAGAAGTGTGAAGAAAAAAAAGAAATAAAAGAATTAAAATAGAGACTTATGGGTGTATGCAGCATGGATTTCCAATTGAAACTGAGGAAATATGGGTAGAACACCCATTGGGAAATTCGCTGGCTTGGTTGGGGGATGATGAGGGAATAAGTATTAAAAACAAAACAAAACCAGGAATATTACAGTATCTAAAATTGAAAATATTGATGGATGTAAGAAAAAATACAATATCTATGAACTAATTAATTATCAATATATACATATACATACAAAATAGAATTAAGAAATCTATATAAATAAAATAAAGATTTTGTCTGTACATTGAATAGAATCAACCCGTTTTATGATATCTTTCCGTTTTATACATTGCAGACACCAAATCCACTTTTAAAAATTTTTTTGTCTGTCTGTATGTCCGCATTGCAACGAAATTTTGTCAGAGGTAAACTCAGCAATGGTTCATTGTAGACTTTTGAAATTTTGACATTATATTAAGGTTTGCTTTACTTAAAACAGGCATTAAATGAAAACAAAATATTAAGTAGAACCAAAGTTATGAATTCTTGAGTAATTTGACTAAAGGTCTCGGTTAATGTTGTTAATACATGTTAATAATAAACATATGTTTATAGGTTAAAGAACATCTATATAAATAAAATAAGGGTTTTGTGTGAACATTGAATAGAATCAACCCGTTTCATGATATCTTTCCTTCATGATATCTTCGTTTTTTACATTACAGGCACCAAATCTACTTTTAAAAAATGTTTTGTCTGTCCGCATGTCCGCATTATCCAACGAAATTACATCAGGGGTAGCTCGGCAATGGTTACTGGTAGACTTGAGAAATTTATATATTATATTTGTGTTTGCTTGAATTAAAATATAGGCTTTAAATAAAAACAAAATATTTAGTAGAACCAAATTTATGAATTCTTGAGTAATTTGTCTAGAGATCCCGGTTAGGCAGTTACTTACTTCGATTCTCATTCCAACATACTCTATTCTGAGCCACATTTAAAAGTTGTACTACTCAATTGATGGAAAAAATTATCAACAAATCCTATCCTAAAGATTCTGATGGGGGGTTATTGGGGACTACAACATACTGGGAGCGGCCGGAAAGGAACGATTGGAACCAATTAAGGGTACTAGTTGAAAAGGAAATATTTTTAAGCTTGGTTAGGAGAATTTTGTGGTCTACTGAGTCAAAGGCTTCGGAGAAGTCAAGGAGAATTAGGATGGTGAGTTTCTGCTGGTCGATGGCTGTATAAAGGTCTTGGGAAATTTTGGTGAGGGCAGACTGAGTGGAGTAACCAGGCCGGAAACCCGACTGGTTGGGATTTAGGAGGTTTTTCTGTTCTAAAAAATCGGATAACTGGGTTTGAACTAGTAGCTCCAAAGGTTTGGAAAGATTTGAGAGGAGAGAAATTTGACGGAAATCATTAGGAGTTGATGGGTTGGAAGTCTTCTTCATAGGGCGAACTAGTGCGGTTTTCCAGGATGTAGGAAAGGTAGCGTTTTGTAGTGAGTAATTTTAGATATGGTAGAGGATTGGAAGGATGGATGGTAGTGAGGCTTTGATCAGTCTGATTGGGATGTTATCGGATCCATAATCATTGGTTTGTGACTTTTGAATGGAGTTGAGGATGTCATCAGGTGTAATATGGGAAAAAAAGAAGTGATCAGGATTAAAATTTATACTGAAACACATAGGAGCCGGTATAGTCGCTGGAGACGAGGGCGAGAAGGGACAGGAGACAAAATGAGCATTAAGGGCATCAGCAAAAAAGGAAATGAGCTGGGTTTGACGTGTGTTACAAATGGTCAGTTTTTTGAGGATAGCCCACTTGGCCTTGGAGTTTGGGGTGTTGGATAAGGAATGGCGGAAATAACGGGATTTAACTCAGCGTATAGCAGACTGAGTGCTGTTTCGAAGTTGCTTGAAGGCGATATAGTCTTCCGGGAGTTGGGTACGTTTAAACCTCCGTCTTGCCACATCTCTTCTTCTCATGCACTCTCTCAACGCGTGTGTCAGCCAAGGAGCAGGGGGATGTCGGATGGTTTTAGTTAGGAGAGGAGCATGGCAGTCGAGGATGGTATGAAGATGGTTGGTAAGGATTTCTACCAGGGCGTCAATGGATTTTAAGGAATAAATAGTGTCCCACTGGGTAGCGTCAAGATCCTGCGACAGGGCTTCATATGTGAGGGAGTTGAGGTTTGGGAGTCCATAAAAGGGAGGTGCTAAAGAGTTGTAGGATATGAAGTTGTAATAAGGGGGATGGTTAATTTGTTTTCTCTCAATTTGGTTTCTATGTGTTGGTTATATTTTAGCATTAGTGAATGGGTTAGGTCACAAAAAGAGGGCACGTAAGTCGATTAGTCTGAAAGGAGTTGTTGTACTTTGTATAAGTATTCGGTCTTGTCCATAATTACTGTCAAATTTCTCTTATCAGCCTCAGTTATCATGAGGTGGTCGTTAGATTTAAGGAAATAGCCTGTTAAGAATTAATCTTTGAAAAACAGAGGAGAAAAAAGTGACGAACAAGAAGATGGGTGTTGAAGGTGGTTGGAAATCATGTTGCTGATCCAAATGCGGGATACTCTCTCTCCTCTTCGTTAACTCCAAATCGGTTATCTCTATATCCTAATGGGTGCTCTACCCATATTTCCCCAGTGTTAACTGCAACTCCATGCTGCATACACTCATAAATCTCTATTTTTATTCTTTTTTTTTCTTCACACTTCTTTTATGTCCATTATTTCATATTATTTTTCATTTTTCTTTTAATCTCTGATTGAGATCTGTAGGAGTATATTCATAATTACATATATTATCCATCCTTCTTAGTAGATCCAATTTTTCTCTATCTACAATAATCTACAACAATTGTTACCGTTTATTTACTTCAGTTTAGGATCTTGGTACTTAGTTTACTCTATTTATATAGTTTATTGTTTCAATGTATTTACTGTTTTTAAATTCAATAAGTTTATTCACCTTGTTTATAATTTTTATCTTAATATTATATAACTTCCACAATTTTCTATACCCTTTTGTATCTTGTTCGTTCTAGCCCTGAAGAAGACCTGAAAATTCGAGTCGAAACGTTGGCTTTAAATAAAATAGTTTTTCCACTATTTTAGTCTCTTTATGACCGCATTCACCGCACCACATTTTTTTATTTAGAATTTGATTTAAAGCATTTTTTTCTGCATGCTACTATTTAGGTCAATTAGTAAATTGTAATATAATCTCCTTGGAATGGAAATATGATATTAAGTATAACTCAATCTAGTATAACATAGCCGAGGTCTGTGATATCTAGCTCTTCTTAATCATATTAAATATAGAAATAGTAAATTTTTAAATAGATCGGTTTTTGTTCTTTCTGGAGTTGATAGAAACAGAAATATATATATATATGTATATATATATATATTAGAAATTTATTAATTTATTAAATACACATAAATACTGTTTTTTGTACCCCCATTCACCTTCAACAGTGGAAAGCAAGAAATGTAGCTGTATATGTACTTCTTTAATTTTTTTTTTAAGTTGGTTTAGGATTATGTATTCATCAATATCTATAATTTTACTTAACAATATATTACTCCCAAGAATTTGTTTCCTGATTTATTTAGTTTCCCAATCTATACATGCAATGCCTTTCTTTTCAGCACTATCTGTCAGCTCTGGTGTTTCTTTTTCTTCCTCCTTCTTTTTCTTTTCCTCTTTATTTTTCATTTTTATATTACCCCAAATTCGGAAAGTTATGTAATAGATAAGTTCAAGAATGCTTAGAAAACTCAGCCCGCAACACAAACCTAGTAAGCCACCACAGTGAGCTGAAACAAATGCATAAGTTCAAAATCATCAAAATTCAACTTTATCTTGGATAGATAATTACACATAAATGGATAACATACCCATGAAATCAACAACACCAAATAATTCACTTCTGCGGCTTGTTGTAAACTGCATTTCTTTGAAAAATATTGAAATTCGTGATTCTTTATAACTGAAAAAAAATTGTTCAGATAACTTTTTAAAGATAAGTTGTTTTTTCAATGAAACTATATTATATTGCTTTTACATAATGCAGTACGCATATATTAACAATAGAATTTTTAGTTTCATATATCTCTCTCTATATATAGTAAGGGTAAGTATTGCGATGGTGAAAATTTTCAAGTCTGAGTTTTCAATGGAATTACACGTTTTGAGGTACCCTAAGTCCAAATAACCAAGTCCCAAAAAATAGTCTATGTGTATGTGAACATTCTAGCTCGAAAACGAAAAGTCGTACGAAACTAATATTATGTATTTCTGATAGGTATATGCCTTAGATGTCCTAGCAACTTTTTCTTTAAAATCGGCTAACCTGAAGTGCCACTTTACATCAACGCGGAAACACATTTTTACAATTTTCTCAAAAACTGCTGTAACGATTTTGATAAAATTAATTATATCAGTGTAAAAGTAAGCAGTTTTACATAAAATGTAGTTTTATTTTATGTAGCGGCAGAAAAATTATAAATAATAATTTTTGAAAACTAATAATGAAATATAAAATAATTTCATGGATTTATAAAGCACATGTTTATAACTTTAAATACATTTGCTGTAGTTTAGTGATTTTAGATCTGATATTATATTTAAATAATATTATTTATCGTAAATTACATGTTTCCAAGGAAATTAAATGAAATTTTCTTACAATATGCAAACTTTTAAATGTTTTTCTAAGTATGAAAAAAAAAGTATTTAAAATCCACCGAATCAAGCCAATGTCATTGTTTAGAATACTATTTCATTGTACTTTTGTGAAAGGAGAAGTGAAATATAAAAATATTTCATTGATGTATAAAGCATATGTTTATAACCTTAAATACATTTACTGTAGTTTAGTGATTACAGATCTGATATTATATTTAAATAATTACGTATCAACGTTTATTCCGAAAAATTGTCATGTAACTTGTTAGAAATATAAATTAGTAAATAATATGATGAATTTTCCCTTTGTAAAATCCCATCATATAATCACGTCTTCGTCTAAAGTACCTGTAATTTGGTTCTTTATAAATAATAACTATTTATCATTATTAGGAGTTTTGAAAACATGCTCAATATAACTTTTGGAAGAATTTGATAAGTAAATAAAGGAAAAAAAAAGAAAAGTACTTATCCAGGTTGAAAATGAATATTCAGAAATAATAGTCAGAAGGTATATCTATAATATATTGTCAGAAAGGAGGGAATTAAAAAAGCAATATATAATATAGAAAGTTGTAGAAGGTTACGGAGAGTGACGAAAAAAATATAAATAATAATAATTTCTAAAAACTAACATTATTTAACGTAAATCAGGTGTTTTCCAGGTTTCCATTAAATAAAATTTTCTTACTAAATGTAAACTTTTTTTAAGTTTGAAAAAGTGTTTAAAACCCTTGGATTCAAGGCAATGACATTGTTTAAGATACTATTTCATTTTAAGATAATTTTGTGATATAATAAGTGAAATATAAAAATATTTCATGGATACGTTTATAACCTTAAATATATTTACTGTAGTTTAATAACTCTGGATCTGATATTATATTTAAATAATTAGGTATCTATCGTCCGTTTATCCCGAAAAATCATTATGTAACCTTTTAGAAAATTAAATTAGAGAATAATTTGATTTTTCTTTTCTTTGCGATATTCCAACAGAATCCATTTACAATCAGTGTGACAACTTTTGACCTGTCAATGACAGATAATGCAAATCTCTTAATTCCGTTTTAGTAAACTTTGCAATGAAAAATAACAATTTAATAACTAATAGTCGTACAATTCATAATCAACAGATCGTATAATCCATAATGAAGGTTGTTCAGAAAGATTGAGTTTTGATTATAAATAAGTTGTAATTATAAATTATTTTAGCTTTTAATCTCCTAATCAGTTTTTCTTTCTTATATCTATACTCCGAGGGTAAAGAACACTATGTCCATTTTTTATTAAATAATTTAGTAACTAAGTGAAAAATTGTAATATCTCAAAGTTATGGAAAATTGGCTCCTGAACAGATACAGAAATGTGAATGGTGTCCTTTACCTCCGGGAGATAGATATTTCCTTTCATATTGATTCTACAGAGGCCAATCATTCAAAAATAAAATACAATATTATTCAAAGATTCAAAGCCAATAAAATAATTATTAAAACTAACCAAGTTGGCATAGTTCTAAGTATGACAAATTAATGGATATCTGTGCAAATTACAATCACGAGGTGCTAATTATCCAGTTTTCTTTCTTAATATTTTGTCAGATAACATAAATCACAAATGTTTATATTAAGGCAGACATTTTATGACAGTATGACACCTTAAGCATAGATTTATGTATTAGGCAAATAGAACATATTTTATTTTGATATACATTAATTTCATTACCTCGTTGTGGTTACCTCGTTATCCTCATATCTAGTAACGGAGATAGCAGAAGCAAAATTGGCTTGGGTATTTTCAGAGTTATACTGAATTGAAGTGCAAGCGGGGAGGCAATCGCACGTCATAGAGGTCCCCTGGTAGGATGCTGCTACCTCCTTTAATCTAAGTTTATCTTTTAAAAAAAAAAGATATCATAATTTTATTTCTATAAAAAATTTCTGCATGCAAAAACAATCAAAATATCATACCTTCCGCCTCAATCATACATTGTTTTTTTCCGGCTCCACAAAATTGTGTATCACTATCTCCTTGAAAGAAATAAAGTATTTGTTTAAAAAATACCTATCCCAAATATAGTAATTAAAAATATTACAAAAACCAGGTAGGGTCTTATAATGTACCTCCAGAACAATTATTAAATAAATAATTATAATGCAAATGTTTAGATAATCAAGATTGAGGTGTAATGTTTATTCTAAGATCATATATTAAAATATTAGATAATATCGAGACATAATGGTTAAAAGTACAACGAATATACAAAGTAAAAATGGATGATCGTACATTGATATAGAATGTAAATATAAAATTAAAAATAATCCACTTTGTACGATCTCTCTTTTATTTTTTATTTTATATTTAAATTCTACATTGATGTACGATCATTATCTATGTCATTTTCATGTCATGTCAATGTCATTTTCATGTCATGTCAAAATGTCATTTTCTTACAATACGTACAACTAATTGTAATTATAATTATTCATATTTGTTTCCTCTCTATACTTCTAAATTAATTCTAAAATGTATGGTTTCTTATTTTTGTATTTACATTTTACTTCTATGTACGTTTTACATTCATTTTTGTTTTTATTAACATTGCACTTCTATCTATAATTTCTTAATTCTATTTTGTATGCATATGTATACATTTATAATTTATTAGTTCATAGATATTGTATTTTTTATTATATCCATCAAATCTTCAAATTTTAGATTGTGTAATATTCCAGGTTTTGTTTTGCTTTTACTACCTCACCACTACTCAACCAGGTCAGCAAATTTCCACAAGGGTCCCTACTCAAGTTTTTCCAGTTTTAACTGAAACTCCTGTCTGAACACACCCGCAAGTCTCCTGCACATTATTAATCTTTTATTTGTATTTATTTATTTATTTGTTATTTTCTTTCTTCACATTCCTTTATGTCCATTATTTCATTATTCATAATTGCATATTTTTTTTTTTTTTGGTTGGCGCTACAGATCATGAAGATCTTTGACCACAAGTGGGGTCTCCTAGACCGAATCCCGATTCCCGATTTAAAGTATGGGGTAGGGTCATCAATCCTACGCCCGGTCGGTGTTAGTTGCCTCTAGTAGCCTGACCGGTATATGTAATATATACATATACATATATATTCTGCCTTCAACTTGGATCGTTTTTGTCTTCTCTCTACCATCAGCAAAAGACATTTAAGTATATATATTTTTTTCTTTAAGTTATTTTCTCTCTTTTGGTTTTAACAGCTAATTTTAGAAGTTATTTTTATTATATATATTTTACTTTTGGATGGACTTTTTTTTATTTTCTCATAGCATTATATTTATTTATTTAGTTTTATTTTTAACTCGTAAATTTATACGATTGTTTATTTTGTTTTAACATTTGTATATATATCTTTTCTTATTTCAACATAATAAATATTGTAAACATTTAAAAGGGGGATTATTTATTTTCCATCTTAATTTATTAGATATTTTTATTTTAAATTATTTGATGTGAATGCATTTTTTTTTCCTCTCTTACAGGTCTCATTTTTCTCTTATTTCCCATCCTTCAATTTTACTCATATTTCCCACCATTGAGGAAACTCACTGGGGAAAGAATTGTATTTTTTAATTGTGAAATACTCCTGGCCCCAACGCATGTGGAAGGCCAAAAAGCAGATGGATAGATTGAATCAACAAAGATGCCATCTCGGGGCAGCGTGGCTTTCTCTGGTGGGCGGTCACCCATCCAAGTGCTATCCACGCTTGGCATTGCTTAACTTAGTTACCTATTGCAAGCGCCTTAGCCCACACGGCTATCCCAGCCTCCATATATATATATATACAATTTATATTTATTTATAAGTATTTAAATGTCTTTTGGTGATGGTAGAGAGAGGACAAAAACTATCCAAGTTGAAGGCAGAAGCTCTACTTCCAACGAACTTCTCTTTTGAGGTCTTGCAGTCGATGGTGGAGGGTATCGAGCCTATCCATCTCAATCGATGACTGTCGGTGCCACAGCCAAGATCAATAAAACTACCAGGTTCGCTCACTCAGAGGGAAAATGGTGGGGAGGAATCGAGCTCTGAAGCAACCACTAGACCGATGATATCCCTCCGGACCTCTTGTTTCTGGACATTTTAAGATTATTATTTACCTTTCTACATAAAATAAATACTTTGAGGTATAATAGATTAGTAATTTATTAATATTAATAAATTTAAAAAGTGAGAGAAAGGTTCAATCAATTTTAGAAGTTGGTGTGTTTTTTTTCAGAAATGCAAAATACCACAATTTTTTTAAATATTTGAAATAAATATAAAACATAATGCGAAATCATAGAACTTTTTTTTAAAATTAAAGAAGCATGTTCATTTCTACGAATGTTTCTAAATTTGACATTTTTATGTCCTAAGTAATCCAAATATTAACCCCTCTCCCAAAAAAATAAAAATAGAAGTTAAATAAAGTAAAACATATTAATATTTTATCTTTAAAAAAAAACAGGGGATGGGAGAGAGGTGATCCCCCTTTCAAAAAGAAAATTGTTAAAACAATTACCACCCACCTACTCAAACATATTGCCATTTTACCATTTAAAAAAAAATCGAGTGGGGAGGAGATTAACTCCCCTTCAAAAAAAATATAATAAAACAAAGTATCATCTCCCTATTTAAACATATCGCCAAGAGAGGCACCAGAAATTTGCTATCACCTAGTGATTTTCAAGATCTGTTTGATATTGCAATCAAGATATATGGTTTGATATTGCTCAATATAGCCCTTACAAGGTCAATATATTGACAAAACTTAATATTGACTTAGTAAGGGGCCCTTTAGTTTTTCTTGATTGGTGTAAGATAAAATATTTGTAATATGTAATATAAAATTATAGGGATGAAAAAAAAGGATTTGCAGTAAAAATTTGTTTATTTTTTAAATTATTCAAAGAAATTTTTACTGAAAATTCTGACAATTATTTTCATCCTTATAATATCGTTATATCATTAAAACAAATAATCACGATTTCTAAAAACAAAATTAAACAAGAATTGTGCTACAATGTTGTTTTATTTCTCTAAATAAGTATTGATCTTAGTTTTTTCTGTTTATGTAATGTATTTGTAGATTTTTTACAGCATATGACTTTGAAATAAATAATATAAAAAGAATCTTAAAATCAATTTCGTACTTTTCGTTTCAGGTCTAGCTTGTAATTTTCATAGAATTTTATTCTAGATTGCTAGTCGTATTTATTAATTTATCAACTTGAAATTATCTTCAATCAAATGTCAAAAACACAGAAATGTATTCTTTTCAATAAATTACAAGAAAACAAAAACAAAAATCACAATAATGTTGAAATAAACTTTCATTGAGAGGCTTGAAAGAGTAATAGGTAGGTCTGGCGGTCTAGTCCTTACATAACGTTTTAAGTTCCCCCACCACACATTTCTAAGTGAGCGAACCTGGTAGTTTTATTGCCCTTAGCCACAGCTGTAGTTTTGCAATGGTGCTAGGTGAGGTTGAGCTGGGAGCATCTGATGGGGTTGGGGAATCTGATGTCCAAATATCTAGATCCTGCGTCTACGAAAGCACGCTCCTGACTGATTCTTGGCAGTCTTATCGCAAGTATTGGTGCCTTAATCCTTAAGACTCAGTATTACTGCCGGGATGGTATGTATATACAAACGTGATAATACATCGTGAAATACCTAATATTTAAATATTACTCATTTTAGAGACAATTATTCCATGACTATAAGAAAAGAAATAAATGAACATTTATATAATTAACATTCAAAAAAAGGGGGGAACGGTGAGACAAAATAATAATGAAAAAAAATAAAGATACAAGTATTCGGCAGTAATAACGTGGTATTTTCCCTAATATTGAGGCATTCATTGTCGTGTAAAAGCTTCCTGATGAATTTCTCAGAACATCATTCTCCGCCCATCTTAACCTCTGTGCCTTCATATCATGAGATATTGATTGACCAGTTTTTGTAAGGAGATCTCTATTGGTCTTTCTTCTCCGTGTGTTAGTACTCTGATTCCACATTGCTTCTGTGTTTATAGATATGGTCAAATATTTGAAGAATTGATTCAGTAATAACTACTTAATGAATGAACCAGTCCAGATAATTTTATATTTTGAAACACCAAGGAGCAAATAAAATTAACATGGCAGATGTAGAAAGAAAGTGGTGTTTTGAAGTATCATTCCATGAGCTTTCATAATAGGTTTTATTCATGCAAACATGCCCCACTTTTATAATAAATTATATATTTCATAAATTAATAATTTCCTCTTCTTAAAGTATTAAACTAATCAAATAAACATTATGTTCTTTTTAGTTAAAAATTACAAAAAATAAAAAACAAAAATTTTGTTTGCTTACATTTTCTATTACACATTTAAGGTAACACACTACTCACTTGGCATATGGATACCCACGCAACCACACACCTCAAGTGTATGGTTAGTGAGGCATTCCAATTCACAATTTCTTTGTGTATAGACTTTAAAAAACTTGAGATACCTCTCATATGGAAAAAAACACTGCCTTCGATGGGGGTCGTAAGACTTTAGACCTTTACTCGTGTCCATTATGTTTGGCTGTACTACAACTACGACCTAAAAAAGATAAATTATTTTTTAAATCACAGACTAACCAATTAATTGAATTTAAATTAGTTAAATAAATTTAAAAGTTCGGAGTTTGCATGTATGAATAAAAAAGTCATTAAATGTTTCCTATAGATATTTATTTCCTCTCTTCAGAACTTTTAGGTACAGAAGTTTATTTTATTTTCATAGCTTCATTGTGTCACTTTATTTATTTAAGGATCTCATATATAGTTTTGGCTCCACTAATTCATCCTAATCAATCTCCACTTCACAAAATTTTAAAAATGAAGAAGAAAATACTAACGTTTGCACAAAACGTTCTGAAGACGAGATAAAAATTGCAATGCTTTAAGAAGAAATTAATTTCGACAATTGTTTTGCTTCATAAGCCACTAATAATGAAGAGTTAATTACAATAAATTATATTAATTAATTATGATATCAAAGATTTTCATGGATTTTAGAGCTAAAAATAATATTTTTTTATCCTCAGTTTTATGTCCTTGTTTTTTATTCAGTGAATATGTCCACATTTTTATAAATTTCACTTTTACTATTGTCATTCAAATATTTTATGTCCTAATGTGGTATTTTTTTCTATAGTTTCAAATCTGTGAATTAAAGCAGAAGATTCCAAAACCAGACACAAATTCTAAAGTTTAATAATCAACTTAGTGATTAAAATAATTAGATTTACTACATTTTATCTTCTGCAAGAGCTTACTGCTTTCAAACTTTTTAAGCTTCTACTGAAGAAACATTATTTTTTGACATTAAACAGGTGCTTTTAACTATCAATATTATCTTCTTCCTATTACTTTGTACACATGTTGCAAGCAAATCCTTCAGTAACAGACTGGTAAAGAAATATGATAGTAAATTACATTATAATTTATTTTTCCTCGATCTGCATAAATGACCGACACGGAAATATCAAGTACCAAATTGAATACCATTTTGTTTTTAAACGGCGGAGATGGTTATATTGAAATATTACAATCACCCTTGGGCGTCCCCGTGCCCAATCTGAGAATTAAAACTGACCCAGTATCATCGGAGAAAGGTCGTAGGGACAGATGGATGGATTTTAAAAATTTTATATTGTTTGTCCGATTCTTGATAAGTAAAATCAATTATAAAAGTTTATTATTGAAAATGATAAATCAAAAAAATAATCGATAATTGTTCATTGTTAACTAGTTTTAGTTGTGTAAATTATACCTAGAATGGTTACAATTTAGATTGATTCGATATCAAATAAGATACTCACATCTTGGTTCAAAGGTGATCTCAAATATCGTTCTCGAACCAGTGGAATCTCTGCAGGGTTGTGAAGCAAGACCTAAAAAATAAAATAAATATTTATATAAAATTAATATATATAAATATAGAATTTCAGAAGAAGTTAGTCGGGGGTGCAGTCAAAAATACTATATTACATATTGTATATTTTATAACATTGTCCGCCAATGTAATAAAATATATTATTATACAATATAATATTTTTGACCGCACCCCCGACTAACTTCTCCTCAAGTTGAATCCACGTTCAACCATCTTCATTTCATAATAAATATATAACAATTTAAGTTTATAAATGTATGAAAAGTAAAGTGACATAAATAGGAGATTCTGTACCATAAATATTTGACCTTCAGTTTTACTATTGTAATGGTTATTGAATTAAGAAAAAAAAAATTTTTTTTTTCTATGTTACTTCCCACAGAGGTTGCATTAAGGAAGGATTTTCCTTCGTTGAAATCTCCAAAATCATCCAAGATTTTGCACAAGACCTCAGTACTTCTTGCTAGGCCATTGTGATAAAAAATGGTTTACCTTGAAGCCAAGAACAGGACCTCTGCAGTATAAGTCTGTCTCCTCACGTGCTTTCATTCGAATAGTAAGACCTGCCTTAGCTCCGGCTGAAAACGCTCTTCTTGGATAAGCATTAAGTGGTGCATTATTTTCATAACCTCCATCCAATGACCAACCAGTAGTTTTATTTCCGTGAGCTTGGAGAAAAGGAAACCTGTTGGATTACGAATATTACATTTATATGTGTAGTAGTTTTATATATTTATTATGTTTCATATTTGAAACTGATAAAATATAATTACGGATCACCACGTAGAAGGTCCTCTTTGTCTAGCATGTTGAAAGTGTAACAAAATCCTTCTTGAGTAAGTATCTCTGTAAAAAGATTGGGGCAGCTTGTATTCAGATCAGCCCATTCACACTGCCAAACAGTTTCACTGAACGGTGGAGATACCTGCAAAACGTACAATTGAAAAACTTCATCACTAAATAGTTAGGATAGGTAGATGAGCACAATCATAAATGGAACTTTGTTTTGTGTTACCTCCAACAAAAAATCTATTGAACGTTTTCCAACATATTTTTCACCATCAACTTTGACATGAGCATCACATACTAATGTGACATCACCAATCTTCTGTTTTCTAAAACGTTTATAAACAATTTATAAATTATTTTGCATATGATTTAGAGTCAGTTTAAATATGAGATATAGCACCTCAAGATTGCTGTGTAAAGTAAAATATAGAAAGAATAAAAATTAACTAGGACTTTAGAGAATTAAGGCTTAATTATGTATTTTTGAAGTTGAAACTTTTTTAGGGGCGTATTACATTTTTTTGTGGGGAGTGAATTAGATTGATCTGTCAGATTTCGATCGGTATTAAGCTCGGGTAAATTCGGCTAGAGAATTTTTTATTTACAATTACACGAGTTGTAATACTTTTAGAGATCATTTTAAAATATCTTTTTCATAAGACATAGCAGTATTTTGCAATTTTGGGGAGAGGAGCGAGGCGATTCAGCCCGAAAGCTCCTCCTCCCTCCCCTCCCTTCCCCCGTAGAGGAGCGAGGCGATTCAGCCCGAAAGCTCCTCCCCCCTCCCCTCCCTTTCTCCGTAGAGGAGCGAGGCGATTCATCCCAAAGTACAAAGTTAGAAATTTATTTTATGAATCCTCCACCATGTACTTTACCTGTGAGACTCAGTTTGGAGTCAGAAGTTGGTTGGGCCTATGGCTTCTTTCCATCCGCATAAAAAGCTTTTGAAGTGCGAGTAGTTTCGTTGAAACATCAGTTGATGGAAGTTGCTTTTTGTAAAAATGTAGAATTTTGACTCCCCGTCTCTCTCATCGATTATAGCCTCAGTGCCTATAGTCGTTACAGGCTACAAAGTTGTGCGATTTCTGACACTCCTCAAGTGGAACATGAGGAATCAATGTTTTTACCATGTTTAAAAAGTTTTGCTCTGAAATCAGTAGTCCGAGAGTCGTCTTCCATTTTTCTGGTGTCTTCATAAATCCTTTTCCGAATGTTCCCTGGTAAATCCTTCAAGAAGTCTCTCTTAATTTCTTGCCGAAAAAGGTCTTCCCGCAGGAGGTGGAATTTCTCAAGTTGTCAATAGACCACACGGGTGGCTAAAAACCAGATGGATCGATCGAATCAACAAAGATACTAAAGAATCAGAAAAAAGCAATAGTTCAAGAGAGCCAGAGGTGGAGAAAGTTGATTCAGGGTCTATAGAACCAAACGAAAAACAACCCTGGGGTATCACGGTAACTATTTTACTAAAACAGACTGACCAGGAGTGTCACTTTACGTCGTGGATTTTACAATTTTTTCAATGACAACTCTAAGAATTTTTACTAAACCTGTTATATCAATTTAAAATTAAGTGATATTTAATATCATATACAGTACTGATACTTTACTCCACCCTGAGGTTACTACTGATCCGATATTAAAAAGTGATGCTAATTGGCAGCAGATCAGCTGGATGTCCTCTTGTATGATATCTTATGTCTTGATATGACTAGGACTTTGCTTTTGGAGCTATTGATAACCATAGCTTTACGGAGGATATTTTCTTGCCATTCTATAAGAGCCTGTCTGCTGCAGCTTGTCTTTCGTGTCCGCAATTAGAACGATGTCATCGGCATATTAGTAGGCTTTGAACGATAATATTCCGCAGGTTTCAGTTTCCGACAACCGTCCAAGCACTACAACGCATACAAATTTTATAGATTTCATACATAAATATGATAAACAAGAGGGGACTTAGGCTGTCTCCCTGCCTGACTTCTCTCTCAATGGGAAAATGCTTGGACTCTCTACCATTAATCCTTACAATTCCTTTTGCTGCCTTAAAAAATTTGTTTTCAAAAATCTTTTCGAGTTCCTGAGAAAAAATTGCTCCTAATCCAACGGAAGAGGCATCTGTCTGTACAATAAACGGTCTTGTAAAATCGGGGTATGCTAAAACCGGTGCTTTTACCAATTTTGTTGTAATATTTAAGAAAGCATCTTCCTTCTTGTTCCGTTCCCCAGCTCCACTTCTGACCCTTGCGCAAAAGATGCGTCAGTGGTGCCATTCGCGAGGCGAATTTGGGAATAAACACAGAAGGTTAAGCAAGAAGCTAGTCCCGTAAAAGCTCGAATATGACGAATTGTTTTCGGACGAGGATAATTAACACGTTAGCTCCGGTTACGATCTCAGGTGTCTATCAGACATAATGATTATTTAAGTTTGTATCAATCTTAAATCTTCACATCTATCCGACTCCCATTCAAATATTTTTAAAAATGACCATTTTAGAGATTTGGTAAGATAGGAAAAATTCGAAACAATCACGGCCGAAACCGAGAGGAATATCGGAACCTAGGGACCGTAACCGCAGGTAGTGATACTAGCCACTCGTAGTCCATGCTTGTCCACAAGATACCCAAGGTACTTAATCTCCTCGCGAGCGAACTTACACTTTTCTTGATTCAGTGCAAGGCCAGCGTTGTTAATCCACTCTAAAAGAGACTCGATGTGCAGCTGAAAATCTGGTATTACTAACACCACGTGGTCCAAATTCACAAGAACATATGACTCCACCTGAGGCCCAAGTACCTCATCTTTCAGCCTTTACCATGTTATCAAGGCCAAAGGACGTCCTGTTAAATTGAAACAATCCAGGGCCAGATATCGTGAACGACGTCTTCTCTTTGCTTTCTTCATACAGGCCAATCTGTCAATATATTGACTTTAAATCCTGATTGTTCAGATACTTTGCGTTTCTTAGGTGGTACAATATCGTTGATAAGTAAGGTAATGGATAACGCATCTTTCTTCGATGAAACGGATCATCCTTGACCGTTCGGAACCACAATGTTTCTAGCATTAGACGGTCGCATGTGCAATTGACCTTTAATGAGTTCCCAACCAAGTCTACCCGAAATCATCTGCATATTTTACACAATTAAATATTAATTAATAATATCCCATTTATGAATAATAATATCAAGCATGTATGAACATGGAACCCTTATTATAAGCACGTGATACATATGGAAGCCTATTCTAACCTTACGACTAAACTCGAGTGCACGCTCTGATTTCTTCAGATTTTTATTACAATCCCTTATTTTCTCCTTTATTTAATTATTGAATTCATTCACAGTTTATATTTGAACACTTTTAGGCCAGTTTATAATGTGTAGTAATTAATTCCTTTAAATAAACAAAATCAAAGGTACTTTATAAGAAAAGTTGATACTTCAACATTTAAGCTTTGTCAGGCTATATCGATGAAGATAAACTTACCTTAAATTGAAAACAACTTAATAATGCATTGACCTGATAACTTTAATCAAAATCGTTAGACCGCTTTTTGAGAAAATGTATAAAATGTGTGTGTAAAAACGTTTAAAATCAATGACATAAAGAAAAACATTCAGGAAGCCAATTTCGACAAAAAAAATATTGCCACCATCTGTGAAGCTAAAATTATTAGAAAAATTGATCTATAAAACATATTTTGGTTTGTTGGAAAAAGGCACTAAGTACATTCTTGATATATCTGAATCTTTTTATGAATTTCGATATTCTTTATCAATGAAAGACAAAACACAGTAACTGCACAAAAATGAAACAACCCCATTTTATTATTAAATATATCACACAAGTGCGCAAGTTTCTGATTTCACAAGGGAAAAAATTATCAAAGTTCTTAGTGATTTAACGTTATGAAATGGCCACTAAATGACTTTTTGCAATAAACTGACGATATATTTGTAGAAAGTAACGGAGACTGGTGAAAAATGCATAACAACAACCTATGATATACACCATGTTTTGATTGATTTTTATCTCATAATTTAATTACAAAAGAAGATGATATATAAAAATACTTATATAAATAAGAATGTCCTTACATTTTTTCGTCGGTTGTATTTTTATTAAAGGCATCATTGTTCATATAGTGAGTAAAATTAAAGATGGTGGACCTGGACTTGACTTCGCTGCAAATGGTTACGGCGGGGAACGGCACGTTCCAAACCGGAGTAGCAGTTTCAGCGAATGAAACTATTACCGGAGAATCGTTCCACTTCTTCCATACCTCTTGGATTAGATAACCATTTACGTAAAAGCATATAATGAATATTACGACCCAAGAAAGTCTGTAACAAAATTATTAGTGAAAAAAATATAAATAACATATAAGAGTTTATATATAAGTACGTATACAAGGAGTCCTGTATATGCTGTCCTTAATATACCTACTAATACAGGGAGTACTGTACATACTGTCCTGTATATACCTACATATACTCGTACAGGGAGTTCTGTAGATGCTGGCCTGTATATAACTATTATTGTGTGAATACGTAATTTTGCATCCGAACGCCGACTGGTATTGTGAAAACTGAGATAACAGTTAGATGCCTAGCAAAGAACCTCTCTCGGCCCACTTCTGGCAGAGCCCTTGGGGAAAGAGGACCTAAAAGACTGGACTGGAGGAGGGTGCCCCCGAAAAGCCAAGTAAGATTTGCTGTATACCATTTCACGATTCATATAACCTATTATTTGAATAAAAATGCAACCCACTGCCAAATTATATCGCATGTTGCCTCAAGTTGAACTCATTAGAGATTATTTCCTTTTTTTTAAGTAGAAAGTTGCATAAACACCTACATACATATACAGGAAGTCTCGGAAATTGAGGGAAATATTATTTATTGTAGTGATAGCAGACTTCAAGAGTAACAAAAAAATATATCTATAAACCATTGCATTATGTTCGGCAGAAATAATGATAATAAAAATAATAATGATCACGTAATGAGGATGGATGACTGTTGTTCAGCAACGAAAGTTAAGGAGGCTAAACCAGTGGGACCTAAACCTAGAGGAAGACCAATAATTACTTGGGAATCTCAGAAATATTCTCGACGTTATAGGAATTGGATGGCCGGAAGCCAAGAGAGCAGAGACGGGCGGAAATCCTTGTGCAAAAATCTCTACGCTGAAAGGTAGAAGAGATTATTGAATAACAATAAGAAGAAGATTGTTATTGTCAACGCTAGTACTCTTGCTTCAGTCCAGTTAGTTAGTAGTCCTTTAGTTCCTGGTAATCCTGGCCATTGAAAAAAATTGTTTTGTCCTAAAATGCTTGCATCTTTGTCTAATGATAAGAAACATAACTCACCTTTCTCCAAGCGGTCGCCCGGACTCTCCTAGATATTTAATTCCATGGATTGATGTGCTGTTGCAATAATCTTGAATGTAGTCCCTCAAACTTTGGTTCCGAACTAATTTTGTGAAGCTCTTTTTCCTTTGTACCGTTCTGAAAATTTTAATTACGATATAACTTCTGCCATAATAAGGTTATATAAAACGACAATTCGTCCTATTATTATGTGTGGTAGTGAGGCAGGGATGTGGCTGAGTACATGGAAGAAGAAAGATTCAGAGAAGAACATACGGCCCTAAAAAAGAAGTTTTACTGCAACAAAACCAATGCAGAATTTAAAGACCTATATCGAGTAAAGGATATGATATATTTTCTTGCATTAAGGAGAAATAAAATGGCTGGGCCATCGAAAATGCATTATTCATTACAAAATTTACACTCTTACTTTTGTTTTATTTTTTAGCTTATCAACTGGCTGAATTTGTTAAATTAAACTTCAAATGAGTGAATGATTGAATGTTATAGCTCGTCAAATAATGACACAAAAGGAACCTATAATGACACAAATTGATTTTCTCTGCTTAATACACGTGAAGTGAATTTAAGAGTTACGAAAAAAAAAAATTAAATTAAAAAAAAGTCTGCCAAGTGAGGTCTCTATAGCTTCCTTACCGTATTCATTAGCTAAAATGTATCTATATTTGAAGGTATACAATTTTTCGTATGAGAATAAAATCTCTGAGAAAAGCCGATTCGGAAACACAGTTACCCTTCAACATTCGCGGGTTTGATATCCACGAATTTCGTTTATCAGTGAATATTAAAATGCGAAAGATTGCCGTATTTGAAGATTCCATATTTGATTATTCTTAATTAAGAAAAAAAATACAAATGCATATTAACTAATGGCCGTATGTAAAAATTTATTGTTTTACAAGAGAGCTTAAAAACTCATTATTTCATTATGCTTTATTAGTATAATTTCATATTTTATTGGCATATGTTGTTTTCCATAGTATTAAGTATGGGTAGTAGAAAACTACTTAGTATGTAAGTAGCAGACTACTTATATTAGTTGCAGTCTAAAAAATGTCACCTTTAGCACAAATAGAATAGAAGTTGAAAATTTTTACATAGCATCTTTTGCACTAATAGTAGTGATATATACTTAATAGAGATATATATTTAATAGGTACTGAAGAGAAGAATAGTTGGGGTGCTCAGTCAAAAAAGGAAGGCAAAAAATAAATTATAATATTTATTTTTTACATATGCCAACGACCAGATAACAACCGTCTTTCTTCTCAGGCATATGTAAAAAATAAATATTATAATTTATTTTTTGCCTTCCTTTTTTGACTGAGCACCCCAACTATTCTTCTCTTCATTATCCACGACAGTCAACCAATTACCAATTATTTAATAGGTACTCAGTTCGTAAAATGGATGGAACTGGAAAATCAATAGGAAAAATTCAACTTGTTGTTTGTTTGGAGTTAACGAGACCAATACTTTTCTTCAGGCAAAACGCATTAACCTAGAAAATATGAGTGAAGCTCACACAACTTCGATATTTAAGGAGAAAATCGAAACCAAGACGAACTGATTGAACTTCAATGGAAATAAAGACAATCACAAATAAGACGTTTTTTTTTTTTCACAAATTCAGCGTAAAAATTACCTCAAATGTTATAAAAATTACACAATATCTAAGTAACGGCAGTAAATGTCATTCCAGTAACGTTTGAAATCGACCAACCAATACAGTATCAATTTTTTTTTAATAAAACCTAAAATTGTATAATTCCATAACAATATTGTAATAACCTAACTCCCACTCCATTTAATCAGTGTCTTCAACATTTCATATATTGCTAACAAATATTATATTAATTTTAATTATTAAATGGAATTCGATGAAATTGATACAAAGTTATTTCTAAGTTTTAGACTTAGTTTAAGCTAACTCCAAGTTTGGGTCAAATCGAATGTGCCGTTTAATTTTAGGTTTTATTCACGTTATCAAACTACAGGCATATCAAATAACACATTTCCTTATCTGAAAGCGGAAGTATTTTGTTTGGAGTAATACAATTTGATGAAAGTGATGCCTATTTCATTTTACATTTACCAATCCCTAAATTCCCTCCAAATTTGAGCCAAATCGAACCTGCTGTTTTAGAGATATAGACGTATCAAGAAAAACACATTTGCTCATATATAAGAGAAAGCAACGGACAGAATTCAAAAAAATTGGCCCTTCATTATTTTTTCACAAATACTTATCTTTTATCCAATTTCGAGCCAAATCGAACGAGCAGTTCCTGAAATATTGGCATATCTACAAAAATGAGTTTGCGCGTGTATAAGCAGAAGTGTTAGAATTTAATTAAATTGATATGGGACCATCTAGACACCAACCCGCACAATTCCTGAAAGTTTTATGAAAATTGGATGACCGATAATAATTGCTATGCCCGTTACATCGATTTGACTACAGACAGAAACAGACATCGAACCAAATTTGTTCATTGATGTCAGAAATGTAAAACAAGAGTGGACATTTTCGATTCTGAGCACGAAATTTTGTTTAACCTCTCGCACGAATACTTTCCCTACCTTCGGTAGTGAGGAAGCAATATGAGTTTAAAGAATTTCAATTTTTTTTTTAGAACGCTAAACAACACACCATAATATCAATAATCTGTTTCATGATAATTCGTTCGGTTGAACAATTGTTATTGAATCATTGAAAACTAAAATTTTATGATACCTTTTTTTCCTGATCATTTCCATTTGGACAGACCGAGACACTACTGCGGTGCTAGAGGACACGACGGCAATGGCATAATCAACAGGCCAGGTATTCATAATGTTAATTCATCCCATGTCACACGAAATAAATAGATAACGTCATTTGTACCTAACAGATCTCATGTACTGTATCTAGCAGGTGATCTCAACCACCAACGCTAATGAGAATTAGCTAGTTGAATTTCGGTGAAACTTTAGTAATAAATTAATGCTTATTCCTAACAATTATAACCAATTTGAAAATATCATTTTTACCTTCTTACCATTGCTACCAGCGATAACGAATTGAATCTCTTGAACAATTTTTTTATTGAACAGTAAATAGTACAAAATGTCACATTGAAGAGCAACAAATACCTGTAAATGTTCAATTCATACCACATATACATATAATACTGAAATTAAAAATAAAAATAAATGAGTAAACTAAGAAAAAGTAAATATAAAAATAGAATAAATAAAAAAGGAAAATAAGAAATAAATCAATAAGTAAAAATAAAATAAATCATCTTAACACATTCGTTTCTATTGAAAATATTTACATTCGCCCAGGGAGCTCCGAGCCAAGCTTTGTACTCCGAAAGTGGAAGGCAAGACAGGACTCCAGGAGATCCCACTGCCTCTCTTCCAGCCGTGTCACTGGTAAGCGAATAGAGACTTAAGAAGGGCACTAGAGCCACAGATACTCAGGACTTGAGTGGAAAAGCTGGCCATTGCCAGGACTCCAGAAGCATATTTACATGAGATCTCTGGGCCACTGTCGTTTTAACTTTCGAGGAGGATTGTAGGGATAACGGGATCTGAATAGAGATTGAGCTAGAAGATTTGGATGATGGAAAAGGTCCTGGTGAAAGTTTGAGAATCTGGATGGGATGATGTCAAGGACAAACGAGATGTTAAGTTCATACTGTAAGGTCTTATTTGTGACATATTATGGGGCATTGACTATTGTTCAAAGTACTTTGGACTGGAAGGATTGGATGCATTTGATATTCGAATGTTTAGCAATTCCCCACAGTTCAAGTCCGTAGGTCTAGATAGTTTTCAGAATGGTCTTGTAGATTAAAAATTTATTTTCAATCAAAAGATGAGATGTCCTGCTTATTAGTCTATATAGATGGCCATATTTCGGTTATGTTCTTTTCTTTTAAGTATGGTATGTGGGTTCCAAGTTACTCTTTGTCTAGAAGGAAGCCAAGATAACAGACTGTATCTGAGTAGGCAAGTGGTATTGAATTAAAAATGATTGGCGGACAGGATCTGCTTCGCAGGATGATGGTGATATGTTTGCATTTCGATTCATTGATTTTGATGCGCCAGTTGTTGCACCACTGCTCAATCAAGCAGAGGTGAGATTGTAGACTTCGGGATGCTATTAGGGGATCTGAGTGGGAGGATAGGATGGCAGTATCATCAACAAATGTAGTTAGGAATGTATCGGGATTTGAAAAGATATGGGTAGTGAGGAGGTTGTAAAGAACTAGGCCCATGACACTGCCTTGTGGAACACTAGCCTCAACTGGATAGTAAGTGGAGAATTCGGTGCCACAACGGACTTGAAAGGAACAATTAGAGAGGTAGCATTTGAGGACCAGGTATAAGGATTGGGGTAAATGGATTTTGAGCTTAAAAAGAAAGCCAGCATGCGTTAGCCCTAGTTAAACATACGTCAGGTCGTCTCTTATAAAAATCTCATTTATCAGTGGCAGTATACAAGTTTAATGTGAACAATTAGTGCTATCAGTTACATTAACAATTACGTTTATACTGGACAAAAAAAATAAGGTGAGTAATCACTTATTTACAACACAAGAGTGAACAGTGTAAATAGACCTTAGGTTAGTTAGATAACGGCCAGCCATAAGCTGCAACAGTCGTTAATACCAGTGGGCTAGATCCCTCCGTCGGAGGCAGATCTGTGCTCTCCAAGAGCGCGTCTATATTTTCGTGTTCAATAAAATTTTTTTCTTTTTCCTCTCTTCACTTTTATCAATTTTTCTTTTAAAAATAAATATGAAATGCGATATTATCACATGCTAATGTCGAGTAAGGGCAAAAACACTAGGTCCAGGAGCCTGGATACTACAATTAGTTCTCCCATTAAAAAAAAGACGAGGCATTCGAAAAGAAACACTCCACCAGCCACACCAGGGAGCTCCATAGAAGAAGTGGAACCCCAACCTGGCTCCTCACAACAACCCAACAATTATGAGACAACTCAAGCTATGGGTGAAGAATCGCCGTTTTTCACTTCGAATCCATTTGAAGTGCTTTCAAATATAAACAACGAACAAATGGAAGCAGCATCCATCCCCAGAGAACCCAAACCCCCACCAATATTTGTTAGAAATATTAAAAATTTTCAATTGATGTGTAATCAATTGAATAATCTGGTAGGTTCAGGAAAATATTTATGCCAAAGCCGCACCAATGACACTAAGTTAATGCCCGACACTCCAGAAACCTATAGAAAAATCATAAAATATTTATCTGACACCAAGGCTGATTACCACACGTATCAACTGCGTCAAGAGAGGGCGCTCAGGGTCGTTATCAGAAGACTGCACCCATCTACGCCAACAGATGCTATAAAAGAAGAGCTCACGGGTATGGGATTCCATGTTCGCCAGATAGTGAACATATTTAAGGAGGATAGAGAACAGCCTGGAATAAAAAATAAAATACCTCTTCCACTATTCTTCGTTGACCTTGACCGAACACCTGATGTCGAAAACATCTACAAGGTCACACGCCTTTATTATACAAGCGTTGTTGTAGAAAAGCCCTACAGCAAGCGCGACATCGTTCAATGCCATAACTGCCAGGCTTATGGCCATACGAAACGGTATTGTCATCACATTCCTAGATGTGTGAGGTGTGGTGAGCAACACAAAACAGAGGACTGTAGGAAGTCTAGAACTTCACCTGCAGTATGCGCTTTATGCCACCAAGGACACCCAGCCAACTACAAGGGTTGTCAAACTTACAAAGATTTGAAAACACGAATGTACCCAACGCCTAGAGAAGAAGGGACATCCAGGCCACCAAGACAACCCTATAGAACAGTGAACGGAAGAGTGTCCTATGCTCAGATGTTCAAAGGAGACACTGTAAACACTCAATCTCAGGCCCTGCCACAAGAATCTAAACCTCAAGAATTCACACATCAAACTCAAGACCCATATCCCTCCATCCCTGAACGTAGATTAAATACTCACACATTCATTCCTCCTCCTTCCAATTCCACTGACCTCACAAGCCTATTGACATCTTTCCTTTCCGAATTTAGATCTCTCATTACCCCCCTTATTTCGCTACTTACCAATGTTATATCCAACCTCATTCCACTGCCAAGAAATCCATAAATGTCCTCAACCAAATTCCTCTCCATTCTCCTCTGGAATGCGAATGGTATTCGGAACCACATCAACGAACTGACAATCTTATTACATGACAAAAACATCGACATAGCACTAATAACTGAAACTCGACTAACCAACAAACGACAAATCAACGTGCCCGGCTACAATATTTATCGAACCGACCATCCTGATGGAACAGCACATGGTGGCACTGCCATAATTATCCATCGATCCGTTTCCCATCATTTGTTTCCCTTACCAAGCCATAATTTCCTACAATCCACAGCCGTAATAATCCAAACACCCCTTTACCCAATAACACTAGTTGCGGCATATTCCCCACCTAAAACACCCATTTCCGAATCCCAAATAATTTCCTTCCTGAATTCCTTAGGACACCACTTCCTCCTAGGTGCAGATCTAAATGCAAAACACCAGCAATGGGGAGCCAGATCCACAAATTCCCGAGGCCGAACATTGCTATCTGCACTTAATTCCCATCACAGCAACATCCTTTCACCTAATACACCCACATACTGGCCAACAGATCCCAACCGCAATCCCGACCTTCTAGACTTTTTCCTCCACAAAGGTCTAGGATCACTACACTGTTCTATTTCAAGGTTTGATGATCTTTCCTCAGACCATAGTCCTCTAGTCCTAACCGTTTCCACATCTCCCATTCCCAAATCATCCCCACCTTCATTTATCAGGGGGCCAGTTAACTGGAACCTTTTCCGTCAAATACTGGAAGATAATATTGACCTCAGAGTTTCCTTAAAAACACCTGAAGACCTCGACGATGCAGTGCATTCCTTCACTACCCTGATCCAGCAAGCAGCTTGGACTGCATCCTCACCTGATCGTCCCAAAAAATACCATAACATAAATCCTTTACCTCAAGATCTATTGGACCTAATCCATAGCAAACGTTGCTCTAGGACCCTTTGGCAAAGAACTAGGCATCCTGATGACCGGAAATTGTATAATTATTATTCCAAACAGGTAAAAAAGAAACTGGAAACTTTTAAAACCCAATCCTACAATTCCTACCTCTCCTCATTATCCGCTAGTGATAACTCCCTCTGGAACGTAACCAAAAAAATCCTTAAATTCCAGTCCATTTCCCATCCACTTCGCCGTGATGATGGTTCCTGGGCTTCGTCAGATGCGAATAGAGCAGAGGAGTTTGCTAAACATTTATCCTACACATTCACCCCTCACCCCGAACTCCATCCCAGCCACACTGCTGAAGTTGAAGAATTCCTCTCTTCACCAATTCCTCTCTCTCTACCTCCAAAACCTGTAAACCCCTCTGAGGTCAAATTCCTTATAAACAAATTAAAACCCCGAAAATCCCCTGGATATGATCTCCTCACTTCACAAATCCTCAGACAACTTCCCAAAAAAGCAATCATATTCCTTACCTATCTATACAACTGCATCCTTCGCACAACCAACTTTCCTTTGGTGTGGAAACATTCCATAATCATCCTGTTTCCAAAACCAGGTAAACCTGTTAATAACACATCATCCTATAGACCGATAAGCTTACTCCCGATCCTCTCAAAAATCTTTGAGAAAATCCTTCTCAAACGCATCCTACCCATAATCGAATCCCACAACATCCCTTCTCATCAGTTTGGATTCCGCTCAAGACATTCCACTGTCCAACAAGGCCTTCGTGTTGTGGACCATATATCCTCTGCACTTGAAAACAAGCATTATTGCACTGGTGCCTTTCTGGACGTAGCACAAGCTTTCGACCGGGTGTGGCACGATGGCTTGCTTTTCAAGCTCAAAACCCATTTACCCCAATCCTTATACCTAGTCCTCAAATCCTACCTCTCAAATCGTTCCTTTCAAGTCCGTTGTGACACCGCATTCTCCACTTACTATCCAGTTGAGGCTGGTGTTCCACAAGGCAGTGTCTTGGGCCCAGTTCTCTATATCCTCTTCACTTCCGATATCCCTTCCAATCCCGATACATTTCTAGCTACATTTGCTGATGATACTGCCATTCTATCTTCCCACTCAGATCCTCAAATAGCATCTCTAAACCTACAATCTCACCTCTCTTTGATTGAGCAGTGGTGCAACAACTGGCGCATCAAAATCAATGAATCAAAATGCAAACATATCACTTTTACCCTGCGACGCAGATCCTGTCCGTCAATCCTTTTTAATTCAATTCCACTTCCCTACTCAGACACAGTCCGTTACCTTGGCTTCCTTCTTGACAAAAGACTAACTTGGAACCCACATACCAGACTTAAAAGACAAGAACTTAACCGACGATATGGCCAGCTGTATAGATTACTAAGTAGGACATCCCATCTTTCGATTGAAAATAAACTTTTAATCTACAAGACCATACTGAAACCTATCTGGACCTACGGACTTGAACTGTGGGGAACTGCTAAACATTCGAATATCAAACGCATCCAATCCTTCCAGTCCAAAGTACTTAGAACAATAGTCAATGCCCCATATTATGTCACAAACAAGACCCTACACCATGACCTTAACATCCCATTTGTCCTCGACATCATCCCAACCAGATTCTCAAACTTTCACCAAAACCTTATCCATCATCCAAATCCTCTAGCTCAATCCCTATCCAGCTCCCTTCATCCCTACAATCCTCCACGAAGGTTAAAACGGCAGTGGCCCAGAGATCTCTTGTAAATATGCTTCTGGAGTCCTGGCAATGGCCAGCTTCTCCACTCATGTCCCGAGCGTCTGTGGCTCTAGTGCCCTCTTTCAGTCTCCATTGGCTTCTAATACCAGTGATGCGGCTGGAAAAGTGGCACTGGAATCTCCTGGAGTCTTGCTTTGCCTTCCACATGTGGGGGAAAAAGCCTGGCTCGGAGATTCTTGGGCGAATGTATATATTGTATATAGGTATGATTGTGTTTATAAGTTTCTTTTTATGTTATTGTTTATTTTTTTTTCTTTTATTTTCTTTCTTCATCAGTATTATTTATTTACTTTTTATATTTATATTTATTTCTCTATTATTTGTATATATTGTTTGAATGAGAACTCTTAGCCCTAATACTTATAGCCCTCCAGTGGCTGATTGTATTATTATTCAATAAATAGATAAAAAAAAAAAAAAAAAAAAAGAAAGCCATCGTGCCACACACGGTCGAAAGCTTGCGCTACGTCCAGAAAGGCACCAGTGCAATATTGCTTGTGGTCAAGTGCAGAGGATATATGGTCCACAACACGAAGGCCTTGTTGGACAGTGGAATGTCTTGAGCGGAATCCAAATTAAGCTAATCAGTCTATACGATGATGTGTTATTAACAGGTTTACCTGGTTCTGAGAACAAGATGATTATGCAGTGTTTCCACGCCGAAGGAAAGTTGGTTGTACGAAGGATGCAATTGTATAGATAGGCAAGGAATATAATTGCTTTTTTGGGCAATTGGGCAGTTGTCTGAGGATTTGTGAAGTAAGGAGATCATATCCAGGGGATTTGCGGGGTTTTAATTTGTTTATAAAGAATTTAACCTCAGAGGGGTTAACAGGTTTTGGAGGTAGAGAGATACGGATTGGTGAAGAGAGGAATTCTTTAACTTCAGCTGTATGGGTGAGATAGAGTTCGGGATGGGGAGTGAATGTGGTAGATTTTGAACAAACTCTTCAGCTCTATTCGAATCTGAGAAAGCCCAAGAACCATTATCCCGGTGGAGTGGGTGAGAAATGGAATGGAATTTAAGGATTTTTTTAGTTACATTCCAGAGAGCAGATAATGAGGAGAGGTAGGAATTTTAGGATTGGGTTCTAAAGGTATCCAGTTTATTTTTTACCGGTTTGGAATAATAATTATACGATTTCCGGTCATCTGGATGCCTGGTTCTTTGGCAAAGGGCCCTAGAGCAGCGTTTGCTATGGATAAGGTCCAGTAGGTCTTGAGGTAAAGGATTTATGCTATGGTATTTTTTGGGACGATCAGGTGAGGATGCAGTCCATCCAAACTGCTTGCTGGATCAGGGTAGTGAAGGAATGCACTGCATCGCCGAGGTCTTCAGATGTTTTTAAGGAAACTCTGGTCAATATTATCTTCCAATATTTGACGTAAAAGGTTCCAGTAAACTGGCCCCTTGATAAATGAAGGTGGGGATGATTTAGGAATGGAAGATGTGGAAACGGTTAGGACTAGAGGACTGTGGTCTGAGGAAAGATCATCACGTCTTGAAATGGAACAGTGTAGTGATCCTAGGCCTTTGTGTAGGAAAAAGTCTAGAAGGTCGGGATCTGTTGGGCAGTATGTGGGAGTATTAGGTGAAAGGATGTTGCTGCGATGGGAATTAAGTGCAGATAGCAATGTTCGCCCTCGGGAATTTGTGGATCTGGCTCCCCATTCCTGGTGTTTTGCATTTAGATCTGCACCTACGAGGAAATGGTGTCCTAAATAATTCAGGAATGAAATTATTTGGGATTCGGAAATGGATATTTTAGGAGTGGAATACGCCGCAACTAGTGTTATTGGCTAAAGGGAAGTTTGGATTATTACATCTGTGGATTGTAGGAAATTATGGGTTGGTAAGGGAAAAAGATGATGGGAAAGGGATCAATGGATAATTATGGCAGTGCCACCATGTGCTGTTCCATCAGGATGGTCGGTTCGATAAATATTGTAGCCAAGAAAGTTGATTTGTCGTTCATTGGTTAGTCGGGTTTCAGTTATTAGTGCTATGTCGATGTTTTTGTCATGTAATACAATTGTCAGTTCGTTGATGTGGTTTCTAATACCATTCGCATTCTAAAGGAGAATGGAGAGGGATTTGTTTGAGGTCATTTATGGATTTCTTGGCAGTGAAATGAGGTTGGATATAACATTGTTAAGTAACGAAATATGAGGGGTAATGAGTAGTGTTGGCCAAATGCAAGACCAACGCAAGACTTGGCTAGTCTTGGTCTTGGTCTTGCAGTGTTCACACTTGGTCTTGGTCTTGGTCTTGCAGCAAGAGTCTCGCAAGTCTTGCAATTACCTATTAGCCAACTACTATTTATTAAACACTTTAATTTATGTCTTAGATCAACACAAAAGAATAGATACATTGGAGCCTATCTTTTGACCTAGATATAGCAAAGTTCATCCAAATTCACTTGAATATACATACTTTAAAGACATTGTCAAGATAGATAGAGATAGACCCTCACCTTAGATGGAATGTAAGGGTTGTGCTATAAAGACATTGAATACAATGATAGCATTTATTGAAATAAAAAATGGAACACAAATTTAGTGTTTAGAGTTTATTTAAATAATAATAAAAATTTGGTCCGACCAGATGACAACGTCTATCGGTCGGTACTATCAATAATAAGTAAATCAGTTTTAAATAGTGACATATTTTTACTTTAAAAAAGTTATAGTTGTGATGGTGTGTGTGTATTCCGGAAATACTAATTTGCCAGGCTCACTTTAACTTCTTTTCGCAGAGCTGAAAAGCAACTAAGAAAAAACAAATTCTACGAACAGGAATCCAACAACTATGGAATAAATGATTAAATTTATTTAAATGAAAAACAAATTAAAATAAAATAATCAAATTAGCATAAAATTAAATATTCATATAATATTATTTGTTATTTTATTAGAAAAATAAAAATATTTTTATATTTCTGAAATATATAATTATAAGACTGAAAGAATTATTGAAGAAAGGTAGTTGACTGTTCTACATATCGTGGGTGATAAATATTCACGACGCAGTCATTGTACATTTTTTTTATTTGTGCCGACATCTCAACACAAACATGTCATCATCAAGAACTCCGGAGTACTTGAAAGGTGCTCGAACCAGGCCTTGATGATGACCCACATGTTTAGGTTGAAACGTCGGCACAAATAAAAAAAATTTATAATGACTGCATCCTGAATATTTATCACCTATAAGACTTATAATTTTATATTTATAATAAGAAGAATTTTCATAAATCAGTCCGTTCCGGTTCGGAAGGCTGTAAACTTATTTTATTCCTTAGAAAGTCGGCAACCTTTGCCACGAAAGCGGCGGCGATAGAACAAAGTCAATCCTGTAATACACTTGTCGCACAGCCTTTTGATAAAGCCTTTCGGCAGCCGGTCTTATCAAATAAGTCAACAGCGACCGATGGGGATATAATATAACATACGTTGTCGGAGATTTAATAATTAGGAAGAACCTTCCATTATTTCAAAATACAAACAGAGAATTGTCCACGTTATGTATTCTTGCAGACTATCAAGCATTAAATAAGATAATCAAATGAAACGCGGTAGGTAAACAGGAAATCTTTCTTGGAATCAAACTAGGAAATTAACCATTTCCTAGGACTCAATAAAAACATGTTTTGTTTTTTCGTCTAGGATATTACTTACTAATGTTTTATGGACAAATATCTGGTTAATTCAAGGGAATTTTAATTTTTCTTCATTAAATCGATGATAATAATAATAAATTCCCGAGAAAATGCAGGGAAAAAGTAATAAACAAAAGAAAAGTTATTAGGCCTGACTGGCTAAGTATATATTCTATGGTAAAATTTATAATAATAATAATATGAAAGGTAATTAAATTATCAACAAAACAAAAAAAAAAATCATCAGAATCGAACCAGTATTAGCGATGATACAGTATATTCTATTTTCTATTTTAATTTATTACTTCCTATTAATGTTCTAATTATTGTCTTTTCAATTTTCGTACATGAATTAAATTCCCGAGAAAATTTAGGAAAAAAAGTTATAAGGAAAAGAAAAATATTTTGGGGCCTAACTTGCTAAGTATATATTCTATGGTAAAATTTATAATATAACTTTTGAAAGACAATTAAATTACCAACAAAACAAAAAAAAAAAAAAAAGGTAGGAAAGTCGTGTGAGTGGATACACCAGATTTCTTTTCTTTTTCTTATCTTGCTGCGGTCCTACCAAATGATTAATTTTGAAAATTATTTGAAAACCTATACCCAAATATAAAATTCAACAAGAAAAACAATACTGTTTAGATTTAAGGCCCAGTTAAAATCTTTTAAGCACCGTACCACGTCACAAAATATTTTCAGTTTGACTTTACTGCAAGACCGCAAGAGTCTCCCTGGTCAGTCTTGCAAACCTTGCAGGGTTTGGTCTTGCATCAAATAAAGCGGTTTTGGTCTTGGTCTTGCAAAAGTGCAAGACCATGACCAAGATTGCAAGACCGAGACCAATTTTGGGCAACACCAACCAAGATGTTTAAGTAGATATGGAAGTACATTCCCCTAGATTGGATAGAATTTCCCAATTACTGTAGTTTACTTATAACAAATATTTTTTATAATAAACAAAATTTAGTGAACCTTTTATGGCGTAGATCTACCAATAAGCTTGTTCTGACCAAAACCTTGTAATCATACCTGAATTGACGAAATATTAATTGGTTAGTGGTTAAAACGAATTTCAAGAAGCTATGTTTTTGGAATTACATTGGAAAATATACATTTTTAAAAATATAAATATAATAGTTTTGTCAGTCAATATTTATTTATTACACAATTAATTTAAAGTATTTGAAGTAAATCATAATTAACATATGGATTAGTTTAGTGACACGATATAAGGTTAGATGTTTTTACTACAATTTGCCAAAACCAACAAGAGTAAGTAAGTTTTTAGCAGTTAACAATTACGTAAAAGAACAGACTTCAAATATTCATTAAATTATACTATATATTTAAAAATAGTTTTTATGAAATGTGCAATAAAGATGGGTATCGTACTTTGATTCAGATCCTCTAAATAATCAATCTTAGCTTCCCCGTAGCTATACCTGTACGGTATAGGTTAGGTTATAATCGAGGTATTTATCGAACTTAAATTAATTGTAATGATGATATCTAGAGACCGGATTTCCATTTTATTCGCTTGCGTGTAAAAACTTCAAATCTGAATATCTATAGTGGAGTCAATAGCTGCTCGAAAAGGGGGTGTAGAAGGAACACAATTTTGACATTGGGATATTGCTTGGACTTGTAAGGAGGTGAACATACTGAAAGACCCCACTCCTAGGCGGTGAGCTAGAAGCCTGGAAGGACACTTTTTTCGGATTTTCGCTTATATCAGGAAAACTATCCATCGATCAACAAGAACGAACCATACAAAATTAAAACTGATAAAATTTTGAATACGATTGATTATGTACCTTTTTTTAGATAACTCGCTTAGTTTCCCAGATATCCGTCCTTAACAATCGCTAATTTAGAAAAATAAAATCTTTACTACATGTTTTTTACTGTATTTGACTAGATAAGTCTTGATTGGTTCTTTCTACGACTAAGTCATGAGGAAGATAGTTTATAATAATTAAATTTTCATTAACAATATATATTATTTTACTAGTAAATGAAAAACAGGTTTTTCTAAAGACTGTAGCGCGAAAACGGCTCCAACGATTTTGATAAAACATTCCTATAATGTTCTAATTATTGTCCTTCTAATTTTCGAATATAGACTGAATTCCCGAGAATATTAAGGGAAAAATCTTATAAAGAAAAGTAAAATGTTATGGGGCCTAACTTCCTAAGTATATATTATAGAGTAAAATTTATAATAAAACTATTATACCAACAAAACAAAACAAAAAAATCATCGGAATCGAACCAGTATTAGCGATGATACAACTTATTCCATTTTTTACACATGATTTAACTTATTACTTTCCTATCTATACTAGCTAAGTATTGCAATCGGGTCGAATTTCAGATATGCGGTTTTCGACGCATCTATGTTTCAGAGCCCCTCCCCCAAAAAAAAACGCCGTTTAGCCTGTTTTTTAAGGTAATGATATTCCCTACAAAACTATATAAAAATCGTTCATTTTGGACAACTATTAACGAAGTTACAGCTAGTCCAATTTCCATTGTATGATTACGGGTTCATATCCTGGAGTCAGAAAGGAGTGAATGAGAGAAAAAAGATGACTAAGTGAAAGTAAGAAAATCTGTTGCCCGCGTCACACAAGCTCTACTAATTCCTCTCCTTTTAACAGAAATCATTGTTTGACAATACTAAGCGATATAATTCAAATATAATTACATGAATATAATCCATAACACTTTAATTTGTTACTAATAATGAAATCTTATTACAATCCAAATATCTTCTTTTTCTAAAGATAATTACTTATGTGTTTTTAAAGGTTCGACGATTAATACATTTACTTGAGCTCGAACCGAAAAATTAGCGGAAACATGATAAAGTTAGGATCTGAATAGTGCTACAACCTATTAGATAAATTAGGAATCAAGTTTGAATTTTTACGACAGTAGACATAGGTGTGGAATGAAGGTTTTATGCCATCTCTATTGAAACCAAACCCCAGTCCTAGTAACGTCCTACGGTCCCAGCCAGGAGGGGATCCAGAATTTTCTCAGGCAGGGGAAGGATTCGCTTGTTAAACAGGTGAATCCCATATACCAAAGGTGCATATATATAAAGGAATGGATATTTTACATTTTTTTGTTTTATCTAGTGTTTTGAGTAAAAAGTAGGGAGCGCGGCTGTTAGTGGGTGAGCACTTACTTCCAGAGCTCAAGTCCCTAGGTCTAGGTTCGAATCCGGCTGATGACTAGTAATTATCATCAGCCGAGGATCAAGGCTGGGGCCGGGAGACCCTCCTGGGGCAAACCCAGCCTCTATAAATTGGGTACTCTTAATTAAATAATAAATTACTACATGACGGCCTCTGCTTGGTATAGAAATTTATTACTTCACTGAAAATCCAGAAAAAAAAACTCGAGCAAGCCAAATTATAATGGACGTTGCTAGACTCGTGGTTGCTATTTTAAAGAGTTCAACATTCTCATGCCTGTCTGGAGTTAAATGCATATCATCTACTATATTTAATCAAATTTTGATAAACTTTGAGGTATGGTTGGAGTTGTTACCTTGATGCTTCCTTTTTTCATCGAATTCCATCCACTACTTTGGTTTGCAGTAATATTACGACATCCTTACATATAAAAAATAGCTCGTTGGATTACGCTCAAAGTTGGAGGAAGTTAGGGGAGAGGTGCCAATCCCCTCCCAAGGTCGATGGCGCAGGAACCTAACCCCCTACCAAAAAATTGTATTAATCAAATCTTCATAAAAACATGGCAAAAATAGAATTAGAACAATCAATCATATATCACATACAATTAAACTTTCTGTAGTCTGGTCCATGCTTTTCCCCCATTATAAGTTTCATTCCGAAAATCCATAACCCCGTAGAAATTTGCCGCTTCCTCTCAAAGATGGTGAGCCCCCGCGTGCAGTTGTGACGGGGCCGCCTGCGACTTATCTTGTTCCTCAGTCTCCTCTCTGTCCTCTCCCAAGGATGAAGTGCTCCGGTCCCGCCACCTCTCTCCATCTCCCAATGTACTCGTTGAAGTAGTCCTAGACCACCAGCTCGGTAGGTCAGCCTTTCCTATGTTGTACGGTCCTTTCTCGACAGCCGGACTCTATGTCCGTCTAAAAAAATTATTATTTTAATATTAAACGCTTGTTTCATTCTACGCATAACTGAATACTTTTCAAAATGAAATAAAAGCATTGTTTGATAAGCAATATGATGTAGTACGTTAGTCCATTTTAGTATTTCTGATCTTATTTTCCGATAAATAAAATTAAAGCATTAATAATAAGATTGTATAAATATGGCCAAAAAATATTACATTAAATCAAAATTATAATAATTAGACAAGAAATTAGTCGGGTTTGCTGTAAAAAAACAGAACAACAACTATATTTTGCAATTGAAGGAAGTTAGTCGACTGTTCTACATAAAATGGTGATAAATATTCAGGAGACAGTCATTATAAACTTTTTATTAGTGCCGACGTTTCAACCCACATGTTTGGGTTTTATAATAGTTTTTTTTATTATATTGTCCAACGTTGCGACATACGTCGTAGGTCTTCCTCAGGGCTATATAAGATACAAGCAATACATATTAGTTATTGGATTTTATATAAATGATATATAATTAATTATAGAAGGTTACAGAATATGTAGATGACTATTGAAATTCATTTCAATTGGGAAAATGTAAAGAATTATTTGGATATCAAGAAGTATACTAAGTGTAATAGGTAGTAGGTATATAAAGAATAATAACGAGAGTTAAAAAACAAACCATTCAGTCAGACATTGTTGAAGGCTATATGCCGACTGGTTGTACGGTGTTGGGGTCAGGTAACAGAAAAACTGACAGATAGAAAGCGAACAGAGGGTTGTAAAAGTAGTGTTTGTCTGATGCCGAAAAATTAGAAAGGGGCGAGATAAGAGAAGGCAGTTACCTGAGGTTATTGAAGTGGTAGTTTCCTGCATTGGTCTGTGTAATGGGTTAAATATTTAAATAAATTTAAATAGTTAATCCAAAGAAGATTGGTATGAAAAGGTCATTGATAAATTATTGTTTTTTTAATAGGTTAAAGATTTGAAAGTAGGCGAGGGGCAGGTTTTGTTTGTCGGTTTTTTGATTGACTGCTTGGATTTTCTAATTGGATAAATACCCTCTCGGTATAAATACGCTATCATGTAGGGAAGGACAGAGAAAAACATCGGTATATAAGATTTTTTGATGATAGGGGTGTTGGGAATAATAGTTAAGAAGCCTGCCTGAGAGTGTCTGTTTTGTGTACCAATCTGTGGATAAAGTATTATTTTGGTATTTTTTTTATGAGGTCTAGAAACGGAAGGGTATTGTTATTTTCATATGAAAATGTAAAACGGAGGCGGGAATAGTAGGAGTTAAAGGCCGAAAGAATTTCGGGAATTTTATCTGGGTTGAGGATAAGAAGATCATCTACATAGTTTTTGATAAAAAAAAATGTCGTTTGGAAACTGGGGAATTATGGTATTTAGATCATTGAGAACAATGTTAGATAGGTCAGGTGCGAGGGGGTTTCCCATGGCTAGTCCTGCGATTTGATTGTAGAACTGCCCAATATGATATGTTATAAATTCGGTTGGTGCTACAGACCATGAAGATTTTTGACCGCGAGATGTGGTCTCCTAGACTGTAGTTTGATTATATGCTGTTACAGCTAATTTCATTGGGATATTCGGCTCTAAACCTTTCTCTCCCTGATACACGCGGATGTGATCACTCAATGTACTGTGCAGCCGTTCGATGCCGCCTTTGCTTTTAGGGTGTCCCGGTGTGTTGAAGTGCCAAACAACTTCTAACCGTTTCATATCTTCCCTAATCGCGGTATTATCAAACTCCCTACCACCGTCGGATGCGAATCTCTCGGGTACCCGTAAAACTGCACCCAGGTTTGTAGGGCCTCAACAACTGCGTTGGCTGACTTATCCCGGATCTGATGTGCCATAGCTATTTTGCTGAAGTGGTCAATTATAGTGACCCATTTGAATGTAATGGTATATTCCCTGTAATGTCTCCTCCTGGATCCCTCGAGGGGGGTGTCTATCGTACTTCGTGCGCAGACATACTTCTCACTTCCCAACAATCTCCTGAATGGGCTTTTTCATAACCCACCAGAAATGTTTTCGACGTACATTCGGCCCCTTTCGAATGTAAACGCCGTTTTGTATTGGTCCTTTTGATGCATCCGTATCTGATGATATCCCGCTTTGAGATCTAACGAACTGAATATCACTGCCCCACTCAACCTGTCCAGTATGTCCTCGAATCTGAGAATCGGATACGTCTCGTCCAATTTATTGTCATTCAGTTTGCGATAGTCTACTACCCTATATAGTAGTCTACTACCACCCTATATAGTAGTCTACTATCACCCTATATAGTAGCCTACTACCACCCTATATAGTAGTCTACTACCACCCTATATAGTAGTCTACTACCACCCTATATAGTAGTCTACTACCACCCTATATAGTAGTCTACTACCACCCTATATTCCCCTTGTTATCCCCCGGCGCTCCCTTCTTTTTCACCGCCCACAGGGGACTATTACATAGTGAGATGCTATCAACTATGATCCCTTGCTTCATCAAACTTTCAAATTCCTCCCGAATATGCTTCCTCAACGCCTGCGGGTATCTCCTTTCCTTACCCTTACCTGGTTACCCTATCCTTCTTCAGTGGGATCTCATGGACCGTTCTCCCCGTAACTCCCAATACCTCGCCCGCTTTGAAGAAAATATCTTCAAACTCCACTGGTATCCCTTTTCTCCAGTCCTCTACCCTGTTCACCGCTCCTATCAGCGCCCTTCTATCCCACGCTACCCCTCGGCATCTAAACTTTCTTTTTCCCAGCCTAGTACTCCAGACTCCTTTGCTGTTTTTAACTCTCACCCCTACCTGACCCAACCTTATATTGCTTGGTACCCTCAAGTTATGTTTCCTACTACGTGTACCTTTATCTTACTTCATTTTTCCGCCCACCGATTAAGCTTGATTGTAGCTCCTCCCTCCACGCTACAGGGACCACCCAGAGTGATTAGCTGAAAGTCATATTTTTGAATCCGGAGTGACCTCTCGCTACCGCACAATTTCTCTAACGCCCCTCGGGTCATAATAGTACTCAAGCTTCCCGTGTCTACAAGACATTTTTCTCCCCCTTCTAATTTAATGATTGTCAACCAGCATGGCTTACCTCTAATGTTGTTACATGTTGCTGTGCGGTCGCCTCTCTGCGGAAACACTCCTCAGATACCGTCCCGCTTCCTCCTTACTGCCGTTACTGGTCTCTGTTCACTCCGTTGGCTGCTCCTGCCTTCTTCGCCTCCACTGCTACTTGGTTCTTCCGTCTCCGTTTCTGAAGTTTCCGACGGATCAGTTGCCTCCTCCGAAAATCCGCTTCTCTGCAGCATACTAACTCGTCTCCTCATCTTTTGAGTATTCACCTCCATCAGCTCCACCTGAGATCTCTCTTTCCTACGGGAAATATATGGGCATTGTCTCGCGATATGCCCTTCGGTCCCGTAATCGAAGCATCTAGTGCGAGGACATTGTGCCACTAAGTGTCCTGGCTTTCCACAACCGTGACATTTCCTATCTTCCTTATGGGGTCCATTCCTTGGTCTAGGCTATCCCTATCTTTTATTCACCTGTCATACCCCTTTCCCCATTCATCTGTCCTGGTTTTCTTCTTCTCCAGCCTATTGGAACGGTACTGGGACGTCTATCATTTATTCGCGTCTAGGCTGTTTCTTCCACAACCATCCTAGTCTCCTCCTCTCTTGCGCTTAAATTGATCATTTCCTGAGCACATTTGAGGAACGACCGCTCTCTGGGTAGTCCATCCCTCTTCTCGGTTTCTTTTGCTAATTGGACATTAAGTATAGTTAAAAGAAACACCATCCTGGCTTCAACCTCGCCTGCGCTCATTGTCTCGCCCATTTTTTCAGTGATGCGATTGTATTTTGCCACTAATACTCCGGCGTATTGTCCTCTTGTCTGTCGTTGGGACCGGCGTTCCATAACCATTTGAAAAATATCTTCTTCCGGCTTCCATCTGCCTCCTCCGAAATCCTACTTCACTCTCCTTGATTACCAGCTATGGTGTCTCCTCGTTTGCTTGAATCTGGTTCAGGACGCTTCTAATCACCTTGCACACAAGGGCTGCCTTCCATTCTGCCGCGTCTCTTAGATTAACAAGGTTCTCCGCCACCGTCTATTCTAGACATCAGGTGGTCACCACCTTTTATGATATGGTCAAGTTCGCCTACCTCGCCACCGAAGCGTTCCAGGTCCGCGGTCACCCTCCGTAAGTCGTGCGTGGTCGCTGCTTTTATTTCCATCAATTCCAGAGCATTAGCATTCCGCCAATGTGTTCCTTGGTAGTGGAGGGATATCTTGAATGTGACGGATTTCTTGAACCTGCGAAACTTCTTGAGTTTGAGAAATTTCTGATGTGCTCAATACTCCTGGTATGATTATGCCGTCCGTCGCCATCTCAGTTTTTCCTTACAACTTAAAAGAAAGGGAAAACGAACAAAAATACAAAAAAAAATAGTTAACCAATTATGGTCTCCTGACGTTGTCCTGGGTTTCGGCACTAGTTAAGCGTCGGCGAACTTTAATGCCCCTAAATATAAGTATAATGGTGAAGGATAGCTGTTTAACTCAGAGGTCTCTAAACTGTCGGTCCGAGCACTTTTAATCTGGTCCGCTAAAATTCTTTGATGGTATAGTAAAACTTTAAAAATATGAAATTTAGTAAATTACTCGCACACGAGGTTACTACATTTATTCCATAGTTTATTTTTCTTAAAAAACTCATTTTACGGTTAAAGTGTCATTTATAGAATAAGATTTATTTTTCATCACAAGCCCTTGGTCATTCATCATCCAGCGGGACTTGGGTGGAGTTCTCAACGCGACCCGCGTAACTTACTCAAGGTTTCAAATCCCTAATTTAATAAATTAAACGTATAAGTTTAGAGACCCCTGGTTTAACTATTAACTGGAGGAATATTTTCTAATGAGACAAGCTAATCACTTATTAAGTAAATTGTTAGTTTAAATTTTGCGTATTGAATAGACTATATTGCTAATATTACATATTGTTATATATATATGAATAAACATGCTTCACTAATGTCGCTCATAGGTGAAAAGAATCAGGGAAAGGGATCCCTATCTAATGTGAGAGCCGTTCCTGGTCTAAACTAGTATGTCTAGTTAAATCTTCATTTTTTTTTTTTTTTATAGAGTAGTGAATCGAAGAAATCGTAAGGCAAGGCAAAGATGCCTACGTACCTCCATCGGGGAGAGCACATCTTTAAGGAAAGTACATGCTCCTGGAGAGAATGGAGGTTGAAAAGAAAAAGGAGTCATGGCAGATTGAAGACTTACACTTCCTGTACTGACGTCAGGGCCTGGGCCTTGTGTGATAATGAACGTTCCGATCTTTTGAAAGAAGAAATCACCAAAGCAGCAAGTTTTTAAAATCTATTATATGTTACATAATAAATAATGACATATCTCCTGAATGAATATTTTTTAAACAAATTAAATTCATCAAAACTCTTTAAATTATACATTGAATTAGTGACCAAGATTTACATAAAGATGATAAAAATGTATTTGATGAATGCCGACGTTCTGGCCCATATTTAAGGCCTTCTTGGCTATTGATAACAAAATACTCTCACTGTTCTGTAAATAGGGCATGGAATGGACTGATGAGAAGGTGGCGACATAAACAATACCTACGTAGTCTATCTGGCGTTTATTTATTGGAATGGGGTGGACAGATGAGAAGGCTGCCAATGCATACCATGGGATGGAATGACGAGAAGAATGGTGCTAACACATAGCATGGAATGGACTGACGAAAAGGAGTGTGCCAACTTATACTCTGGGATGGACTGATGAGAAGAAGGCTGCCAATGCATACCATGGGATGGAATGACGAGAAGAATGGTGCTAACACATAGCATTGAATGGACTGACGAAAAGGAGTGTGCCAACTTATACTCTGGGATGGACTGATGAGAAGAAGGCTGCCAATGTATACCATGGGATGGAATGACGAGAAGAAGGATGCTAACACATAGCATGGAATGGACTGACGAAAAGGAGTGTGCCAACTTATACTCTGGGATGGACTGATAAGAAGAAGGCTGCCAATGCATACCATGGGATGGAATGACGAGAAGAAGGATGCTAACACATAGCATGGAATGGACTGACGAAAAGGAGTGTGCCAACTTATACTCTGGGATGGACTGATAAGAAGAAGGCTGCCAATGCATACCATGGGATGGAATGACGAGAAGAAGGGTGCTAACACATAGCATGGAATGGACTGACGAAAAGGAGTGTGCCAACTTATATACTCTGGGATGGACTGATAAGAAGAAGGCTGCAAATGCATACCATGGGATGGAATGACGAGAAGAAGGATGCTAACACATAGCATGGAATGGACTGACGAAAAGGAGTGTGCCAACTTATACTCTGGGATGGACTGATAAGAAGAAGGCTGCCAATGCATACCATGGGATGGAATGACGAGAAGAAGGGTGCTAACACATAGCATGGAATGGACTGACGAAAAGGAGTGTGCCAACTTATATACTCTGGGATGGACTGATAAGAAGAAGGCTGCCAATGCATACCATGGGATGGAATGACGAGAAGAAGGATGCTAACACATAGCATGGAATGGACTGACGAAAAGGAGTGTGCCAACTTATACTCTGGGATGGACTGATAAGAAGAAGGCTGCCAATGCATACCATGGGATGGAATGACGAGAAGAAGGGTGCTAACACATAGCATGGAATGGACTGACGAAAAGGAGTGTGCCAACTTATATACTCTGGGATGGACTGATAAGAAGAAGGCTGCAAATGCATACCATGGGATGGAATGACGAGAAGGAGTGTGCCAACTTATACTCTGGGATGGACTGATGAGAAGGGTGCCAACGTATACAATGGGAACGACTGATGAGAACTGAAGAAGAGTGCCACGTATACCAAAAACCAAATGATCAAAAGAAAAGTGGGTAATGACCTCCCTCATGAAGGATTAGTTAGGAGCGGGTGCCGATGGGTACCGACCAGTGTTGCCGCGCGCTCTGTGACAAATCCTTGTATCTTTAACCTCGTACGCTTGCTCATTGATAATTCTTAATATTGTAGGTTCAATATTATTGTTTTTTCTTCCTCAAATTAGGTCAGATCTTTTATATTTCTTGAATGTATATATTTAAAACCTTTTTACATTCACTTCCTTTGTAATATGTAATATATAGTAAGGGAAAGTATTGCGATCGTGAAAATTTTCGAATCCGAGTTTTCAACGGAAGTACATGTTTTGAGGTCCCCTGAGTCCAAATAACCAAACCATAAGTCTGTGCATGTGTCTGTATGTGAACAATCTAGCTCAAAACCGAAAAGTTTTTAAGGAACTGATATTATGTATTTAAGGTAGGTATATACCTTAAATGTGAAATCAACTTTTTCGTTAAAATCGGCTGACTGGATGTGCCACTTTATATCAACGGTGAAACACATTTTCACAATTTTCTCAAAAACGGCTCAAACCATTTTCATTAAATTCGGTGTATCATTGTATAATTAAGTGGTGTTTAATATTATTGAGGTTTTATTCCCATTGATGTCATTTTACAGGGCTTAAATGTCCAATGTTCATATATGTCTTCTTCTAAAGAACCTTGAATAGGTTTATTTTGAAAATTTAACTCTCTTTTATTGACAGTAACTATAAAAAATGTTTAGAGTGTTCTCGCCAAGCCTTTGGTTTGATCAGGTTCGTTTATCTATCTTAATTTAGTTTTCTCCTTATTCTCTCCTTTCCGTCACTATATTTTCCGCATCTCCATCTCTATTTTGTATATATTCTATGTATATATATATATATACATTAATCGTTTTTACATTGTTTTAACTTTTTATTTTCTTATACGAAGTCAGAATATTTTGATAAAATTTACAATATCTCTATTTTCTATTTCTATGAATTATTTCCTTATATAACTTCACATTCCTTTTCTCGGTTTTACATTTTATTCCAAGATTGCCATTTTTAGTTCTTATATTATCTTTTTTTTTATTACGTTTATTTCATTAGTCCGCACTTTGTTTCCGATATTATTACTTATTTCTTATTTCTCTGTTATTGTTATTTCATTTTAGTTTAAGTTTCTCTACCTACATTTTTTAGTCTACACCTTTCACCTTTGTAATTTTAATTTTTTATTATTCAATGTTTATAGTTTCTCATACATATTGTTATCTGGTTCTTTTCTTAGCTCTGATGAAAGTCTTAACTTCGGGCCGAAACGTCGGCAAATTTAAAAATAAATATTAATATTTAGTTTTACTATTTTTTATATTTAATGATCACCTTCTCTTCCAAAATGAGTTTAATTTAAAGTACGAAATAAAACATATATAAAAGTGCCTATATCTTTAGAAACTACTGGATTCAATGATCAATGATCAACGGACGATAGACACCTAATTATTTAAATATAATAGCAGATCGTAATTACGTTACGTTATTATTTTTAAGTTTGAGGGACTTGGTTAGTTGGACTCAGGGCACCTCAAAACGTGTTTTTCCTTTAAAAAATCAGATTCGAACATTTTCACGATCGCAATACTTTCGCTTATTATATATTACCTATACAGGTAAGTGAAAGTAAAAATAATTAGTAATTGATGCATTAAAAAAGTGCAAATTCCAAAATCTTAAATTCCGATATGCAATAGAATCATTCAATACAATCAAGGTCCTGTTGATGTCATTTCGTGTAGTTTATGTTGCCCTAAATTCCTGCTAAATTTCTTGTAGATAGCCAAAGTCATGTAGAAGTTATAACATTTTTTTTGATTTTCGAAAAAAAAATGGAAAGAAACTCCCTTGGCTCAGATTTTGTAAAATATTTTTTATTGCGATGAAAATTCGTATTTGGTGGTTTTCCGAGATGCGAAATACATATCTCAACATGGTTTATCCTTAAAAAAATATTTAAACCATCTTTGCACCTTGGGTCGGTTCAAATTGTTCCATTTCAACATTTTACTTATACTATAGAAATATAGTAAATATAAATTTTATGTAATAGAGCTATCCTGAGTAATATAATCCGACAATAAGTGTATAAAAAATGGGGGAAAAAAGAAAGAAAATATGCAGTGAAAATATTTGATCAGACACAAGGTTTTCTTGTGTACATTTCGATGATTTTTTTACATTTTGAACGGAATTCAGTAAGCTTTCAAATACTGATATGTATAATGTACCAAAAATTGCTAATTGCTTAGTATTCGAGTTATTTGCAAATTATGAATTCATTTGTAACCTCTCGTTGGTAACGATTCGTGGAGATGGAACAACCACATGGTTTGAAACCTCCCACTTTTACATTCACTTTTATTTAAGTCCTGGTATAAAATTAGGAATCAAAATTAGGATTCGCGCACTCTACGTGATATTTCCTTTCAACTGATACCTCATTCGTAAAAATCCATCACTCCTGAGAGCCGGAAAAGATACAAATAAATAAATTGTGTATACACATATATAAATTATAACTATTTTATATTTTCTAAAGGTGCGTTTAGACATTTCACAAAATATGAAAAACTCAATTATCTAACTAAAAAACAATTATCTAACTAACAGCAATTATATCACTAAAGCAAACTATGCATTCTATTTCTCTTGACACCGACTGAAGATGAAAAATATCAAAAACAACAAACAAAAATACTAGTGAAAGCATAGTGAAGAAATAAATATTTATATTTTTGTTTGTCTCTTAGTTTGTGAACGACAGTAACAATATTTTAAAATATTTTTATTTATCTAGAAAAAAAAAAAAATATGTGTATACAATCACAGTTTTATAAAGGAAATAATAATCATACTTTAATCAAAATTGAGTACCAAAGAATTTAATTACTATTTCAGTTGATGTCACAAGATTAACTGAAGCAGTGATTGAATTTGAGTAAAATACTTGGTACTCGGTACTCGAGTAGAGTAGCATTTTCCCATCCGCCTCGTACAAACAAACACGAGGATCCTAGAACGAGTGGCAACACTGGTACCGATCTCCCTCATGCCTGGCAAGCCAATTCCAATAAACATCACGTCCGCTTATTACTAGACTGTGGCAGGTATGGATATAAAAAAGTTTTAAAATATAATAGTAATTAAGGAGTTCTGTAGTTTTGGTCCTTTGCTTTTATTCTTTTTTATGGATGACATATAGGTGTGTAGAAGAAATCTTCAAGAAATGAGGGGGGGGGATAATGGAATTTAACTCTATATCTGGCTAAGGCCATAATTTATGCGAAAAATCTGATTGATGATTCACAGAAGAATCTTCAATCACCTAGACTTAGGACAGGCGAGTGAAGATCAAAGGCAGCTATTACGAGGTAGAAGCTTTCGTAGAGAGGGGATGCCCTCAGGGATCAGTACTTGGTCCTGCTCTATGGAAGCTGGTGTTTGATGAGTTGCTCGGAGTGCTTGAAAATGAGCGGTTCTCTGCCACTGCCTATGTTGACGATCTAGCTGCTGTGGTGGCATCCAACAGCAGGGCGGGGATCAAACTAGCAGCAGAGCGATGTGCCCACCTTGTAGCCAGATGGTGTGAGGGAAAGAAAATGCGTATGGCTGCTGAAAAGACGCAAGCCATCCTCTTGAAAGGCACGACTGATAGAGCACACCCCATTAGCATGGATATAGAAGGTCAAATAATACGCCCAAGTGAGGTGGTAACATATCTTGGTGTAAGGTTAGGAAAAGGCCTAAATATAACACCTCACTTGGATTATCTAGCAACTAAGGTGACCCAAGCCTTGAACGGACTCAGTCGTGTTGGGGGTGCATTCTGGGGCCTCAGATACCCCGCAACGATGACGATCTATAAAGGCGTTGTGCTGGGTATCTTGAGGCAACAGTGAAAAAGGTTGGCGTCGATCCAGAGGATGGCCCTGTTGCGTGTCACCAGAGCATTTAGGACAACGTCACATGAAGCAGTGCAGGTCCTAGCGGGGGCGGTACCTCTCTACCTCCTCCTGCGAGAAGATGCGACCAAGCATAAATTCAAGAAAGAAGGCTTGGCTGGAGTTCCAGAAAATTTACGGGTGAGGATTGTGGAAAGTCCCAACAAATGGAAGAAGATAATCCGGGAGGATACGATTGAGGAATGGAGCCGTCGGTGGGTTGCTACCCCGAAAGGGAGTACTCTCAGAAAATACTTCCCCACCGTACAGTCGCGGTTAGATGCACAATGGATCCTCCCGGACTATTGGATTTCACAGTTCCTCACGGGGCATGGGGGTTTTCGAGCTAAGCTACATGGCTTTGGCCAGGAAATAGATCCCCAATGCCCCACTTGTGGAGTTCTGGAGACTGTCGAGCATGTGGTCACGGCCTGCACTGCATTTGAAGGAATAAGGGCAACGATGATGAGAACCGCAGGATTTTACGTCCTAACAGAGGATGAACTTCCTCAGTTGGTAAGTAAGGAGAACTTCCCTCGGTTCAAGAAATTCATTTATGACTGGAAGGAGGCAGTGGGTCCAGCCCACTTCAACATCGGAGCACGGAGAAGAGGACCACCACCAAGAAGACCGCCAGAAGACGGACACCCTTGATAAGACGTCACCGAAGATAACATATTTTAAACTGTTTTACTTGCAGTAGTATGCTGTTATGCAGTCATGCGTAACAGCCCACTATCGCAAACGCCCGTATGGCCCATCAGGCAAGGTAGGGTGGAATGTAAATAAATAAATAAATAAAATCACCTAGACTTGAAGTTAAGAAATTTGTGGGTATATTGAAAATGCAAGTTCATGTGCGTTGGAAGAGTTAATGCAGAACAAAGAATTTTAAGTGTTGGCGAACTCCTAGAATATGTGAGTACGTACAGAGCATGGTCTATGCAACGATATAGTTCTAAGAGGCTCTCAGTCATATGAAGTGGAAATTAAAATAAATGATGTTAAGAAGATTGCGAATAAATGTAACTAAGGGTGCTGGAGGATACAATTCGAAGATTAGGATTTTCTGTGACCGTGTACCTCTAGAATTAGCTACTGCATATAAGTATCCTGGGACAATGAGAAGCCTGTTTGACAAAATAGACAAGAAGGTATTGAATCCGGTATGGATGCCAATGACTAATAGAAAATAACTATTATGGGGTAACTGCTCCTTTTTGGATTTGAAAATTGGAAAAAGTTGTACATGCAAATGATCAGGAACAAAGAAGCCTAAATGAGAATAGGTACTTCTGTATAAGATATCCTCCACTTTGATGGGTACCATCAGATCTCATGATCACACCATAAATGGAATCATGACAATGACCGAGTAAGTCCGAAAGTGCTTGAACTGACTGGGAAGGCCCCGACCTCAACTAAAAGAGTCCGTTGGGGGTTTGTTTATCCCTTTTCCAAGTTGAAAGCAGGGATGCCATTAAATTAAAACCAATCAACTTACCGATTTTAACTGAAAGCATTAGTTGGAAGTCAATGATGGATTAACGACAATTGAAATGGTTTGGCCCCGTTTGCCGAATAGAAAATACCCAAAAGAGGTACTTGGATCCTAGGCGGCCGGTAACCAGACTTCCCGGCCGACACAGGTTAATGTTGCTTGGTATACTGAATAGTTGAAAGTGGATGCACCTCGGAAATGTCAACTCCAGTGGAATAGCTTGACTGGGACTCCATCTACGTGTATAACGCCATTTAAAAGTTAATGGAGGAAGAAATTTTGAATTTTCGCCTTTTTTTTAGATTGGTAACATGGATAACTATCAGAGTGTAAGAAAGACGAATGCGCAATTTTCATATTGTATAACTACCTCTTACTTCCCACCCCTTTCTAAACTGTTTTGTAAAATCTGCTATCCTTACAAGTACTGTTGGATTCGCCCTTTTTTACAGAACATACGATAAAGCTAAAAAAAAGGCCAAGGATGTGGAATGAAACGTCGGCATCCATTATCAAGTTTTTAACTGTTGACCGTACTCTTGATTTAAAGTCATAGGTTCAAAATGTCTAGTAGGAAAGGGTATCTTGGAAGGTCACATAGAATGGTGGGTACAATGTTGAGTACAAGGATAAATATAAGTTGTCTGGTATTTTTCTTTGAACTATTGTTCATTAAAAAACGTACCTTTTTTTTAAAATTTAAATTTAAATTTAAAAAATTAACTTTCATTGCTGGGTGTTTCTTTTGGAAGTATACGAGCTGTGGTCTTTAAACCATTTTATTTTGATTTCATAGATATTTACTTTGCTTATCATCACCTTCAATATATACCTCTCCTCTATCAGTAGAACGCTCCTCTATAACTATCTGCTAATAATGACAGTGGTGGAAATAAGTCTTCTTCTGTCAGCTTCTTTAGGGCGCGAGCCACGTTCTCTTTCGCAGCTTCAACTGACTCAAATCTTTTTATTTTAAATGTCGATTGATGAATCATGATTTTTTACTAATGATCCTAACTCATGCTCAGGTAGAACCCAACTTCACTGAGAGCCAAAAAAGCTCGAACGAGGAAATCAAAATTCAAAGCAATGGTTTTTTTTCGATATTCATGAGGTTGTGCATCCTTTCTGTGTTCCTCAAGATCAAATCATCAATCCTCTTTTTCCTGAAAGCGAAACCGACAGGCATCTTAAAGGAGCTGAAAGAGCGATACTACTGTTCCAGCACTGTTGCAGAAAATGGAACATTGGCATAAAATGGGGCATTTCCTGGATAAATACTCGTAAATGTGCCTATTTCTAAGTTGTTTAAATTCTATCTGCAACGAGTATTATTTACAGTTAATATTTCTTTCCTTAGTCGTAATTAATAAAAATGGAACAGTGTGTAACTTTGTTTCAGTAAGTTTGTTCGCATTTTGAACATCCTTGTAGTCGTGGTACGTATCCCTTTTTATCAAATTACTAAGTCCACCCAAAATTTTATCAAGCGAAAGCGACAGGCATCCTAAAGGAGCTGAAAGAGCGATATTACTGTACCAGCACTGTTGCAGAAAATGGAACATTGGCATAAAATGGGGCATTTCCTGGATGAATACTCGTAAATGTGCCTATTTCTAAGCATCCAAGGTTTTATCACATCGTTGCGTGCAACTTTCTTATTTACGAAAGTTCTCGCGTTTTAAATCTGGAGATCAGCAAACTTTGTCTATTTAATTAGGTATTAAAAACTCATAAGCCCTTAATTGCTTTCCACTTCAATCTTCTGATTTTGATATCTAATGATCTTGATAATTTGATTCATATTAGATGAAATAATTTGGTGGCCTACAAACATATTGTGCTGTTTGGCGTAGCCTCCACTCCCAATATGTCAAAATGACGAGGTTATATGTGCCGAACAGTCCAATATTTAGGCCACATTATTTTCGATTTTGTGATCAAATTATCTCACGACTCAAGTGAAAGGAAATGGGTATTTATGAATTTTTAGTAACTAATGAATAATTTAATGAGTCCTATTTCTGGGTATTTTAGTAGATTACAAATTTGTAGATTACGATAAGATGAAACCATTGACAAGGTCTGACGGATGTCAATAATTTCATTTTTATCATCTCTTTTTAGAGATCTGTGCCATGGACTGTTGCAAAATCATAGTATACATAATATAATTATTGTACTTTTAATTTTTTTTTTAAATTACATAATTTAAAATTATTTTAGTTGGGATTTATATTGAAGGAATATTTCTTTTCAGATATATTTGTTGTAATTCATTCCTGGTTTTATTTCAAGGAAAAATGTTTATTAAGTTTGCAAACATAAAGATAGGTCTTTCTCAAAGAATATTTAAATAAAATAATTGTTTAACTCGTCTTTTTGTGACTCTTTTCTTCGTTGAAGATTGCTTTGTTTTAAACAGCACCATTTTTCGATTCTCAGAATTTTTAATGAATTTAAAAGAAGTGGTGTTGCCTAACCGATCCATAAACTTAAAACTACAAAAAAGTCCCTCTATTTTATATTCTAAGGAAGCGGAGGTAGGAATTTCATACTTTTCTGACCTATGTAAGTAGGCGAAAAGCTCAGATTATTAGCTAATCTGTAAATCCAAAAACAGGGGAAAAATTTCTTGCTTACAATTAGACGGTACCAAAACTAATTTTTGTTATAGGAAACATTGTACGGAAACTACATTCCTGTCTACGAGTTATGCCAGATCATCTCTGAGAAGGTGAGTTGTAAATATATCTGAACCACCACAAAATAAAAAATAAGCTTTAATTCAACTATTATTACGTTACTGTCTCCAAATAGTTACTACAAGGTGGCTGCTGGTTTCAAGATTGAAAAAACCCAAGATGGAATCCCGTAACAATCCGAATGTGTTCGCAAACAGGCTTAGAAGACCCTTCGTAGTTTAATGTTAACGTTAAGTTAAGTTAGATGAGATGAAAATACTATCCCGTTCACTTGTTTTTATATATAAATAACAGCGTGAACTGACTTATTGCAATCTTTGTCAACTATTCGTCCCAAATTTCTTCCTTTCTAAATAAACTTAATTATTACGGGGGATAAATATTCAGGACGCAGTCATTATAAAGTCTTATTAGTGCCGACGTTTCAACCCAAACATGTGGGTTGAAACGTCGGCACTACTAAAAATTGTATAATGATTGCGTCCTGACTATTTATCAGCCATGATATGTAGAAGAGTCGACTAGCTTCCTTCACAATAAACTTAATTGTTGTGCTTTCGACTAGCGATATCCAATATTTATTCTTCTAGTATTCTTTCGAATTATTAATTATGACAACCGACAAACATTCCACCGTATTTCAGACGCCAGACTATTTTTCCACATTAAATATAGCCACATGTTTGGAAGGTTTATACAGGTAAGTGAAAGTAAAAAGTATTACACAACTAATGTATAAATTATAATTATATGTAATAAAAATAGTTTTTCTGATTTCATTTTTAATATTTAAGATTTATATCCCAAAAAATAACACTTTTTTATTTAAGTAAAGAGAAGTAATAAAAACCTCGTTACATAAACGGTATCGGACGTCCAAGTCTACTTACGATTTCTGGCCATTATTGAGAACACAATCAACAGATAGAAACACTGAATAGGGAATTTAGTTCACCTTTGTTGCCAAGAGATAGCGGTATACCGCGAAACTGGTGTGTCTCCGGCGTCCGAGGCCGTTAGGAACTTGATAAATATTCGGCGGGGACCGATATCGACGGGAAAGACATTTCAGAGATATCGTTCTCAGCAGCTCATTATATGATGAATATAATAATATAAAAATGGCGATTTTACAAGAATGGCGATATCGATATAGAAGGTAAAATGTTTGACCAGGGTCCACGATAACTATAGAAAACGAAATTGAAGAGGAGATTAAGCTTAATATGGAGACGGAAAATTCTTAATATTTTTCTGTGACAAAACTATTTAGCCCGCGCCTCTTATCCCGGAACTTAAAAACTAGAATCTATAAAACCATTATCTTACCTACATACAGTTCTTGATGCATGCGAAACCTGGCCGCTTACATCAAGGAATGAGGAACGTCTTAAGGTTTTTGAAAAAGTATTGCGTAGAATATTCGGACCGAAGAAGGATGAGTCAACCGGAGAGTTCAGACGGTTACACTACGCCGAATTGCGTGAACTATATCCGGGTAATCTAATTGAGTTGATTTCATCCCGGCGAATCGAATTGGCCTGTAAAATTGTTGGGCTTAGATTCGAAAAAATTTCTAAAAATTTGCTGTACCGAATGGTAAACGTCCGAGGGGTAGACCGAAGCGAAGGTGGGAGTATTGCGATAAAGCCGATCTGAAGGGACTGGGTTTGCACGGCGAACGGTGGAGGGAGGTGTGTAATAAGCGATTGGTGGTGCCGGCATCGAACCATCGGGTTCGCTAAGCCTTTTATTATTAATAATCTTACATAATATCAAAATTCGAGTGTGTTTTCTGTCATCATGAAAATACTTTAATTTTACCACAGTAAATGATTTTCGGCGTGTTCTTAGGACACGTGTATAAAATTATCTAATCATGATTATAAATAAGGCAATATTTTGCTACTCTTGGCATTCCTCAGGATTTCATCTGCAGTATGCTCAACCTGATTTTGAAACCAGCCGCCATTTTTTAATATATATTCATGTCATTAGTTGATTTTAGTGTTAAAAACATAATAATACATTTCATTGTGTGTTGACAAGGCTTCAGCGTTTGGGTTACCAGCGACGAAGATAGATGCATTGTATGATTTGATAAAAGAGAGGGAGGTTATCGACGCGGCTTATCGGGAAACTTTGAGCTGCGACGACGCTAGGTTACACGAAAGGGTATTTCAGGTATTTCTTCTCATATTATATTTATAATATATTCATATACATTACATTGAAATCGGGCTATGATGTTTGAAATATATTTCAATAATACGTGGAAAATGAATATTTTAAACCATCTATTATTTCAGGATGAATGCTTATGCAGTATTCCAAGCCATAGGGAAGAAATAGACAACTTAAGACTACTAGTAAAAGAACTTGCAGACCAAAAACTATTCTACGAAGAGCAAAGAGAAGAACTGAGATCAGCGTCTCAAAAGTGTTTTACAGTTGAAAATAGGCTTGAAGAATTAATGATTGAAAAAGATGCTCTCCTCAAAAGGTATTTGTTCTATCTTTCAGGTTTTTTTTTTTTTTTTTGGTTCTCTTTTCATTCCGAACGTTGTACATACATTGTATCTATTAAATGAACAATAAATATACGAGGCGTATCAGAAAAAATAATAAGACTGATCTTCCAAAGTTTTTATTATTTTTTTTAAACAAGAATATCGTCTACTTGAAAGGAGTTCCTTTCGGCAGGTGTACACCGACCAAGTCGTTGCAAACCCGAGTTTGTAGCAGCGCTGAAAGGCTTCAACTGGGAGGGCCTGGGAGCAAGTCGGTTACATTTTTCTCAATGTTCTCCAGAGTTTCAAAATGACGTCCTTTTAAGATATTTTCCAATATCGGAATAAGAATAAAGGACTAAGAAATGGTAAATAGCCAACGAAAGCAATTGTTTTTTGAAGTGCTTGGACTCCCTGAGTGAGGTTCGTCTTCAACCTGAATTGGGCCTTCCAGAAATGATCTGTTTCAGAGAACAAGCTTTTGGTAAGGATTGTTCCCCCTATCCCTATTCCAACATTCCCCTCCCCCAACACTCTCGGATTCTCCAAGTTTAACACAAAACTTGATGGCATAACGTTGCTTTAAATTTAGCTGTTCTATTTTCCAGAACACATAGAAAAGACGCTGCTAATTGTTACAGAATGGTTTATTATTCACAAATAATTAAATATCAAACGTGACGCTACTTTTTTTTGTCTTTGAGGAAAATAAATAAAAGACGATTCCTAATATTGTCTTAGATATATTTTTTTCATCATTTGTAATTAGCTGAGCATTATTAGCAATAATCTTGATTGCTTCAGTTGATATCAGCCTTTCCAAAAACCAAAACAAAGAATATTCGCTTTATAGAACACCATATCCTTGCACCAAATCGTCCAATTTCAACCATTCTCTTTCTGTACTTTAGGGAATTTCGTAAACTTTTAAAAGACTATTAACAAGAAAAGTGTATACTCTTAGATGTTTTCTGAAATATAATTTTATCACCCCTTGTGACTTTTTTTCTAGCTTCTTTTCGGTGCATTGGGTGTATACATAAATTTAAAGATCTTTGAGGAGAAAACTTTTATATAGAAGCTACAGTCTATTGCGACCACAGGCGGATCTACGTAGAGAGGGAGGGAGGAGTTCGGTCTAAAACTCCCTCCAAAATGGGAAAATATAACCATGTGTTATGAGCAACTAAACAATTATCTCTAAAAGTATTATTGTTCATGCAATTACATTTAATAGGACTTTAAGAATCAGTTAAACACCATTTATTTCATATACATAGTTAGTTTATTTCCTCGTCTTCCAAAGTAATAATGGTTATATCAGTAATAAGCTTTCGGGCTGAAGCCCTCCTCCTAAAAAATCAAACCCCGGATCCGCTAGTGATAGCGACACAGGTTTTTCGGTCTCCATATTAAAAGAAAAGAGCCTATGGTAATGGCTAGTTTCGAGGATTATCCTCTGATGCCATTTTACATCGATGTTAAATATCAATAAAATCGGTTCAGTAGTCTCGGAGAAACTATTAAATTTTCGGATTCAACGTATCTTGTAGCGTAAGCCTCAAATTTTGAGGGAGTTGACTTTTTTTTTATTAAGTTAATAACAAAGATTGATTATTGAAAATAAAACACTAAAAACAACTTGACTCGGATATTACATGTGGAAGGAATGAATGAACCTGTGTAGATTAGTAGAATACGGTGTTCTCAGTCTTAAACACACTCGTCCAACTTATTAGTGTGTTTTAACAGTTCTGAGAGTATCTTCTAACAATTAAGGTGATACTTATCATACAAGTAAGTTTTACTAATTACAATTACAACCATTATTTTATTTTTTTCCAGATTGGAATATACACAATGTCTCGAAGAACGAATGAAAGGCCTGTTACTGAAATTTGACAGCATATCAATAGAAAACTCTAAATTCAAAGCGGAAAACCACGAATTAAAGAAGGTGTGTGTTTATTCTGTATCATACCGTGTATATTTAGTGTGTACTATAAATGAGTGAATATGACTCTGAAATGGTAATGAGTCGCCATGGCTGCCTTCAGTTGAGCCCGAAGGAAACATAATGATGAGAAGGAAACTTGAATTAGTATATAACATGTTTTTCTAAACCCAACAGGAAGCGATCTATCGAGCATTCAAAAGTTACATTTCGATTTCTTCAGAATATTGCTCTCTCATTTTTGAACGGAAGGATTCTGTAACTTCATTTTGAACTTCGTCCAGAGAATTTAAAGGTTTTTCTTGAAGACAATGAGCCATTAACTGGAATGATAAACTGTTGTGGGGAGGTGTTTTCAAAAGTATGTTAAACAGTGGGTCAGAACCCTCCTCCCTCCCCTCCATATTCCTGTAAATTTTATACAAGTGTGTTTGTTGTAACAATTTATTTTTAAAAAAAAGCCAATGTTTCCCCAAAAATAATGGTCGAACTGTTCCAAAATGGCATCCAAACATGGCGGATTGACGTCTTTGACTTGAGCTAGTTTTTCTGACTCAATTTCGTCATAATTAGCATTTTATTAAAGCTGAATAGCTAGAGAATATAAACATATGAAAAAATAATTGACCTTGGTAATAAAAAACACCAATAAGTTCAACTTTTTCAAGTCGTTGAAAATCAAGTCATTTTTAAAAAAAACCACCAACAATAACGAAAAACCCTCCAAAATAAATACATCTGGATAATACATCTTTATTTTTAATAAACGGATTATTTTTTAAAATGTTTGAAGCGATTAAATATAAAATACACTTAATCGGCGGAAAATAGGCGCCTAGAGTTCCCTGCCACATCATTCAGTACTAATAAATAAATGGCATAGTTATAGTGTTAAATAACGTTTTTAGTAAATTATTTTGGTTGTATCAACGGACCAATATCGATTAAATCATTTAATTGTCCAAAACAATTTTTTGTGAAGAAATCGAACAGTGTTGAGATTGTAAAAATCCGTGAGAACACAAAGATATGTGGTTTTGATAATATTAATTATTACAAACAGTGTTAGAAGAAAGTAAATTTAGATTTTTACAAATTTAAAAACATCAATTTCTTTTTAGCGATTTGTATTTAAGTTGGTAAGTTAGAGAAATATGTTTCCTATAAAAGCTGTGTTTGCTTTAATATTTAATTTAAAAATTTTAGCTACGTCACTTATAAAACCATATAACTAACTTTTTTGGGGGAAAATTTCTTTATTGAGATATATTAGGACAACAGTAATAGTGATAAAGAGTAGCTCATTGATACTATGCATAATAAATAAACATATTCATTCACTCAAGGTCTCCGAGCAAAGCGTTTTCCCTCACTCGTAGAGGGAGAAGCAGGGCTCTAGGAGATCCCAGCATCTTTCACTCAGCCGCATCACTGGTATTATCAACGAAAGCTGAGCAGAGGCACTATAACCAGACATACATGGGTTGAGTGGAGAATCTGACCATTGCCAGGACTGCAATATATTCTTACAACTGGTCTCTGGGCCACTGCCGCTTCAACCTTAGGGGGGGGGGGAAGATTGTAGGGATGAGTAGAGCTAGGGAGGGATCGTACGATTGGATTTGGATAATATGTAAGGTTTTGATGGAATTTGGAAAATTTTTGAGGAATAAGGTCTATGACAAATGGGATATTAAGGTTATGGTGTAAGGTATGGTTGAGGTATTACCTCGCCTACTAGGCTATATTGGTATTTGCCATGCTTCCTAGCCTGAACAGCGAGAAGTTCTCCTCACACCCCAACCAAGGAAATTGATCCTCATTGAGGGAGTAAATTCCCGTGGTTCTCATCATAGCGGCCCTTATCTGTCAAATGCAGTGCAGTTCGTGACCAGGTCCTTGGCAGTGTCGGAAACTCCACAAGTGGAGCATTGGGAACCTGTCCTACCCAAGGCTATGTAGCTTAGTTACTTAGCTCGGGAACCTCCCATGCCTTGAAAGGAACTGTGAAACCCAATAGTCCGGGAAAACCCGTTGTGAGGGTCCCCAACTCTTTTGGGGTTGTGTGAAAACTGAAATAAAAACAAAGTAGTGAAATTTAAATAGTAAGGTACCATTATCCAATGGATAAACCACCGACAACAACGGATTGGTACCTTAGGGCTATTTCATAATTGAAAATAAGGCTCATTGAAACATATATTACATCTACAATGTGTGGCAGGTTAAATCAGTTTACCATTGAGAAGATAAAACGACTTTTAAGTTGCAATATTTATCATTTTTATAAAATTTGGTTAGGTCGAATACTTTTTTACACCAATGTTTATATATAATATTATTCATGTATATTTTGGATTATTTTAGTAAATACATGAAGATAATAACAATTTACATCTTTTAATTTAATTCAAGAAATTTTTAAGAATTTACAATTTTTTTTTTCGATATAAATTCTACCATACATACAATGTTACTACTAAATAAAATGTTAGTGCTATTACATTTTTTTTTTTCAAGATGGAATGGGAATATGAAGAATTGAAGAATAGTATGAAGGAGTTACAAAGGACAAAGGTTGAAAATAATTCTCTTAAGCGGACAATAGCCGAACTAAGAATGTCTGAGATGGAGAAAAATATGCAAGAAAAAGAGCTGCTGGAACTGAAATGCGTTTTAGCAGACCAAGAAGACGAACTACTCAAACTGACGGAACACACTCAGCAGCTCTCCGAGAGTTACGATAACAGACAGGTTAATGGGGAATAATATTTATTCAATCGATATCATTTTTCCATTTTAGTAGCTAAAAGTGTACTTAATGCTAAAAGACAACTTCGTTCGTCAAAGATTTCTTTTCTCTTTAGACCAAGTCCACAACCTTATGACCGCGTACACCACTTTTCCCGATGCCGTCACCTGCTCCCGCAAACAATATTATGCCATTCGTAGCTGATCTATAACAGCGGCAGGCAACTGGATTATGCAGTGTTAGACCGGGCATACACGTGATTTCTTAACTTGCTTGTACTAATTAATCTAAAAACTGTACAGGCATATCGGAGTGACTCGGACACATGTCGAGGTTAACATGCCTGAGCAGGTAGAAGGTATTAAGTTTGGATTCTTCTTCGGTCGCCTGACAGGTCTAAACCTGTGCAGTTTGGCCTGCACCGGCTGCCATACACACTCTGAATCACAACGTGCCTATTTACCGGAACGTTCTAACTTGTAAAGTTATATTTAATTATTTTTCAAATGAGTAATTAATTGGAAATATTATCATGTTCCTTTCAACATAGTAATTCATTAATATCGTAGCGGTTTAAAAATATTTTCCAGTAAATGTTAATATTTTGCTTTTCCACGAATGAAAACTTGATTAAGAATTTTGTAATTTTTGATAATGTTACAAATTCGCTTACAAAGAAATACATGTCATTCAAAATATTAATCAAGTACCATATTTTAGTGTACCCAGGCCATATACACGCTGGAGAATTTATTTCCTGTAAAAAAAAAAGAAATAAAATAATTTAAGTATAATCTAACTTTACCATAAACAAACATTCTAAATAAGCAGGTTGTTAACCTAATTTCTTAAATAAATTATTTCTATACCTAAATATAGATAATATCTGGATTTGGCATTTATTTATATTGTATTTAGGAAAGCTTGCGCGAGGCGTTGCAAGAAATGAGATTGGAATTAAGGTTGAAAACTGAAGAGCTTATTAATAAGGATGAAGAACTATTATCTGCCAAAGAACTGATCGATGAACTAGAAAATATTCGCGATCAGATGAAGGAGAATATGGAACTTCTGACAGATAACAAAGAATATTTCAAAGATCTTTTCAGCCAATCTTCCGAATCCCAAATTGAAATGGCTAAAAAAATGCGCGCTCAAGAACAAGAAATCATTCGTTTGGAAAAAGTAGAAGAAGAACTGTTAGATCAATTGACATCCGAACAATGCGATTATTTTCAAGAAATGATATCGCTTACCAAGCAATCTTTTACAGATATCATGCGTGATTACAGGATAAAAAAAGATGAAGTGAAAAAATTAAAAATGGAAAATGAATGTTTAAGAAATACTTTTCAAGACTGCAAAGAAAAGTACCTCATAGCTACAGATGAAATTGAAAAATTTGCAACTTTATTGTCTGAATCTAAAGCAAGCTTGAAAAAAGAACAGGCGTTGAATGGGGCACTACGAGACGATCTTAATAAGGCCAATGCTAAGATTTCTGATCTTGAAGAAGCATTAAAGCAAGTAGCAGTCCTTACAAAGGAACTCGCGAACGCTGAAAATCATGGTAAAAGCAAAGCAAATGAACTAAACAGAGCGTTGAACGAAATCAACAGTGCAAAAGGAGAGGTGGCTACATTAAAGGGGCAGCTGTCTGCGTGCCAAGATGAAAACCAGCACTTAAAGCAGGACATCATCAACATGATGAACGAAACCAAAGCTCTAAAAGCACAATTAGAAAAGAAAGGCGCTGAAATCGCGCGTTTATTAGAGGAGGTCCGAAAGAAGAATGAAACTATACAAAACATGGGAGAATTAAGAAAGCTCATCGCTGGATTGGAATCGAAAATAGCGAAACTGGAAGAGGATTTGAAAGGAAGAAATGACGAATTGAATAAAGCTAAAGCACAACTCTCAGAAAACGACAAGACTATCAGGACGCTAAGCGATGACCTGAAGCAAAAGACAGGCAATTTAGATAAATTAAGAAAGGAATCCGTCAAACTTGAATCCGAAATGGAATCTTTAAAAGGCACAGTAGATGGATTGAAAGATGATTTAAGTGCTACAGAATCAAAACTACATTCAGCCAAAGAAAAAAACAAAACACTTGATGAAAAATTAGGGAATGTGACAGAGGCACTTCACGATGAAAAGAAAAGAAATAGTGCTTTGATTGAAGATACTGCGACCATTAAACAATCTATTTTTCAGAGCAACGATCAATTATCGGATTTACAAGAAGAACTGAACAATTTAAATAACCAACTGGACCAGCAAAAGGATCTAAAAAAGAACCTAGAAGGTTCTATAAATAATTTGAAAGGCGAAAAAGAAGGCTTGGAAAAAAAGTTAGGAGTTGTAAACGCGGAAAAGGAAAAATTAGCCAAAGATCTAGACGAAAAAGTAAGAGATTTATTAAAGGCTAAAGAAACTATCGAAGATATACAACAACAATTAATTGGGAAAGAAAACGATCTAAACAAGGCAAAGGATCAAATCGAATCATTAAAGAAAGAACTGAGAGATCTCAAAAATGGGAAAACAGAAGGTGATAATAAGTTGAAGAGTCTGATGGAGGAGTCTAAAAATTATAAAGACGAGATCAATGACTTGAAAAACCAATTGGACAAACTTCAACTCCTCTTGAACGAAAAGACTGGTGCCCTTGATTCTGGTCAGGCAGTAATAGCAGATTTAAATAAAGAACAAGCAAAGCTTAAAAATGAAAATGACTTATTAAAAAAATCAAAACAACAGTTAGAAGGTGATCTTTCAAATGGTAAGAGTCAAATCGAAGAATTAAAAAAAAAAAATAGCAATTTGACTGAAGAACTAGACAAAATGAAGAAAGAAGCCGAGGGTATTTTGTCTCAGTTAAGGCAATGTCAAGCAGAAAATGCAGCAGTAAAAGGAGAAGTCAATAAATGGAAGCAGCAAGCAGAAGATATGGACAAATTGAATAAAGGATTGGATGATACTCTTAAGAAGGTTACGCTGGCGACTAAAAGCAATCAGAACGAACTTGATGCTGCTAATAACAAAATCGAATCTTTAGAAAAACGATTAGCGGAAGCTTTAGCAAAGATAAAAGATTGCGAAGATATGGCCAAAACATTAACTGATTCATTAGGTACAGCAAAAAAGAAAAACAGTGAGCTAGAAAATTTACTTAACGGTGCAGAAGGCCAAGTAAGAGCTTCCATAGCAGAAAATAAGGCAATGAAAGAAGAATTAAATCATAAATCTAAAGAAGGTGGCAAATACAAGGATCAAACGGAAGAACTTGAAAAAGAACTAAAAGATGCCAATAAAGAAATAGTAAAAAAAAATAACACTATTTCTGACTTGGAAGGGGAAGTAGCAGGGCTAAAAAAAATGTTAAGATCACTTGAAGATAAAAACAAAGAATTATTGAAGCAAAAAAGGTCATCTATTTTAGACACTTCCAATTTGAGTGAAGCTGTCGACGCGGCAAAACAAGAATCAGGTAAATTTCGTAAAGAAACATTGTCACTAAAAGACGAAAATGATCGACTTAAGGGAGACTTAGAGCATTTCAAAGCATTGCATAAAGATGCTGAGAAGAGAAGACTACTAGCGGAGAATACTTTGAAAATATGTCAAGCTGAGGTGGAGAAATTAAAAGAAGAAATAAAAAGATTAAAAAGTAAATTAGAAAACTTACAAGAAATTGCTGACAAGACCAAGGAAGAACTTGTGAAAGAGAGAGGGTCTAACAAGGAACTTAAGAACCAATTAAAGGGCGCAGAGGAAGGCTTGAAACGATCGAACGATGCAATTTCAGGTTTGAAAAGAGATCTAGAACAAGCGAATAATGAAATAAACACATTAACACGTGATTTGCATGACACATCTGGCAAGCTTGATGAGGCTCAATCACGTTTGACCGGATTAGAATCAGAGAAAAGGGGTCTCCTTCAAGAACGAGAAAGCCTACAGAAAATGAAGAGTGAATTGAATGACCAACTGAAGGATACCATTAAAAAGCTCAAAGAAGAATCCGAATCTGTAAATAAAAGCAACGAGGAACAGGACAAGTTGAATGATAAAGTTGCGGAACTGCAAGCAGTCACCCATGGCTTGCAGAACAAAGTAAGTGCTCTGGAAAAAGAAAAGGCTGAGAACACAAAGACTATAGACGGTCTTAAAAAAACTATCGCTGATTTAGAGAGAGCTGTTTCAGATTTGAAGTCACAGATTGAAATTCTGAAAGGAAGCAATAGAAAATTAAATGATGAAATTTTAAAATCAAAAGATGATCAATTGAAATCCCACACTGCAGCGGCGCACGATGCTGCTGCCAGACAAGATTTAAAAGACAACGTTGATCGACTCAATTCGGAAATGGCACAGCTACAAGATCAACTAGCTGGAGCGGTAATGGCAAAATCTGGCCTTGAAAAGGAACTTCAAGAATGCGCCTCCGCAAAAAATTCATTACAAGACCAACTGGCTAAATTAGACGAGAAAATACAAGGATTGACTAAAGAGAACGGTGACCTGTTTCAAGAGTTACAAAGAAGCGAGTCAGAATTAGAAAACTTTAAATCTTCTAATAAAGCATTGAAAGATGATGTTTTCGGTCTGAAAAAAATAAAAGAATCTTTGGAAGCAGACCTCAAAGGTGCTCAAGATACTATTTCGAAATTGAAGAATGACCTAGATGCTCTTTCGGTTGATAAAATAAATTTGGAAAACCTAATCGCAGGTTTAGAGAACCAATTAAAAAATGAAAAAGGAGAAAATGAAGATAGAAAAAATGACATAAACAATTTAAAAAAGAATCTTAGTGATTTAGAAAAACAGCTTCGAGAAACGCAATTGAAAAACAAAGAATTGGCTTCAGATATTGAAAAGTGTAAGTTACTTAATGGCGGCATGAATAAAAAGGTTCAAGATTTGGACAATGAACTGAAGCATTGTAAAGAAGACAAAGATAAGATGAATGTTAGGGTAGATGATTTAATAATGAAACTAGACCAACTTCAAAAAATGAAGGATACTTTAGAAACGAGTTTAAAGGATGAAAAACAAAGATCGAAAGAATATCAGGATGCACTATCTGAATTTAAAAAAAAAATGGACGATCTTATGAAGCCTTCTGAACCAGATTTGAAACTGATGGCCGAAGAACTAGCTAAAGAAAATGATCAATTGAAATTAGTTATTTCCAATTTAAAACATGATATAGAAACTTTAAGAAAAGATTTAAAAGCAGAAACTCGGCGGCGTGAAGCATTAGAACACAATGTTGCAGAAACGGAAAAAGAAATTCTGGATTTGAAAAGTGATTTGAAAGGACAAGAAAATGAAATGCAAACTTTGAATAATGAAATAAAACAGTACACCAATCAATTAGACAACCAAACTAAACTAATCGCTGAACTACATAGTCAGATTGAGGCTTTGAACTTGGAATTGCAAGTAGAAAGGAAGAAAGTGGCTGAGCTGCAATCTGACATTGTCAATTGTGAGAATAGGTATCAAGAACTGGAAAATGAACTTAAACAAAAGCTGACAGATTTAAATAAATTCATGAATGACTGTAATGATTTTCGAAACGAAAATGCCATGATAAAACAGAATATGAAAGATCTCGAAAAAACAAAATTGATGTTGGAAAATGATATGAAGAAAATGAAAGATAATAATGATAAATTATTAAAGGGCTTAGAAGAATTAAAAAATGGTGAAAATGCTCTTAGGCGTTCGAAAGCTGAACTGGAAGCGTGCCTCATTGAAAAAGATACATCCATCGAAGCACTCACTGATGAAATCAAAGCTACAGGAGAAAAACTACTAAGTGAAAAAAATCAATCTTTAATCTTACAAAAGAGCTTAAATGTGTGTCAAAGGAGTTTGGAGAATTTGAGAAAAGAATCAGAACGTTTGAAAGGACAAATAGCTGATTTAAGAAAAATGAAGACTACTTTGGAACATATGTTAAAGGAAAAAGCGACTTCGAACAGGGACAATGAAAATCTTATTGTCTGCATGAACGAAACAATAAGAAAGATGAAAGATCAAATGAAGACATACTGCTGTAAGATTTCATACATGGAAGAGGAAGCCAGTTTATATCGAAGACAGCTTTGCAGGCTACGTCAAATTCTGGAAACAATGAAAGGTAATACAGATACTAAAATACTATATATTTTAAATACCCATTAATATTTTTAAAAAATGAAATGAAGGAAGATATATTTTTCTGATCTAATAACAAGTGATTAATTAATTAATTAAATAAATTATAATGTTATTAAGTTACTAATTAATTTATAATGTTAAATTTATTCAGTTGATTTTGAGTATTTTAGATTATCAAACAAGTACTGTAAACTATTTTAAGTATAAATCTTTATTTTACAAAACCATCTTAGCTCGACTAGGATAAAAAGTGTAACAGAAACAGTTTCATGATCTCCTATTAAGCAAGAGAATAGATATAAAAAAAGATTAAAATTTTAATATAATGAAACAGCTGAAAACAGATATAATAGTTTTTAAAATTTAATTAATTATTAATTAAAATGGGTAAAAGTGCTAATTAAAAAATTTAACAAATAAAAATGTTGGTAAAAAATTAGAAAGTGGGCATTAATACTGGTTACTTATGTAAATATGAACATCAAAATTTTCATGCGAAAAAAATTCAATTTCTAATGAAAGTTTGATCAATTGGTAACTTTAATATTTTTGAAGTAAGATTATATTAGGATAAAGAATATGTTTCATGTTTGAGCCAAATATATTTACAAGAACAACAATAAACTGCATACTGATGTAGAAATGGTTGACAGTGATATAATATGAGAAGGAGTTGGTCGGGGGTGCGGTCAAATAAATAATAAATTTTAAAAAATATTATTTTTAATTATTACGCCGACGTTTAAACCCACCTTGTAGGCCTTCATTAGGGCTACAAAGGATACTTTTATATTTTGTATCTTTTGTAGCCTTTTATATTGTACAACTTTTATCTTTTGTATCTTTTATAGCCTTTTATATTGTACAACTTTTATCTTTTGTAGCCTTTTATATTGTACAACTTTTATCTTTTATAGCCTTTTATATTGTACAACTTTTATCTTTTGTAGCCTTTTATATTGTACAGCTTTTATCTTTTGTAGCCCTAATGAAGGCCTACAAGGTGGGTTTAAACGTCGGCGTAATAATTAAAAATAATATTTTTTAAAATTTATTATTTATTTGACCGCACCCCCCTGACCAACTCCTTCTCATATTATATCACTGTCAACCATTTCTACATCAGTATGCAGTTTATTGTTGTTCTTGTAAATATATTTGGCTCAAACATGAAACATATTCTTTATCCTAATATAATCTTACTTAAAAATATTAAAGTTGCTTATTATTATTACTATTATTACTTATTATTATTATTACTTATTATATCACTGCAAGTTTAAATTTTTTTCCTAACACTGATTAAAAGAGATTTCGGTAATGTTTCACATAAGCAATAAATTAATACAAAATTTATTTCAAAATTAAATTATAAATTTTTTTCTTATTATTTAATATGCTATTTACAACTGTATAAAAAATTACACATAGTAAATTTGTACAAATGGAGATAACAGAGATGAAACAGTTCTTGAGAAACTACCCACTGGTAGCACTGTAATAATATGTCTACATTAGGGGATCACTGGGCCATCTTCTTTTCAGAAGCCTCGAAGGGTTATGAGGAATTCAAAAGGAAGCAAGGTCAGAAACAAGAGGGTTGAGATGGTTATGAAGTTTAATATGGAAAGACAGGTACCTGGATTGGTCCAAATCTGAAACATAAGAAACATTAAGATCATTATGGATTAAGGATTTTGGATTGTAAGGATTGGATATGAGAGGAATTTGATGGTTTGGTGTATGAGTCTTTTGTAATTAATTGTAAAGTTAGAGCATTTGTCTAGTAAGTGTTGAAGTCCAACGGTTTCTTGTCGTTTCAGTCTGGTATGAGGGTTCCAAGTCAGACTTTGTTCAGTTGTAGTTCTAGATAATGAATTTGTTCAACAGAGATTAGTGAGGTATTGTTAAAGGATACTCTAGGAGAGCAAGTCATAGGTTTGCAACAAAGAATAAAGGTAATTTGATGGAATTTATTTTAATTCTCAAGTTTTGACACCATTCTTCAAGGTTTGTGATGTGTGATTTAAGAGTATGGGATGCCATTGATGGGTCATTATTAACTGATAGGATACATGTATCATCAGCTTACGTGGTGATGGCAGTATTGGGATGGGTTGGGATGTCAGCTGTATAAAGAATAGGACCTAGGATACTTCCTTGAGGAACACCAGCAGACTGGGAAAAGAGGGATGGATAGGCATTGCTGTGATTTACTTTGAAGTATCTATCAGTAAGGTAGGAACTGATAATGAGGAAGTATCTAGATGGTAGGAAATTTTTAGAGTTTGTACTCATGATATATAAAAGAGAGATAGAATGGTTGGAGGGTTAGTATTCTGGTGGCTTTTTGGGTTTGTTAATCATTTTGACAATAGATATTTTCCAAGGATCAGAAAATATGTGAACACGAGTACAAAATTATATATGTAAGTAAGGAATAAGATGGCTTTTCGAGAAAGAAGTTTTAAGGTCTGGGATCTAATTAGGTCATGTCCAGGAGCTTTATAGGAGGGTAAATCATAGATAAAACTGATTTTGAATTAATGAAATCAAACAATATTATTAAGTAAATACAACAATAAGAAAAAATGATAAATTTTACTCGATTCTAATGAGTAAATTAAGAATTATAGTCATTTGAACTTTTGATGTATTTCAAATTCGAAATTCGAAGGTCCCATTAGGTGGGACAATTTATGTCAAATCCGGTGATATCACAACTATCATTATAATGTTAACATTATAAAAGAGATGTTAATGTAGATAAGTAGATAATAATATAATTTTTAAATAGTCAATACATGGGCAGGATGGCTGCAGTAAATGTGATATTCTACAGTCGCGATATTAGAAATTGCTCATCACTCATCACTAAGTAAAAATTAAATTTTATTTATCAGAATGCTACTGCAAGATCTCAGGATATTTCTTTGCCAGTTATGAAACGATATTCTAAAAAAACACCACACCAAAAATATGGCGGTCAAATTATTAGTTTTTTTTTTTTTAACTATGACTAGAGCTGATTGGTGGTACCATATCCTCATTACTATTTCCCGTGAAAATCTCTTTACTTCGTGTAACGTCACAATTTTAATGTGTTTTTACTAGCTCAGTTTTTGATACAGGTCATAATTAAAGCTTTCACCTGGCATTGATTAAAAGTTAACTGAGAAACATTGTTAAAGTTTTCTTGTAACCTTAATAAGTACAAGAGTCTAATCACTATGTATTGTAAAACTATTCTTGATTTATATTTAAGTTGCAATGCATTTATTTTTTAGCACGAGAACCACCTGATACACGTATGAATAGAATTCTCATGAAAATTATGCAGTGTGGATGGCAGGTAATATTTTAATTTTTTACTTTCACTTACGTATGTATGTAATATATACTAAGTGTAAGTATTGTAATCGTGAAAAATTTTGAATCTGAGTTTTCAACGGAAATACACGTTTTGAGGTACACTGAGTCCAAATAACCAAGTCTCAAAGATGGCCTGTGTGTCTGAGTGTATGTGTGTATGTGATCACTCTAGCTCAAAAACGAAAAGTCATACGAAACTGATATTACCCATTTAAGATAGGTATATGCCTTAGATGTCCTAGCAACTTTTTCCTTAAAATCGGCTAACCGAAAGTGCCACTTTATATCAACGCTGAACCACATTTTTACAATTTTCTCAAAACGGCTTTAACGATTTTGATTAAACTCGGTGTACCATTGTATAATTAAGTGGTCTTTGATATCATTTAGGTCTTATCCCCGTTGATGTCACTTTACAGGGCTTAAATGCCCAATGTCCATATACGTCTTACTCTAAAGTACCTTTAATATGGTTTCTTTTAAATAATTAATCATCTCACAATATTAAAAGTTACGAAAAAATGCTAAATATATTTTTTGGAAGAATTTGATTATTGAATAAAGGAGAAAAAAAAAATGCTTACACAGGTCGAAAATGTATCTCCGGCAATACTAGTCAGAAGGTATATGTATAATATATTGTTGGAATGCGGAGAATTCTCGAAAAAACAATATCTAATATAGAAATTTGTAGAAGGTAATGAGAGTGATTTTACCATTTTGAGGGGGACTTCCCCCAGTGGGTATCATGTTGATATAAAAAGGCTACTGCTATGTCTTTTATGATTTTTCTAGTTTTATTTGTTTTGCATATAACCAATATATCCAGAAGGTTATACAAAACCCTATGCTCCGTTATTGTGGAGTATGACGATAATAGTATCTCATCATTCTCCAGTAGTCAGTATACTTTGGTGGTATATTTTTGCAATGTTATTATGTCTCATCAAGTATTCTATCCCTCCCAAACTATCGCAGCTATTGATTACATGCGCATCTTAGAGCCGTTTATTTTACATTATTACTAATTTTTTTTTATATCATTATTTCATTGTTTTATGTAGGTTTTTAAAATAATTTTCCCACTGTAAAATAAACGAAAGTATGGTACTAAAGTTTATAATTTGAAGATTATCTTTAGTGTGAAATGTTGAACACCAAAATATGACTGATTATTATGTACATTTTTGTAAATTGTTAATGTCATTCCAAATAAACTTATTATTATTGTTTTCTAATGGTAAATGCTCTTTGTAATAATAAAAAAAAATATATAAAAAACACACATATATATACCATTTTAAGTAATGATTTTTTCCATGATCCATGTCCTCTTGAAGCATTACCCAAATTATAATTAGGAAACACACTCTTGCATGTTGGATAGCAATTTTAAGCGATGGGAAGGGGGAGGGATTAGTGTTTATAGGTAATTGCTGTATACAATTTCATTACATGTTAGCATGACATGAATTGTTATTTTCATTAATGAATTTAACTATAATTATCTAAAGTACTTATTTATTTATACTTTTGTCATCTGAAAGTCACTTCCGTAAGTAAATTTTAGGTACCTTAAGTTATTATTTCAATAAATTATCTAGAGATTTCGGATTAGGTAGTTTTTTTTTTTTTTAAGGAGCATCTTCTGTAATGATAACCTGAAGAAAAGATTAGGTAAAATTGTCAAATAAAATTAATTTTCCTTGTTTCTTTACGAGTTATACACATCTATCTTGAATTTGTTAATAACCGGTGGTCATATTTTAACATTTTCATTTGTTTGATATTTGAATACTTCACAGTAAAAAATATATTTGTCATAAAAATTCACATGGAAAAACTGAAGTATAATGTTTCATTATAACATTTCAAGAATTGATGTTTAAGAAATTTTATTTTTGAACTATTAGACTACTATATGCTAACAATTAAAAAGTATAATACTGACAATCAGTATGATTATATATAATAAAAAAATAAAAATGGAGTGTGGAAAAATTGAAAATAGAGAAAATTCGCTCACAGGCTTTCTTCTGCATTTTGACTGTAATTAATTTAATTTTACTTGGAAGGGTTCTCGCCATTTGATAGTACTTCCCATCCTTCATGAGATAGCACAATCTCAATTTCATAAAATATGATCTAAAATCATTCTCCCTGGATTCTTAACATTCTAATATTTTTCAAAACAGCTATAAAACTTTTAAATTTTCCTTAAGAGATTCAAAGAACAGTATTCCAATGAACCCAAATTCTTGGATTATTTGTGTTCACTGTTTGTCGATTAGAATATAAATTAAATAGAATACAAAGAAGTTGGGTACTGTTTGTTGTAATATTAAAGTTAGTTATTATTTCCTTTTTTGGAATTTCCTTTTTCTTGTAAAAGAAATTACTAATGTAATTATTACAACTTTTAATTATTAAATAACTATTATCATGTTATTGATGAAGTATATGGGTAAAGTTGAAAAAAAAAAAAAATTATTTAGGATTGTGACTTGCCTGAATTGGCACACGTCCATCAAGAAGTTTCATCTGCAACCGATAATCTTATAAGGCGCTGTGAAATATGTTGCGGTAGTGATGGCAAAAAAATGATCACTAACCAAGTCCAAAAAATTAACCAAGAAGAGACAAAAGCCAAAATGAGAGGTAAGTACTTTTCAAAAAGATTTTATACATATTAAATGAAACATTTTCTTTATTGATATAGCAGTACAACTCATGGAGGGGCTTGGATTCAATTCAAAAGTAGCAAGGAAATAGTTTTGTTGGTCAACAAAGAGGGCTTTCTCCTAAATTAATTATTGAATTAAGAGCACTCACTTTACAAGGCAGGGTTTGCTCCTCAAAAAATAAGAGATTATATTATTCAATTTAAAAATAATAGATAGCCAGATTTTTTAGTTAAAATGACTTTTGTATTAAAAACACATTTAGCTATGACAACCTTCAAACCTCAATATGTGTACCATCTTCAGTATGCCATCTATAAATTAGTTGATAAATAAATGATACAAAGTAATAGAAATTAAAAAAAATAAAAGCTTAATATTTAAGAAACAAAAACTAAAATAGACAATATCCAGAAAGATATACATATATAATAATATAACATAAATACTTTAATTTATTTAAAACCCTGCCTTGCCTAGTTGGCAATACTGGTGTCTGCATAAATATATATATATATATATATATATATATATATATATATATATATATATATATATATATATATATATATATATATATATATATATATATATATATATATATATCATAAGAAATAAGGGAGAGAACTAAACAATTATAGGAATAAAATGAAGATGCCAGGGCCTCAGAGATAATTTTCTTGGGCCTTGAAAAAATTTCCCAGGGCTCCCATCAAATATTAAGTTTACCACTAAAACCAATGGAAGCCTTTTGTAAAGTATACCACAAAAATATTAAACAAGTATTATATAATAATAATATATGTAATGTTACCTAGACTTTATTTTAATTTAAATTCAGAAGTTAAAAATAAAAGCTTATAGACTAGGCTCGGTACTAGGGCTACAATCCCTGCTAGAGCCAAAAGAATGAAACTTAAGATAAAGATTAAGTTAAATGAAGTGAAAATTAAACTAACAGAAAATTAATAGCTAAAATTAAATATACTTGGGGCAAATTTCTAAACTTGGTGATAATTCCATCGAGTTTTCTTAAACAGCTTTCACTGTTATCACAGTATAGAAATGGCGGGTTCCAATGGAAGGACGAAGCCCTTGGAAAATCTACATTATACTTAATAATGTAGTATATATTGTAATATTCACCTTAATTGAAAGTTGTTAAAAATAGTTTAATAAATTAATGTAACAGTTAAAAGGCAAGCTAATCTTTTTTTTGGGGGAGGGTCCTCCCCTTTCTCGCCTTCAAGGCTATACGGGGTTTTCTTGGGCCAGGGAGTGTGGGCAGGGATTTAAAAGACTCCCCCGGCACCAAGATGCGAATTCGTCACTATTTTTCATAGTTGTCTCATATATCAGGTTGCCAGGCAACGGCGGTGCTGTGCACACTCGTTAGCCAATTCGGCCACCCCGCTAATCTAGTTCTGCTGTCAGGGGATGTTTAAATTTCAAAAATAGTTTCACTAGTTCAGGGAAAAGAAATAGGCTGCTCTGTAGTTTCCCCAGAAAGGAAAATCCCAGAAAAGATTTTGCTTTGGCAGGCAGTTGGTGTTTGGCTGGGACGAAGAGAAGATGGGAGAAGGGATCCTGGCTCCAGTGGGTAAAACCCAGTAATAGTGTTACCATCTTGGAAGTTGTTGTTCGGCAGAGAGACTAGTTGTTTGGAATTACAAGAGAGAGGATCTCCCAGGGAGCTTGAGGTAGAGTTGAGGAAAATGTCACCATTTTGGAAGATATGTTTGGCAGACCATTGGAAAGCATTTGAAGACCAATGCATTTAGTACAATAAAGGAAGAAACATTATATATAGAAAAAAGGGTAGTTTTCCAACCCATACTTGACTTTATTTTAAAATCACTGTTTAATTTTAGTATAAATAGTGTAAATAATAATAATAGTTTGTCAGAGTGTTTTGATCTGATTGTCAGTCCCCCCCCCCATCTGAGATAAAATAATTATAAAGTTTAATAAATTAATACTCTTATAATAGTGTTTATTATTTAATAACTTCTTATTTACTTAAGAAGTATCCCATGAGTATGAAGTGAGCTTCCGAAGTTATATTATTAGTTTAAATATCTAGGAGAGATGTTACAATATAGTAAACAAAGGCTAATGAAACAGAATTTTAATTATATATCATCAAAATGTTATCATGGCATTGTACAGTTTTTAAAATTAATTTTGGTAGTATTTTAAATTATAAAAATTATATTAAAACTAAATTAAAATATCAGTAAAATTTAAATTAAAATTAAGTTTTCTCTTTATTTATGTTAAGACAGTCAGTGATGATCACTACAGAAAGAACATTGGAATGATGGAGTGGGAATACTGGAGTGCTTGGAGTGAGGACAATTTCAATGGCTCCACTTATGATCATTCCACTCCGTTAAACATATTTTTCGTACTAATTATATTTTACCAAATAGTGATTTATTTTCGTGCAGTTCACTTTCAAACTCATAAATACAACAATATCAGGCATTATTAAGAACTATTAACTCAGGAATTATGAAATATTATTAATGAATGAATATTAACAGTTTTAATTAAGTTTTTAAACCACAATACCTAATTCATAAATTTAAAGGCTCAACAAGGGATTTATTTTACTTTCCAGCTTGCGATCTTACCTATCGACTGAATGAAAATAAAGAATTAGAAGAAAAACTGTATGAAACTATGCAACCAGGTGTAATTGACTTATCAAAAAAAGTTAAATCACCATGTGAATTGGAAGCTGAGAGAATTATAAAAGAGGTATTTATTTTATTAATTGAATAATTGTTTTGTTATGTAATTGGAAAAACACTGTGTTTATGTGAATCCCAAAAACATGTCTGTAAAAATCTTAAATCAATCCATCTTAAACAAACAATAGAAATAATTATCTTTTCTAATCATTCTAAACACAAAACTTATAATCAATAACTAAGAAGAAGTACTCCCTTGGCAATGACTTTATTTACATCTTGAAAAGAACAACGTTTCAGTTACCTACTTCACCTATGCATGGGTGGATCTACAGGGGGGAGAGGAGGCTTTGAAGCTGAAGCCCCCCCAAAATTGTAAAATATAACTATGTTTTATAGAAAAAAATATTAAAAATTTATCTCTTAAAGTATTATTGTTCATGTAATTACATTTAAAAGGACTTTAGGAATCACTTAAACACCATTTCATATAGTTAGTTAGTTTTTTTTTTTTTCTAAAGTAATTATCGATATTTTTATGAAAAAAAAGCTTTCAGGCTGAAGCCCTCTCCCCAAAATTAAATCCTGGATCCGCTAGTGCACCCATGCTACATTAAAATTGGATAATAAACAGTCTATCCACATCAAATCCATATTTTAAAATAAGTTTTAGTTACCTCGAAAACAATTTACTAGATTATATAAAATAAAAAAAGCATACATTAAATGATATTAGAAATCACTTAAAATGTACTCCTATTATATTAATATTATATTTTATTAATATATAAATAAAATATATTGATAAATTTGCCTAATGGTCCAAATAAATTAATTAAATCAATCTTTGATTGCAATTTATTGAACATTTCAGAAAATTGCAATCAATGACACATTTGATGAATTTACACTGACCGTTAGGCAACTGTATGAATGTAAAAAAAACAAAAAAACAAAGGTCAAACCTGCATAGTATAAAATATATAAAACCTGCACCACTACAACTCATGAAGGGTTGTAGACACCTCTGGTAGCCAAGTTGGTAGAGCGGTGGACTGTAGTTGGTTAGGTATATTATTAATCATAATTAATATATATTAATCATAATTAATAATATTTATTCAGAGATATTACATAAGAGTAAAAAAAAAAAATCTTCAGTATATTAATATTGATCACTTTGAACAACAATTTATAATGATAAGAAATAATTAGAATTGCATATGATAAGTTTGATCAATGTAACCTTGATACCACTAATTTAGACAGATAAGAAAAAACTTATTTTCAAAGAATCTCTTGAGAATAATAAATATATTCATAAAACAGAAAATATACTTAAGGATTAATAAAAAGAAACCTATAACCAACAGAAAAGAAACTCTTCACATGAGAAAATAAGTAAAGTGAGAAATTACAAATAATAATTTATGACTGAAATGGAAATCACGTACAAGAGTATTTCAAAATTTAAATAAAGAGAAAAAGTCATGTTACAAAAAAAAATTCAATATTCCAAATTACTATGGAATATTTTAATGAAATTATTCAACATTATACATTAGACATGATTATTATTTTACAACTATAATTAATAGATTAAAATATAATGTTACTTCAACTGAATGCAAGATTATTCATGAAGAAAAAGCAGATATTGAACTTCAAAACACTGAACAAAACTCATATTTTCATGAAATTTATTAATATAAATAAAGTTTACCTACTCAAACAAATAAAATAATGTATGATCTATAAATCTTATAAATAGGACAACACACTTACCTTAATTTTTAAAACAAGTGTTTGTCCCTGATAAGGATCTTGATTCTATTTTTCATCAGAAGAATGTAACCTCTTTTTTCAGAGTAATAATCACTTTTCGGTCTATTAATTAAAATTATCAATGGGATTTCTTATATAATTATTGTTAAGTGACATTTTAAAAAAATATATATTTTACTTCCTTGCTACACAAAATAGAGAACATTTATATTCGAGTCAAAGGTTGTGAACATTTTCTACTCAAAATCAAAACATTTTTCTCACGATCTATTTTCTGGACATTTTGAAACATTTAGGGAACATTTAACATTGCAATGGTTAGGCATGACAAAACATTCAGATGTCAGCAGGCCAGACTACACCACTGGACCAGATGTATTCCCAGAAGCCAGTCCCTCAAAGAGAGAATACTACATCATAGTTCCACCATTCAGAATCTACATATACCCGGTCAGCCCATTAGTTATAAATATATACTAATACAATAATCTGAATGTATATTTCGGTAACCCCATCAATAACTGTTTATTTCAAATATTTTTTTTCATTCATCAATATATATTTTATGTTAACCTTATTCTTTTCATTTTAAATTCCACATGAACACCCCCTTCTGATCAATTATTTATCCAGGTTTGATTCACCCCTACTTCGGGGTTAGGGAAGGCCTGATGCCCCTAACAATATTTCATAAAAAAAGTTATTACAAAACCAAAACCAAGCTACGTCTAAACATTGTAAGGACCTGGACTTTGAATCAGGGACACTATACATTCCATCTTGGAACACATCTAACTATTTAGATGAGGAGCAGATAATAGACAGATTTTTTATTTTTAAGTGAAAACACTTCTAGGCGTGTTTCGCACTTTTTTTGGAGAGTGAATTAGATTGAACCGTCAGATTTCCGATATGTAACGCTCGGGTAAAGTTGGCTGAAGTCGACTGATTTAAGTGATTTGTATATGGATTAAAATATCTCAAAAACTAAAAATTGGACTGCAATGACTGTGTTGTTAGCGAGGGAAATGTTCAGGATTCCATCCTCTTTAAAATAAGTTATTATTTATATTTCATATTATTAATCTCGTCTTTTTGATGTTTTCAGTTCTATCGTGTGGTCGTTAGCGCACAACTAAGTTTATTTTCATATACAGTGGATAAAAAAAGTATTGGCACATTCTAATTTTTCTGCAAATCTCAATAGGATTAAGATATTATCCAGAAATAATATTTGTATAACAAAGTGGCTTTTGAGAATTGTATTTTAGAAGCAATGAACGTTCAAAATTCAAAAGCTATGTTTAAAGTAAACATAAAGAGTAAATTTTGAGAGCCAAAAAAGTATTGGCACAGTTTTAAATGTTTACTATTGCTACAAATTAATACTTTTTCTTTAAAGAAATTAGAAACGAGGATTGACGATAGTACAATGGGTACTCCTTAAATAGCTGGTCGGGACGAAACCTTCCTTGTTATCTAATGTTACGTCATATAACCTCCCTTCTCATCTGAGATAAGAAAAATGGAACAATGGAGTAACTTTTTTGTTCTTCATGTGAGCTGTGAGTTATTCCATCGTTTATTTTTGTTCCATTAGTGTGATTTTCGTCAAATTATATTACATTGTGGAAATTGCCGTCTTCTGAAGAAGAAGCTATCAAATATTTTCAAAACGCCGAGATTATAATAAATTAACTGAAAATAAAATTGTTTTCATCTACATATTTTGTTTATATTGTTTCCTTTATATGTACATATGTTGTATGTAGTGTTCATATTGTTTCTTTTTTATGTACATATGTTGCTGAAGAGGTTTTTTATTATTTCATTTATTTTTTTCCATTTCATATATCTGTTGTAAAATTAAAGTGTTTTGTTATTGTTGTGGGAATTATTACATTTCTTTTTGACTATTTTAATTTCAAATCGAACTGTTTTGTTATTATTACATTTGTTTGCGTCTATTTAATATATATTTTATAAAATAAAAGTATTTAATCAAACTGTTTTATTATTATTACATTTGTTTTCGTCTATTTAATATATACATGTTGTAAAATAAAAGTATTTTTTTTTATTATTACATCTTTTTTGTTTATAATTTCAATAATATCAATATTACGGAGGTGAACCGCAAAAAAAGACTACAGTTTGCTAAAAGTTTGTTTAATAAAGACCTAGAATTCTAGAAAAATGTTATCTTTTCAAATGAAGTAAGTGTAACATATTCCATTCTAATGGTCACAAGTTTCTTTGGCGGAAACTTGACACTGAGTTTCAAACTCGACATGACCTCTTGTAAAACATCCAGGTGGAATTTTCCAGGTTTGGGAGTGCATGTTATGGAATGATGTTGGATACTTAACCATTAATGACAATATATTGAATACCGAATGTCGACATAATTTAACAAGTAGTGCTGAAAATCTGAGGATCAAAGATGCATTTATTTTGCAACAGGATAATGAAGCCAAGCAAACACCAAATAAAACAAAAGAATGGATGCTGTATAATGTCTCTAGCCAATTGAAAATGGCACCACAGTCTCCGGACCTAAATGCCATAGAACACCTATTGTTGGTGTCAGCCAAAACTGATGTTTTTATAAATATTTAAACTATTTTCATATAGTCATATATTAAATGATGCAGATGTGAATAATTATTATTGCTGTAAAAAGTCTCAAATTCTAAAATCTCTTTGTAAAGTTTGTGTTCAAATAAAAGTGAGTTTATTTCAAATACATAGTACTCGAATTTATGCTGTTTGAGCGTTGGGATCAAATATAACGATTATAAATATTTTTTATTATTTTATTTATTTATGATATTTAAAACTGTATTAATAAATAAAGTACATTTAGCAAATTTGATAACAGGAAATAATAACATATAATCACTTGTTGAGAAACTACCCAGTGGTAGCACTCTAAAAACAAAATGTATTTACAATAAGAGATCTCGAGGCCATCTTCTTTTCAGACGCCTCGGAGGTTATCGGGAATAGAAGAGGAAGTAAGGTTAGAGACAAGAGAATTCGGATGGTTCTGAAGTTTATTATGGAAGGATTGGTATCTGGATTGGGCCAATTCGGAAACATAAGGAATATTAAGGTCATTATGGATTATTTTATTGGTGACAAAGTAAGGAGCATTGAGGATTTTCCGAAGGATTTTGGATTGTAAGGATTGGATACGAGAGGAATTCGATGGCTTAGTGGAGCCCCAAAGCTCAACTCCGTAATTATAAATATAAGTTAGGTATTAACCCTAACCCGATCATCTAAGGTACCTGTTGGATTCGAAAGTAAGACAAAAAAAATTTGTTTACAATTATTTAAAAGAAACTTTATCAGAGGAATGGCGTAAAATTGGACAAGATGTAACTGAAGATTTTTTTTTGTCGTTACCAAGAAAATATCAGGATGTGAAAGATGCCAAAGATATGATGGCAAAATATCAGGATGTGATAGATGCCAAAGATATGACGGCAAAATATCAGAATGTGATAGATGCCAAAGATATGATTGCAAAATATCAGGATGTGACAGATGCCAAAGAATGCCAATACTTTTTTGACTGTGTTGAAGTGATCTTTTAATTATGTATATTAAACATTTGTTTACCCCATCTATGTATTTTTTAAAATCTTTTATTAAATAAAAATGTTTAGGAAATCAAATTCGGATTCTTTTACAATGAAACCTGAAAAAAGTTAAGTGTGCCAATACTTTTTTGATCCATGTATTTAGCGATAATTACTTTAAAAGAAAGATACTAAATACCTAGTGTACTAAAGATACTAAATGAAATGGTTTTTAAGTGATTCTTGAAGTCCTATTAAATGTAATTATTACTTTAAGAGATATTTTATTATTTTTTACCATAAAAAATTGTTACATTTTACCTTTTTTGGGGGAGGGGAATTCAGCCTGAATGTCCCCTTCTCCCCGTAAAACCACCTGTGATGAAGTTTAATAAATGAAATAAAGTTTAATAATAAAGCTGATTATAACAGGCAAGGTGCTTCTGTTTAAAATCAAAGTAAAAATTGATAACATGTTTGCTTTGAACTCGCCTGTTATCTTTCTTATCAGCATGTTTGACATTTTTCCAGTGGAACAGATTGGAATATTATCACACCAAGAAAATTGTAAAATGATGGATATATTTTTGTCGTTAATTGATAACAACTATTATATCCCAGTAAGAACTGTGACATTTGTTGGGTACGCCTCTCCTAACAACCCTTCCACCCTAACCACCTCTAAAGCATTTCACCTATAGTAAGTGACACCAGCAAAACACTTATCCTTATATACAATATAATATTACTACGGTAGTCTATTTAACACATACACTTGGTGAAACGTCATACTTTACCACGACTGTTATAGTAAAAATGAATTGAATAAGTTATTAGCTTGTCCCATTAGTAAATACCCTCCATTTCAATAGTTAAGCAATAAGAACTAGCTAAATATATCCAAACTTACACTAATCCATTATTGCACTCGCACAACAACTATTTGTTTGGTGCGGAAGAGCCTTGGTTGCTACTCCTCTCACTTAATAAAAATATTGATTTTTTTTATATTTATCAAAAAAATTGTTTCAATTTTATTCGAGGTGCCCAAGGGATTATATGGCTATTCTTCTACATATATGTTTTCAATTGTTGTTACAATTTGTTACAAGTTGTTGGCTGTTCAATACATATAGTTGTTAGAAAAATATCCTGAATAGCAATATTTTAATTTTCTAAACACGCCCGTTAATTTATATTTAAAATTTTAAAACATAGACATGTTATAGGAATCCTATGGCAACCATATCAACTAAGAGGTTTTGTCAAGAATTATAGAATGTCTTGAAAACGGTTCATTTTAGCGGAATAGCAGAACGTAAAATCACTAAAATAGATATGCATACTAGGCCACAGAACCTCTAAAATTTATATAGATACTAAACCTAGAAACTAAGTCTCAGAATCTCTAAAATTTCATAAAAATCAGATATCGGTCGTAGATCTCGTGCTCTTTACGTGTATTTGAAAACGAACAGACAGATACTGAACTAAATTCGTTGCTTGATCGAAAATATAAAACGTGATTGAAAATTTTCGATCCTAAAATAATTTTTTTTTTTTTTAAGTGGTACATAAAAAGCTTACACACTTTCATCGTTGAGGAAACAATACGAGTTAGGACAAAATAACTTTTGCTAACATCACTAACGGATCCAGGATTTAATTTTGGGGGTGGGCTTCAGCCCGAAAGATTTTTTTTATTTACTAATTACGATAATTACTTCAGAAGAAAGAAACTAAGTACCTATATGGTGTTGAAGTGATTGTTTAAGTTCTATTGAATGTAATTAGACGAAAAATAATACTTTTAGAGATAATTTTTTCATAAAACATGGTTATATTTTACCATTTGGGGGTGACTTGAGCCCGAAATCCGCCCAGCCCTCCTTCCGTAGATCTGTAGGCCACCATCAAAGTACACAATAAAATTGAACATTTCGCAAATGATGTTTTTTAGTCTTTTTTTAATGATCCAGTATCAACTTAGCAATAGCAAGGTGAGACCTGTTAAAACATTTTCATACCAACCTAGTGATTCCTATATTTAAGAATATCCAATATATCTATTGCTCTTTGGATTTAACTATGTAATAATTCAATGTTTCCAGAATCGACTTCGACCGAAACGTCCGATCGACGTCCAGTGCAATTTAATGGCTTCCAAAGATATGCATTGAACATCTACTTAAAAAGTGAACATTACCAAGAAAAATGTTAATAATTTAATAATATGGAATGAAATATGGTGTGTCATATAATTTTACTAATTAAGGTACATCATAGTTATTTAAAAAAAAAAAATTGAAACTATTGTAGGTTTTGTTTTGTTTTTTGGTCTTCCGATTAATTTTAAGGAGTCATGCAGTCAATTTTTTTATATCTATAAACTAATTATTTTAAAATAAATATATTTTATTTTTCATACTAAAATTTTAAAAATTCTACCTATCAATATTAGGATAAAATGTTTTGATGTTTCCTGGAACTTCCTTGAACCTCCATTTATTGTTGATAGTCATCACTGTCAATAATATCATCAGATAATAATTTAGTCGATATAATGCGACCCCTTATAATGAATAATGCATAATAATGCATGCAATTTGATAATGTCCGCGGTACAGATGTCAAATTATTAACACTCGCCTGAAACTTCGTGAATAGCTATATTTTATCGTAACATACAACTTTTTTATTTACTCTAACTTTTATTGTTAGAGAAATAAGGACCAATCCTGGAGGGACTATATTAAATCGACTTACTCAATGTCTTGCATTCGCGGACGATATTCTTATCAGCGCTCGCACATTGTCTGCCCTTGCGGGATCTATCAAAGAATTCGATGCGACAGCAATGCAACTTGCCCTGAGGATAAACGAAGGGAAAAGTCTTTACATGAAGTCCTCAAGGAATAATGTAGCTATGCATGAATATGTTCAAATTAATCAGCACCGCTTTCTAATGGGAACGGTATTCTAATATCTCGGAGTAATAGCCACTGGCCAGAACGAAACGCAAGCCGAAATAAAGGCCAGAATTACAGCTGGCAATAAGTGTTTTTTTGCTCTGGCAAAAATACTGAAATCCAAGGAATTGAGCTGGAATACAAAAGTAACAATTTATAAAACCATTATTAGGCCAGTCGTTACCTACGTGTGTGAAAAGTGGGTTCTGACACAGGAAAGTGAGAGGTTGCTGATAATATGGGAGAGAAAAGTCCTAAGGAAAATATACGGTCCGAAGAAAATAAATGAATACGGAAAAATGACGAGCTCCAAGAGCTTTTTAAAAATGATGACATTTTAGCCACTGTCAAAAGGAGCCGGCTCAGATGGCTAGGCCATGTAGAGAGAATGGAGGAGAATAGGTTAGCTTTGACATTACAAACTTAATCTGTAAGAAGTATTTTAAATGTCAATATTTTACAAGTCTTTACTGTTGTAAGAATTCGCCACTTCGTCAAGAGATTGCTTTATTTCAAGAAGAGCTTCTCCCGTTGATTTTGTTTACGAAAGATAAATGATAAACCTTGAAGTGTAGGTAAAGGTAATTATGGTGACAATGAAAATGGCGAACAAGTATACTTATTTGTTTGTAATTATACTCTTATGTTTCAGGTACCCACGCTGGACATGGTGATGTGCAAGGAAGTAAAAACAAAAATCCTCTAAATAAAGATTTGAAAAAAATATTTAAATTCTTCAATAATTATCCGTTCATGATATGGTGTTTAATTAGATAAAATAAATATATTTAAAAATAGAATAGAATGTTTATTGCTTACGTAAAGTGTAAAAATAAATTTTTATATTTATTTTTACTTTTACTGACACCTATATATGTAAGAATAAGTATTACAATCGTGAAAATTTTCGAATATGAGTATTCAACGGAAATACACGTTTTGAGGTACCCTTATTCCAAATAACCAAGTCCCGAAAAATCGTCTGTGTGTATGTGAACACTAGCTCAAAAACGAAAAGTCTTACGAAACTGATATTAGGTATTTAAGATAGGCTTATGCCTTAGATGTCCTAGCACCTTTTTCCTTAAAATCGGCTAAGCAGAAGTGCCACTTTATATCAACGCTGAACCACATTTTTACAATTTCCTCAAAAATGGCTTTAACGATTTTGATTAAACTCGGTGTACTATTGTATAATTAAGTGGTCTTTGATACAATTTAGGTCTTATCCCCGTTGATGTCACTTTACAGTGCTTAAATGCCCAATGTCTATATGCGTCTTTCTCTAAAATATCTTTGATATGGTCTATTTTAAATAATTAAAGAGTTACGAAAAAATGCTAAATATATTTTTTGGATGAATTTGATAATTGAATAAAGGAGAAAAAAATAAAAATGCTTATCCAGATCGAAAATGAATCTCCGGAAATACTAGTCATAAAAAAATATACGTATAATATATTGTTGGAAAAGGGAGAATTTTAGAAAAAAACAATATCGAACAATACAGAGAGTGGCGAAAAAAGTATAGTAGTAGTATAAAAGTATGGAAGTATGGAAACTAATAATATTTAACGTAAATCGCATGTAAAGTACCCTCACTCTAAGTAACTTTAATTTGGTTTATTATAAATAATAACTACTTCTCATTGTTAGGAGTTATGAAAAAATGCTGAATATAATTTTGATAGAATCTGATAATTGAATATCGAAGAAAAATATAAAAATGCATATCTAGGCCGGAAATAATAGCCAGAAGGTTATAATTATAATATATCGTTGGAAAGCTGATTGTAAGTTGTAGAAGGTAACGAAAAGTGACGAAAAAAATATAAATAATAATTTCTAAAAACTTTTTTTTTTTTTATTGATGATATTTACAACTGTATTACAAGTAAAAATACATTCAGTAAATGTGAACAAAAGAATATAATAACATGAAATCACTTGTTGAGAAACTACCCACTGGTAGCACTCTAAAAATGTATGTACAAAAGGAGATCTCGAGGCCATCTTCTTTTCAGACGCCTCGGAGGGTTGTTAGGGATCAAGGTTAGAAACGAGAGGGTTGGGATGGTTATGAAGTTTTTTATGGAAGGATAGGTATCTGGATCGGGCTAGGTCAGAAACATAAGGAACATTAAGGTCGTTATGGATGATTTTGGTTGTGACAAAGTAAGGAGCAGTGAGGATTTTACGAAGGATTTTGGATTGTAAGAATTGGATACGAGAGGAATTCGATGGCTTAGTGGAGCCCCAGAGCTCAACTCCGTAAGTCCAAATAGGTCTTATTGTAGACATGTATATGAGTCTTTTGTAATTAACTGGAAGCTTAGCGTGTTTGTCTAGCAAGTGCTGGAGTAGTCGGAAACGTCGAGCTGTTTCTTGTCGTTTCAGTCTGGTATGAGTATTCCAAGTCAGTTGGTCCAAGTGGAGTCCAAGGTATCGTATTTGTTCAACAGGGATAAGTGGGGTATTATTAAAGGATACTGTAGGACAAGAGGACATAGGTTTACGACGATGGGTAAAGGTGATTTGATGGGATTTATTTTTATCCTCCAGTTTTCACACCATTCTTCAAGGTTTGTGATGTGTGATTGAAGGGTTTGGTTTGCAATTGTGGGGTCGTTATTAACTGATAGGACACATGTATCATCGGCATACGTGGTAATGACAGTGTTAGGATGGGTTGGGATATCAGCTGTATAAACTGTGTAAAGGATAGGACCTAGGATACCACCTTGAGGAACACCAGCAGATTGGGAAAAAAGGGATGAATAGGCATTATTATGATATACTTTGAAGGATCTATCAGTTAGATAGGAATCTTCAGTATGTAGGGTGTAGGAATTTACGTAGTTTGTAAAGCAGTCCCGGGTGCCAGACTCGATCAAAAGCCTGTTCTACATCGAGAAAGACTCCCGTGCAGTACATTCCGCGCTCCAATGCAGAGGAGACAACATCCACCACACGATGGCATTGCTGGATAGTGGAATGGGATCTGCGGAATCCAAATTGATGATCTCGGATAATGTGATTAGAATCTAGGATGGGGTACAGGCGTTTTAGGATGAGCTTTTCCAGGATTTTGCCTAGGATGGGTAAAAGGGAGATAGGGCGATAGGAGGATGGATTTTCTGGTTTCTTTTTGGGTTTACGTATCATTTTGATAATGGATAATTTTCAAGGGTCAGGAAAGTATGTGGATCGCAGTACAGCATTACATATATATAAGTAAGGAATAGAATGGCTTTCCGAGGAAGCAGTTTTAGGATCTGGGATGTAATTAGGTCGTGTCCAGGACCTTTTCGGGAAGGTAACCTTTGAATGATGTAGGATATTTCTGAAGGGGAATATTTGGAGGGGAATATCCAGTTCTGCTTCAATAGATTCAAGGTGATTTGGGTTAAGAATATTGGGGTGTGGATTAAAGGTTGTAAAGAGGTGATGAACAAAGATTTGTGATTTTTCTTCATCGGATTTGGACCAGGTTTGAGCTTCAGTAAGAAGTGGATGATTACAGTCTGTAACTTTGAGGAGCCTTTTTGTGGTCGTCCATAGTGATTTGTCGGTAGGTGTAAGTTTTTCAGTAAAATTTAGTAAATTTTGAATTTTGTATTTTCTAATTTCAAATTTTAGTTTGTTAGTCAGTTGGGTGTAATGAGTTTTATCTGTTGGATATCTGATTCTCGGCCACTTCGATCTTGCTCTGCGTTTTTCCTTAAATAAGATATGAATATGATGTGGCAAGCCAGTCTTTTGTGAATTGTTAAACTTATTGATAAAGGTGTTATTATTTATACTGTCTGTTATTGATGCTGTCAGTTTTTCAATGGCACCATTAATGTCCTCTTTTGTCTTTAGCGGAATTTTTAAGTCTAGTTTGTTTTCCAAATCATCACGAAATTTGTCTCAGTTTACTCGTCCTGTAATCAATTTAGGAGGTGATGGTTTAGGAGCATAGCTCGAATGTAGTGAAAGTAGAACTGGACTATGGTCTGGAGAAAGGTCATCAAGGGATTTTATTATGGTTTGTGAGGAGGAGATCTGAGAAGTTATAAATATATCTAGGATATCAGGACGTTTTTGAGGGGTGTTGGCCAATAAGAAGGACTCATGGGCGAATGATTGAATAATTGTTGGAAGATGAAACACGTGATAGGACGTTACCGCGGGGGTTGGATGTTCGACAACCCCATGGTTGGTGTTTAGCATTGTAGTCTCCTCCAGCAATGAAGCGCGATCCGAGGGATTGGAATAAGGATTCAAGGAGGTTATAGGAGAGGTAATTACCAGGAGGGCAGTATACAGCTGAGAATGTGAGATGGAAAGGGCGAGTTGAAAGGACTACAAATGTTTCTAAAAACTAACATTATTTAACGTAAACCACTTGTTTCGAAGGAAATTAAATGAAATTTTCTTAATAAATGTAAACTTTTTAGAAAATCAAATTAATGAATAATTTGTTGAATTTTAACTTTGCTCTATTCCAACAGTACCCATTTCCAATTAGTGTGACAACTTTTGACCTCTCCATGACTGATAATGCAAATCTATTAATTCCGTTTTAGTAAACTTTGCAATGTAAACTAACAGTTTAATAACTAATAGTCAAACAATCCATAATCAACCGGTGATATAATAAATAGGACTTTTGTTATTTTAATGGTGTTTATGATTTGTTAGCTGTAATCATTTAGCTTTAGCTCGGTTAAAAATGCAATTGAGAAATTTATTATTTTTAATAATGGCAACATGGCCTGCAAATAATTTCTATTCAAACTTGAGCAGTAAGTGAAAGTTGTGTGTTACGCGCACCAGATTTTTTTTCAAGTGGTTCCAGATTGATCTACAAATTCATGATCTAAAGGATATCTGGTTATGATGGAAATATTGTTTAGTGTAAAAGTGGCCGTACAAGTTGTTTTTCCTTCAGAAGGTGGCGATCTCAAAACACACCTCAAGCCCTATTCCTTCAGATAGTGTGGAATTCCAACCCACTAAAACCACCTTCCTAAGCAACTTGTGAACTAATTTAACAAATTGTTCTTCTTTCTTTTAATGAGCAATTATGGCAGTCGTGGTGTATATTCCATTCATTGCCTCGTCTCCCGGTTAGGTTATTTTGGTTTCTTGCTTGTTTATGGTGTCATTCGTTCCCTTAGAGTTTTAACTAAATTACTATGCTTAATATGTTTTGTTATCAGCCATAAGGCTTGGCTCAAGCCATCATAATTTGATTGGACACTTCCTCCACCAGGCACATAACTTCAGGATCAGGTTAAGTTGGTATCCTCTTATCATGGCTATCCTCATGTTATGTAATTTCTTTTCCGTCAAGAATTTATCTTTATGCTGACAGTCGTTTCTAACCTAATATATTACTAAGTATAGTTGTTGCTTTGAAAAGTTTGTCATATGTGTGTTACTTCCTTGAAATAAACCCATAGCTGTATCACTTAAGTATACATGAGTTTCGAAATTGGTTTGTACAACAAAAGTTTCTCCTCGAATGTTGCTTATGAATTTATCAAGCAACCTTAACCAAGTAATCTTGTCATAAAAAGAGGGAATCTAATAGTCCGTGGTACATACTCCATTTTATCAAATTATTAACATTCGCCAGAAACTTCGTAAATAGCTTCATCTCATCGTAATCTGCAAATATTTTATTTACTTATTTGAAATTATCGGAATTGGGGCGTTTTCAATCTGGAGGTCGACAAACTTTGTCTATTTAATTAGTTACTAAAAACTCGTGAATACCCATTTGCTTTCCACTTGAATCGCAGGATAATTTGAACACAAAATCGAGAAAAGTGACATCAACGGGGATAAGACCTAAATGATATCAAAGACCACTTAATTATACAATGGTACACCGAGTTTAATCAAAATCGTTAAAGCCGTTTTGAGAAAATTGTAAAAATGTGTTGCAGCGTCAATATAAAGTGGCACTTTCGGTGAGCTAATTCTAAGGAAAAGATTGCTGTCACATCTAAGGCATAAACTTACGTTAAATATATAATATCAGTTTTGTACGACTTTTCGTTTTTGAGCTAGACTGCTAACATACGCACACAGAGACGCCATTTTTCGGGAACTGGTTATTTGGACACAGGGTACCCCAAAACATGTATTTCCATTGAAAACACAGATTCAAAAATTTTCACGATCGCAATACTTACCCTTACTATATATTACATATATACGCAAGTAAAAGTAAAAGAATAGAATAGAAGGATTTGAAGATGAAGTTAAAGTTAAAGGGGTTAAAGTTGAAGTTTTGTTGTTTAATCTTCAAATTAATTTTTAAAGTCAATTTGGATTTATTTTATACGGGATATATAATAAAAGATTATTTTAAGGTATATTTCTTTATGGTTCCATAAGAAAAAAAAAATTTTAAATCATATTATGTTTTTTATTGCTCTCTGTGATGGCAATGGCTTTAAATTGCACCACTTTATGGTTCTCAGTTTTTTTTAATAAGTTCTAGAAAAGTGTGTGCATATTCCAAACAGACCCATGAATTTGCTCCACTTAAAAAAAAAAAAAAAAAAAAAAAAGAAATAGCTTTAAATATCATTACAATGTAAACCAGGAACTTTTTCTTTCGTTTATGTTATGCTAAGGAAAACGAGGTGTAATTTGAGTCTTCCCTCTCTCTAAGTAATGAAAATATTTTCTCTCTCTCACTAAGTAATGACCATATTTTTTCTCTCTCTCTAAGTAATGACCGTATTTTTACAAAAAATACAAAAGCTGGTGCAGTCACTCTTTTGTTTGACGTTACTTTCATCGTGGAAAGAGGTCATTACACATTACGTGATGTCAACCCAGATAATATGAAGAAAAACAAATCCACTTATGTCGCTCTTGAAGGAACATGTATCAATGGTGTTATTCAACAGTTTGTTTAATGATATTTTATCTCAACAGGCCACAAAGTTCCCTAACAATGACAGAATATTTATCATGCCTGTCAAAAAAAAAATGTGGTCAAGTTGATGTGAATTAATTTGACATTAATTCATCATCCCAACGATGTCTCGTGTATTTTGAGATAGAATATACCATGTCGCTACAATCAACTGTATTGAAATTAATTGATTTGAATTTTGAGATAGAATATACCATGTCGCTACAATCAAATGTATTAAAATTAATTGATTTGAATTTTTCCACTTCTTCTTTAGAGAAAGCAAGATCGCAACTGACATAATATTGATTCAAGGCGTAAGGGGACCTTCAATTATATTGCTTCAATAACATTGACCGTGAAAGGGGCCCTATAGCGATTACTGTATTGAAAAAAAAAAACAACTAACTTGTGTGCTTTATACTAAACGATAGAAGTGAAAACAAGACGAGATTAATAATATGAAATTTATAAATTATAAATAATAGCTCATTATAAAGAGGATGAAATGCTGAAAAATTCCCTAGCTTACAGTATATAGGTCCTATTTTTAATTTCTGGGATATTTTAATCTAGATATTCCATAAAACTCATCATTTGGTTTTCGCCACTTTTTTTCTCCTTTTCGCCTCTCTAACATGACGTCACGTTAAGATACAATTTTGAATTATAGCCTATTACAGAGAGGATGAAATTCTGAACAATTCCCTCGCTTACAATATGAGGCTCTTTTTTTAGTTTCTGAGATATTTTAAACCATATGCAAAAAACACTTCATTTGCTCGACTTCAGAAGACTTTACCCGAGAGTTACATATTGGAGATCTGATGGCACAATCTAATTCACTTTATACAATTTAAAAAAATGCAAAAAGCGCCTAAAGAAGTTTTCACTTATGTGCACCTCCTCCCCCCCTTTAATATGTACACCTCCTCCTCCCTTTAATATGTACACCTCCTCCCCCCCTTTAATATGTACACCTCCTCCTCCCTTTAATATGTACACCTCCCCCCCCTTTAATATGTACACCTCCTCCCCCCCTTTAATATGTACACCTCCTCCCCCCTTTAATATGTACACCTCCTCCTCCCTTTAATATGTACACCTCCTCCCTCCCTTTAATATGTGCACCTCCTCCTCCCTTTAATATGTACACCTCCTCCCCCCTTTAATATGTACACCTCCTCCCTCCCTTTAATATGTACACCTCCTCCCTCCCTTTAATATGTACACCTCCTCCTCCCTTTAATATGTACACCTCCTCCTCCCTTTAATATGTACACCTCCTCCCTCCCTTTAATATGTACACCTCCTCCCCCCCTTTAATATGTACACCTCCTCCTCCCTTTAATATGTACACCTCCTCCCTCCCTTTAATATGTACACCTCCTCCTCCCTTTAATATGTACACCTCCTCCCTCCCTTTAATATGTACACCTCCTCCCTCCCTTTAATATGTACACCTCCTCCCCCCCTTTAATATGTACACCTCCTCCTCCCTTTAATATGTACACCTCCTCCCCCCCTTTAATATGTACACCTCCTCCCCCCCTTTAATATGTACACCTCCTCCTCCCTTTAATATGTACACCTCCTCCCTCCCTTTAATATGTGCACCTCCTCCTCCCTTTAATATGTACACCTCCTCCCCCCCTTTAATATGTACACCTCCTCCCTCCCTTTAATATGTACACCTCCTCCCTCCCTTTAATATGTACACCTCCTCCTCCCTTTAATATGTACACCTCCTCCTCCCTTTAATATGTACACCTCCTCCCTCCCTTTAATATGTACACCTCCTCCCCCCCTTTAATATGTACACCTCCTCCTCCCTTTAATATGTACACCTCCTCCCTCCCTTTAATATGTACACCTCCTCCTCCCTTTAATATGTACACCTCCTCCCTCCCTTTAATATGTACACCTCCTCCCCCCCTTTAATATGTACACCTCCTCCTCCCTTTAATATGTACACCTCCTCCTCCCTTTAATATGTACACCTCCTCCTCCCTTTAATATGTACACCTCCTCCTCCCTTTAATATGTACACCTCCTCCCCCCCTTTAATATGTACACCTCCTCCTCCCTTTAATATGTGCACCTCCTCCTCCTTATTGATAGAAGGAGATCTGAAAATGAACTTGGTGTATACTAACTTCTTTGACTAGCGCAGACAAAACTAACCGGTTTATCAGTTATTTTAACATTATATGTTGGGACAATTTGAACATGACATTGAACAAAATAACCAAAATGTTTGCTTCAAAGATGATATAGTAGCTATTAATATAGTAGGTAAGCAAGGCCCGGATTTTTATGCAGTAAAAACCCACAGAATATGCGGTAAAAAAATCCTAAAATCGCAGCAAAAGATACAGTAAAGAGAACTTGAAAATACAGTAAATAATCTCTAAATTTGCTGCTAATTACTTGATTAATAATCTCCCAGTTATGTATTTAAATATACAGATGCGCCTAAAAAAAAAATTAAAAGGATAAAGAAATTATGTAGGGAATTAAAAGTTACAATAATTTCGGTTGTTTTTTACAAATACCTAAACTAAAGAATGAAATAAATTAAGACGTTAATCCAAATTTACAAAACTATTCTATCCAAAATAAATGTCTAATTCATATGCTCTTCCAAGTTGATGTGTTTCTCATTATAAAAAAAAATATCTGGTGCGCTCAACATACAACTTTCATTTACCGCTCTACTTTGAATAGAAATTATTTTCTGGCAATGCTGGGCTATTATAAAATTTTAAGTGCATTTTAAACGGAGCTAAAGCTTAAAGCTTACAGATAACAAGTCATTAAGACCATTATAATTACAAAATGTCTATTTAATATATCGACGGTAGGCAATAAAAATCTAGTCACTTCATCTGCTTTTATAAACCACATAACTTTCTTTGCTTTTATAAACCACAGAATGACTAACTCCAATTTTAACATTTTTGAGTAATGTCAATTTAGTAATATTTTTAGTTGAAAAAGTTATCTATGCAGACAGTAAGTTGATTCCGGAGGTGGTGATTGTGGTGTTGAAATATAGAACTGAGAATAAAGGTATAAATTTAGATACTTATTTCTTGTGAAAGATGTTCTGAGGTAAGATACTTTATTAAATATCAGTAGAAAAAAAGTGTTTTTAGTCTCAACAATCAAAAAAGTATATTTTAAATTTATACAAATATTCGCCTCTTCAGGGGGAAAAACTAGAGACCATATCTTCCCTCCTTATTTTATATTTATATTTTAACCCTTTTTTTTTTTTTTTTTTTTTTTTTTTTTAGGGAATTCCATAAACTTTTAAAAAACCATATAAAATATTCACAAAAAAAAAGCGTATACTTTTTGAGTTATTCGGAATTTAATTTTAACAACCCTTGTAACTTTTTTCCACCTTCTTTTCGTTGAAGTATGTTATATAGATAAATTTAAAGGGTATCGAGAAAATGACTTTAGCGAAGTTTCATTGAAATCGGTACATCCGTTTAGGCGCTACAGTCTATAGCAACGCAGGTTTTTCTGCATTTTTATTTTTTTCTCCTTTATTAATTTATCGAATTCTTCCTAAAATTATATGTAGCATTTTTTTGTAACTCTGAATAATGCGAAATGGTTAACTTTTTAAAGTAAACCATATTAAAGCTACTTTAGAGGAAGACATATATGAACAATTGGCATTTAAGCCCTATAAAGTGACATCAACGGGGATAAGACTTAAATGATATTAAAGACCACTTAATTATACAATGATTGACCGAGTTTAATCAAAATCATTAGAGCCATTTTTGAGAAAATTGTAAAAATGTGTTTCAGCGTTCATTTAAAGTGGTACTTCCGGTTAGACGATTTTAACGAAAAAGTTGCTGTCACATCCGGCTCATATACAAACCTTAAATAATTAATATCAGTTTCGTACTACATTTCGTTTATGAGCTTGACTGTTAACACATACACACAGACCATTTTGCGACACCTGGTTATTTGGACTCAGGGGACCTCAAAACATGTATTTCTGTTGAAAACTGAGATTCGAAAATTTTCACGATCGCAATACTTACCCTTACTATATGTTACATATATACGTAAGTGAAAGTAATAAACTACATGTTGGGCTTAAATCTTGGTAGAACGATTGTTTCATTGGTCAGACACTTTATGAAAATATCTAAAAACATTCCAATTAAAAAAAAGTTGCATTATTAGAACATTATAATTTAATATTTATAATTATAATTGGAAATATTGGGGTTCATAGTACAAACATACATTTCGTCAGTTTCATCCAAATAGTCAGTCACTAAATACATTATTGATAAAGCCAAACTTTTGGAAAAATATTTGTAAATTACGATCGGCAAAAAGTAATTGAGCATATCACAATCAGATTAAAATATTACATCTCAAAATTAGTCACACTAAGTTCACAATGTTTTGATTTCATAGAGGGAGAGTTAATCAAAATACTTTTATAAATTGATGACTTTTTTCAATAAACCGACGATATGCATTTGTTTCTACGAAAAACAAGTATTTCATTAAAAACTCTTCTTTTAAATGTAATTACACGAACAACAATACTTTAAGAGATAGTTTTTGATATTTTTTTCTATAAAACATGGTTATATGTTACCATTTTGGGGGGAGCTTCAGCCCGAATTTTTCTCAATGAATATAATTAAAAGAGATCACTGTACAGTTTGAAAACTGTGTGCGAATTTCTCTGTTGGCTTTATTTGTAAAAATATACTTGATAGCAAAGTAGGGAGGCTCAATTTTTCATTTTATAATTTTTTTTTCACATATACCTTTCATTGTTTTCACAAAAAATTTACATAATTGAGTGTTTTATTTATGTATATATATATATTTTTTTTTTTAACGATTTAGTTTGAGTTAATTATTCCATATTATCATAAGCTGTTAAAGTACTACCCGTACAACATTTGTAGCTGGCCCGTTGTAAAAAAAGTTGCTATTACTAATGCTAGAATATTAACATTCGTTTTAAAAAAAATATTTTGGACATCTAGATAATAAAGGAGCGGTTCTATATAAAAGAACAACACGTTTTCCCTCTAATAAAGCTGTTAAATATAACGCATTTTTAAATAACGCTGTTTAATATTAACATAAAGCCTTTAATGTAACCATAAAAAATGACTATATTTGGGGGGAGGGGAGAGGGAACCCTTCATCCTTTTTTTGAAAAAAGGAAAGATTAGAATTGGATTTTAAATTTTACTGATAAGAGCAGTGGCTGTGTGCTCAGTGGAGGGGCAGGTTACCCACTTGTTACATGTCACTGGCTCTTTCTTCATTGCAAACAATGCCTTTGTCTTAAATTGCATAGTTTAATATTATTTCTGTTATAAATTAATTTGTTTTTATTCTGATTTAAAGTGAATGGTTTAAAGAGTTATTTGTTCATTAATTAAGTTCCTATTCAAGAAACATGGGTTGGACAACGAAACAAGTAATATTATCTCTTATTTTGGTGGCGACAGGGTCCATCAACACTATAAGTACAAAGTAAGAATAATGAGAAATGAAATTGTGGTGATACTTTATCATGGCACTTTTCTGAAATTAAATTTTTCCATAAATACCAGGTGGGCTAATATTATGAAGTCTACTGGATCGGATGGTGGCAAGCCGAGGGAATTTAATCATCCGTTCTTCCAAGCCTGTTGTATGTTTTTTGGTGAATTTCTGTGTCTTTTGTGTTTTAAAGTCATTTACCATTGGCTAAAGAGGAAACAGGTAGTTATCACATTTATTTTTCATTTTATTTATTATATTTTTAATAATAATGCAATGTCACTGTATTTTCTGTATATTTCAATATTATTTATAAAATAAATTTTTTTCGGTCTATAGATGTATATAAAATGAGATTTTGTAATGAGTGTCTGTTCCTTAACTTTTATCTTTTAACATTATTTATCACGCAAGATATTTAGAATATATTCTATAAGAATATTGCCCCCCCCCCTGACACTTTGTTTACCCACCTTTGCTTTCTAAAAAGCAATCTGGAAATCCTCCAGCGAGACCCTTTTACTTACCTACCTAAGGACCAGTACTTGAATAACTTCAGTGCTTGAAACGCGGTTAGTAAGAATAAATATTACATTTCTTATAAATTGATTATATTCAATATATCTTTTTAGTTTGTATAACTTGTTCATAAACTTTCCAGCTATCCCTTTATATTCTTGAGGTTTAGGACTTTATCAAATATCGGCTTATTAAGTCCATTCTTGTCATATGTCTGTAAAATTCCCGATTTCTTTTTCTCATAATCATTTTTATTTTAAACTTTTTGTTTTAATTTTCAAGGATGGATCTGAGGATATACATGATTTGGTTAAAGGAAATAGAAGTTTTAATCCTTTAATTTTCTTACCACCTGCTATGTGTGACATGATAGCTACTTCGCTAATGTACGTTGGTCTCAATTTTACTTATGCCAGTAGTTTTCAGATGCTTCGAGGTTAGCTGAAACTTAATAATTTATTAAATTTATATTTTGATTAGAGACTATAAATTTAAGTATTGCTTGAAATTTCCTCTTTTTTTTTCAGTTGCCATCGTTATTTTTCAAATATAATGCATTAGCTATTATTTTTTTTTCTTCCAGGAGCTGTTATTGTATTTGTTGCTCTGCTGTCGGTGATATTTTTAGGCCGAAGGATAACTATTAAAATGTGGATCGGTATTGCTCTGACACTTGGAGGTCTGGTGATTGTTGGACTGTGCGATGTTATGTATGCTAACGATGATACTACCGGTGGTAGTAATGTAATTATTGGTTAGTTTACAAATGCTACATAAAATTAAAAATTATTTATTGCTTAGTTTATTTTTTATTAAAATTTTTATTTTTAAAGTAATATATAAAGGAACTAAGTAACAAATTTTCAACAGCAAGATAGGATTATGTTGTAATTTTTTTATTAAAGGTTTTAAAATTTTATTGATATATTAAAATTAAAATTATATATATTTTTTAGGTTCTTAACTTTTGCAAATAAAAAAAATCTGGTAATACACAATACAATATACACAACTTTTACTTACTGCTCTACTTTGAATATAAATTATTTTCTGGAAATGTTGGGCTATTATAAAAGTTTTGAAGTGCATATTTAACTGATCTAAAGCTTAGAGCTAACAAATCATTATTACTATTAAAATAACAAAAATTCTATTTTTATATCAATGGTTGATTATCGATTTTATGACTATTACTTATTAAACTGTTATTTTCCATTGCAAAGTTTACTAGAACGGAATTAAGAGATTTGCATTGTCTGTCATAGACAGGCCAAACGTTGTCACAATAATTGTAAGTGGATACTATTGGAATATCACAAAGGGAAAATTCATTAAATTATACACTAATTTAATTTTTTTAAGGTTTACATGATGATTTTTCATCCTAAATGGACAATAGATATCAAGTTATTTACATATAATATCAGATCTAAAGTTATTAAACTACAGTAAATGTATTTAAGATTGAAAACATATTCATGAAATATTTTATATTTCACATCTTACACACAAGTACTATGAAATGCATCGTACAATGAAATTGTATCTTAAACAATGTTGTTGCCGTGGGTTGGTGGATTTTAAATACTTTTTTCAACTTGAAAAAGTTTTTTAAAGTTTACATTTAGTAAGAAAATTTAATTTAATTTCCTTGGAAATATGTGATTTACATTAAATAATGTTAGTTTTCAGAAATTATTATTTTCGTCACTCTCCATTACCTTCTACAACTTTATTTATTAGTTATTATTTTTTCTAAAATTCCCCATTTTCCATCGATGTACTTATTTTTCTTTCTTTTCCTTTATTCAATTATAAAATTCTTTCAAAAGTTGTATTTAGCCTTTTTTTATAACTCCTAACAATGAGAGATAGTTAATTATTTATAATAAACTAAAGTAAAGATATTTTAGAGAAAGACATTTTGAACATTGGACACTTAAGCCCTGTTCAGTGACATCAATGGGAATAAGACTTAAATATCATTAAAGACCATTTAATTATACATTCATGCACCAAGCTTAATCAAAATCAAATGGAGTCTCTTTTAAGAAAATTGGAAAAAAATGTAACATTGTTGATATAAAGTACCACTTCTGGTTAGCCGATTTTTAGGAAAAAGTTGCTGTAACATCTCAGGTCTATATATAACTTAAATACGCAATTTCAGTTTCATTCGACTTTTCATTTTTCAGCTAGTTACTCCGGAGTAACTCAGATGTTAAGCAGGAACCAGTGAGAGTGGTTATGCTGGATATAGGATCCTCGTCGCTAGTAGAAGTAGTATGTGAGCAAGATAAAGATGAACTAAATTTTCAAACAAATTTCATATCACTAATTTTCAATTCAATAGATCACAAAGCATTTTTCTTTGTTCCCTAACAACTATTAACATTTTTGTTGTTTTTTAGTTAAATAAAATGAAAATTTACTTTTTTTTTTTAATAAAGGTGATTTAATAATTTTTGGAGCACAAGTCATAGTCGCCATTCAAATGGTAGTTGAAGAAAAATTTGTTAATGGAAAAGATATCCCACCTTTGCAAGCTGTTGGATGGGAAGGTGAGTATTTATTAATTTAATTCAATTTTTACATTTAAAAAAGTAAATGATGATAAAAATATTTAATAAGAAGTTATTAATTCTTATATAATTTGTTTTTTGTTTTACCTTGAGAAATATTCCTTTATTCTTGATTAATTTTCCATTAGATTTATCTAATAAATAGTTATTTAAAAAAAATTAAGTTTAGGCCCTCAGCAGATCGAGCTACTCAAAGGAAACTGAACTGGATAGTGTTTAAAATTACCCACTGGTTACTAACTCGTTAGTGATGTGGCTCCACAGAGTGCTCAACCCAAAAGTGATTCAATTCAAATCAATAGTTTGCTAATAGCTATGGATGGAAGATTATCATTATTCATTCTAAAGTAAAGATGGTTGTGGTGATTCCTGTCAGTGATGAATCAGTCTTGTACTATTATTTTTGCAGTGCAAAGGAGCAGGGTATCTTAATAAGTAAAAAACTGAACTCCTAAGCTCTGTGTCGGGTCCTGGGTACAAATTCGGCTGTGGTAGGGTTATCTTTTATTTTGTTATATTAGCAATAGGTTGACCCTGGGATAAAGAAACCCTCCTGGTGCATACTCACTCCTCTTAGAGTGTTCTTAATTAAATGACTAATTAAGGGGAAAACCTCATGCTTGCGTATGATCTCAGTCAAATCTACCTCCTTAAGCAATTGTTAACCCAGAGACAGTACTGCCTTACGAAGTACTGAAAAAAGACTCTGCGGATAGCAGTGCTACAGGTTATTGGTTCAGAAGGAATAGAATATGACGAAGATTTTGGGGTCATCCATGTATTAAAATAAATTTTAACCACCGATTATTTGTTGCTGCAAAATTGAATTACTTATTGCAGATGCAAAGTTTCTATGCTTCTATTGTATTATTGTCTAAATCAATAATTTAGAATTAGTACAACTGACTAAGTTTGATTTTGTATAAAACTTGATATTTTTCTACTTGACCCACTAAATTTAGGATTAATTTATAATAATTCAAGAGCCAAGTCAAAATGTAAACTTTTCGTCATACAACATTATAATGTTATCTTCAGCACTCAACAATTACATCATGAAACTGAACAGCACCGCTTAGTTATCAAAAAACATTGACTGCCAAAGTTGTGAGGGGCCAATGCACCGACACAAAAAATTCAAATTCTACTAATTTTTTCACCTGATAGTGCACTTTAGTAAATATCAAGGAAACTGCTATTCTTACCAAAATAACTATGATACTTTGATAATTGTTAATTATCTAATATAATTATGATACTTGATACTTTGAAGTACATTCTACCATCTTGGATTAAAGTTGCCTTATATGTTATCTTCTTCTAATAAAATAACTATAGTTGATCCTATTATCATTAGTGATTATATTTTCAGGAATCTTTGGCTTTGTCACCCTCTCTTTATTGCTGATTCCTTTTTACTTCATACACGTGCCTCAAGCTACCAATCCACATAGTGCATTAGAAGATCTTCCTGATGCTTTGTATCAAATATACAACAATTATATGATCGCTATAGCTTTAACTGGTATGTAATATACTTTATATATTTTTTTTAAAATATAGTATTGTGGCTCTTTTCTACTTTAAGCACACCAGTGATACTATATTTTTTGCCACTCTAACACAGAGTGGCATTAAGATACAATTTTGAGTAATAGCTCATTACAAATAAAATAAAATTCTGAACATTTCCCTTGCCTACAGTATGTAGGTACGATTTTTAGTTTCTGAGATATTTTAATCCAGATACAAAAACACTTGCAAAAATTACTACTTAGTGCTTAAAGTGGAACAGAGGCGGGATTTTTTTAATGTTTACTCAACAAAACTCTTATTGTTATGCTATTAATCTTCTCCACTTTGTATCACCTCCAAAATATTTCTATTTACTTTTTTTACTCCCTTGTTTTTTGTTTTTCTTGTAATCTCCAAACTTCTATTGATACGATAACTGTTCTTTTTTCTGATTTCTTGTCTCAGAATCATTCAGCTTTACACAGTATAATAGTTTCTTTTTTTTTCTGTTGAGGTCTAGTCTATAAACTGAAAACAAGTAAACATCACAGAATTTATAATGTTATAGAAATTATAAATTATTCTTTTTTTTTTTTTTTTACTATCCTCTCTCATGATTTGGTACATCTTCGGATCCACTGACAAATTGTCCAGTGTTTTTTAGGCTTTAAGTTTATGGTAAGTTTTTCCCATTCTCAATTCTATAGATATTTTGATACTCAATTCTGTGATGTCTTTGGCACCATGTTAAAGTAACGAATGTGATCCTGTTTAACATTAAACATTCGTTACTGCCGACATAGTCTCAACAATATATAATGCAGTAGTATTATACAACAATTTATTACTATATATTACATATTATATGGTTTTATATATACATCCTTTTCTGATTATCAGGAACGATGTATTCTGATGAATAAAGTATTGAAGGAAAGGAAATTTTATGAAGAAGTGATGAATCATAATTTCATAACTTAAAAGCTTACTACAATTATAATGAATGTCATTTAAAAAATTAGGAGTTTCATAACAGATGATCAAAATGGGATAAATGTTTTTTTAATATTTCAATGCTAACATTATATCAAATGTAATTATGAACAACTATATTGGCCCTGCATTTTCAAGCCCACGGACCCTGGATCCAAATCAAACCTTATTGTAGCGATAGTCTATCTTGAAGCCATGGATTTCTAATCATATAAAAATTAAAATATCCTATTTTTTATAGTGTATCTTAATATATTATTTTTATAGCCGTTATTTTGCTGGTAAGCCATATTTTCGATAATTCTTCATCAAATCTAATGATTATCGAACAGAAGTTTATCTTCTCCTTCCGGTACAAAAAATAAGCACATTCATCAGAAAAGTCAGAAAAATTTGCAAAGAAAAGGAAACTTTACTTTCACATAACTCAAAAAGTTTCGTATACAATTTATGGTTCATTTTATTCTTTATGATTTGAATGCTTCCTTAATTCCCTACAAAATGGGACATTATCAAAATCAGAGAGTATTTAGTAAAGATAGTGCTAATTTTAATTTGTGCTCATGTTTTGATCTATTATTTTTAATTAAAATTAATTTCTCCCTGAAATAAATACATTTCATTTCCTTATTTCTTTATCATATCAACATTTGTTTACTGATCAATAGACAATACCAATTATTCGCTCAGGCCAACTAGTAGTTATATAATATTTCTGAATATAAATCTGTTTTACGGCTCTCAGGAGTGATGGCATTTGAAGAATGAGGTATCTATAGGGAATATCACATAGAATATGCAAATAGTATTTTTTATTTTAAATATATTTTTATACTAGGACTCAAATAAAAGTGAATGTTAAAGTGGTAGGTTTCAAGCCATGTGATAGTGGCTAGTCGAGGGATTAAGCCGTTAATGATCAAGGATCGTGATGTTATGATAAATTCAGAATTTGTGAACAACTCAAAAAGTACACAATTTTTGGTTCACCATACCTGTTAATATTTGAAGGCTTCTTGAATTCCCTTTAAAATGGGGAACTAATTCATTGAAATCGGACGAGTTGGTGTAAAGATATAGCGTTCTTAACATTTCGTACTTATTCTTCTGCAAAAACGATTTTGTTTGTTTTCGTTTTTGGTTACTTGAGAACTTTACATTTGCTTTAGTAATAGAGATTATCATTTGAAGGATGATTTAGTATTTTATATTACTTAAAAAGAAAGTGGTTTAAAAATCCTTGTGCGGGTCCAATTAGATTGGATTTTCATATATTTTGGTTTATTTCCTTTTTGATAAATTATTTTCTGTAACATTGTATAAAAATTATAGCTGCGTTGGTATGAGTGTAGTTTATTTCTCAACTTTTTTTTGTTTTTTAATTCTACATTCACTCAAGCTGTTTTAATAAGAAGGGAGCAATAAAATGGCGCTCTCTGAAATGGGGAGAGGGAGGCACCTCTAATGCACACAAAATGAATGCTATGGTAAAAGGAATAGCTTGGTTCCAATGCATTGTAACTTTTAATAAATATGAATCTAAAAATTTAAATGGTACAGTAAAATATTTGACAGTGTTTGTTGCTTTTATGAGTATATCCACAGATGGCCCTGTTAAAAAAAAAATCATGTTTTTGCCTGTGATTTTATTTTAGGATGTATAAAATAAAAAAACACCAGTGTATTCTAATGTAAGTTACGTAAAAATTTCAAATTAATTGGTGAAGAACTATCCGAGGTTTACGATTTTATTTAACATAATCAAATTATTATGAAATTAAACATATTAAAATAATCTGCCTTCCTTTTCCATTTAACCAGTCTGTGCCACAGTAATGCCTGGTGGGTAAAGCTAGTTCATAGAATTTATGAAATAATGAATTGATAAAAGCAATGCCTTTTTAATAATACTTTATTTTCGAACTAATTTTTTTTTTAAATTAATATGTCTAGACTAAAAACATAATTATTAAATAATATTGAATATACACATCTATTAGATTTTGAATTGTTAATTTATATTTTGTAGGTACTATAATTAGTATTGCTTTCTTCAATTTCGCTGGCATCAGCGTCACAAAAGAGATGTCAGCAACTACAAGGATGGTCCTTGACTCAGTTCGAATCCTCTTCATTTATCTGTTTTCATTGTGTGTCAATTGGCAGGAATTCCATGAGTTACAGGTATGGATTTCTCGTTTATAAATTAATCTTAAGAATTTATAATACATTTTGTCTTTTTTATGATTAAACTTTAATTTGCACATTTATTGTATAGTTGTCTACATCTTTACTCACAAATATTTCATTTCCTCCATTACATTTTAATTTACTTTGTAAGAGTATTGGATAACTATCATTCAAACAGAGCCAAAGTGTATATCTACAGCTTAAGAGGAACTACCGATTTCCAATAAAATAAAATTTCCACTGTGGACTGTCATATTTAATGTACTTACTGTATTTTTATCAATAAGTAAGATCAAAATAAACAATAACATATGTAAAAGTGTAGCTCCATCGCAAATATACTTAATGATTTTTTGAATTTACCAACGATATTGAGAGAAAGAAGTGGGCTCTAGGGAAACATGTGGTGAAATAGACTGTGTCCTTTGTTGTACTGGCTGGAGCTTTTAATGATCTATCTTTAAGCTTTCAAATTAATATTGTTTTCTAGTAGACCTATATTTTTCAAGCTATTTTGTTGTATTGACCAACATTTGAGAATTTTTTTATTAATAGAAGATATTATAATGGAAGTATATTTTCGCAAATATACACTGACAGGCAAAAAATTCCACCCACTTGATTTTTTCATGTTTTCATCTAAAAATATTTCTGCTTTGTATTGGTCTATTGTTTTTAATGAATAAATAGGTTATCTTTTTATTTATTTTCAATTAGGAATGTTAATATAGAGGACAATAACCCTTAATTCTTAATTCAATGAAATGATTCCTAGATTCCAATGTTTACTTTCTATGGAATCAAAATGTTTATTCAGTATCATTAGTTCAGTGCCGTTTCTTTCAGCACATTTCTTAGTCTCCGGCTTTTAATTTTTTCAATATTAAGTTTAAAAATGCCTCTTAGTGCTGAGGATGTTGCGCGTGGTGTGGCACTTATTGATGATGGACATTCCATTAGATATGCAGCTAATGCCCACAGAGTTCCATATGAAACTTTACGAGACGTTTTCGGGAAACTGGTTCTTACAATAGAAGGCCCGGTTCTGGACGGCCTAGGGTAACAGAACCACGGGATGACCGGTTTTCGGCTTTGAGAATTTTATGAAACCGACACCTTACCGTCGTTCAAGCGAATCATCAGCTTGAAGAAGTTCGAGGTGTGCAAATTTCTGAACGTACCACTCGGAGAAGATTAAATGAGTATGGATTAATGGCTTTTCGACCAGTAAGAGGACCAGAGTTGACCAGAACTCACAGAGTAACACAGCTGACTTTTGCTCAAGAACACAGCCATTGGACTATGGACGAATGGATTGCTGTACATTTTACAGATGAGTCAAGATTCGCTTTTTGATCTCCAGACGGGCAAGAAAGGGTGTGGAGAAGGAGAAACGAAAGATATGCAGCCTGTAATTTTTCCCAGAGCCAACCTTTTCAACGTGGTTCCTTAATGGTGTGGGCTGGGATTTCAATGGAGCGCCGCACAGAATTGGTTGTTGTTTGTGGAGGGTCTTTCACGGCCATTCGCTATGTAGATGAGATTTTGGCACCTCATGTGTTGCCTATCGTCAACGAAATCGGCGATCGTTCTATTATAATGCACGCCCACATTTCGCCCCCATAGTGCAGATGTTCCTTCAACAGAACTATATTGAGGTTTTAGCCTGGCCAGCACGTTCTTCAGATTTGAACCCCTATTGAGCATTTATGGGATAACTTCGGAAGACGAATAAGAGCGCGTGCAACACTTCCTGATACACTGCAGGACCTTGAAAGGGCTCTTTGGGAGGAATGGGCTATCCTCCAGCAAAGGGACGTTTCCCGACTGGTGGAAAGTATGGCGAGGCGTCTTCCAAGAAGTAGTGAAGGCAAGAGGAGGAAACACGCGCTACTAAACGATGATGTAATTAATTTCTTTTAGAATAATAATGGTTCCTTTTTCAATTTTTTTTTTCTCTAATCTTTCTTACCCAATCATATTTTGATTATTAAAGGTAAAAAAGATTATAGAATTCCATAAATACTAATTATTATCTACAAATACCATGTATTATATACAAATACAACTTTTTTTACAAATGGCAGAAGTATTTTTAGATGAAAACATGAAAAAATCAAGTGAGTGGAATTTTTTGCCTGTCAGTGTATTTAGACATCAGAGTTAAATATTCTTTGCTGTATTAGAAAAAAAAAACTTTTAGAATCATAGAAATGGATAAAAAATTGTCAGGACGTGGAGTAAAAAAATTAAAAATAAAATAGTAATGTAGAAAAATGATAAATATAAAAGTATGAAAGAAAAAAAGTGGAGCATATAAATGAGATAACAATAATAAAAACATTGCAATATGCTAAGAAAATGTTTTTGTGTTATAAATAAATATAAAAGATAAGTGTATCAAATGTAAAAAATATAATCCAAATAATTAGTGTAAGTAAAACAATCCAATAAATAATAGTCTAAATAATGAAACTTGTCAAATATGTGCAAACAATTATTTTAATTTTTATTCTTTTTTGCTTCTTAAGTGGTTAGTCTGAAGAGATGGTTATACAGGATTCTATTGTCAGGGTGGCGACAGACCTGAAAAAATGGGAAAAGTCAAGGAATTTTCAAAACAGGGAGAAGTCAGAGAAAAATTGTTTAAGTCAGGGCATTTTTTTAGTATGTAAATAGTTTTTTTCAAATTGGGAAGAAATATTCAGTGGAAATCATTTATAATGGCCTTGACAGAATAAACTTAGTTGTTATAAATGACTGCGGACCCTATATTCATCCACCTTTGACTGTCAATATCAGCACTGGTCAGTTGAAATCAAACAAGGTATTTTAAATATTTGTTCTTCTTTTCTAGTAAAATCTGTCTTAACCCTGATAGCGGAATATTGAGAAGAACCGATTTTGTCATTGGTAGATCCTCGTGCGTATCAAACAAATTGGTTTTAAGTATTCATTTGTCTTTTCGAGTAAAATCAAGGCAGATTTTAAGTTAAGGCAAACCCTGATAGCTGAATATTGAGAAGAACCGATTTTGTCATTGGTAGATTCTCTTTTTTTGGATTTAAAAGATTCACCACATTCAGCATGCTGTCTCAAATAGACTTGGAATTATTTTAAATTGTTGAAAGAATTAGGTTTAATTCTTGAGCCAAGCTACTTATTGGACTCTTCCCTCTCCAGTTGGCAGCAAATATGAACTTTTTCTTCCAAAAAAAAATTCTTGTTCACCCATATTCTTATTATAGTACTAAAGAGAAATATAAATTTAACGCTAAGAGTGGGTAGTGACAGTTAATATCGGCAAACAATAGATACCTGTATATTATTTAAATTTTATTTTGCATTATATGTTTAGTTAATTCATGTAGCTAGGATTGGTGCTCCTTAAAAGAGCATTTATTAACCAGGAATGTCACAGTTGGTGTCATATCGATAATTATTGCTCTGTATTTAGTAATAAAGAAACTAAATTACTATATTAATTTACTTATTAATTTATTAATTTACTTATTTATTACTTATTAATTTACTCAGAAACTAAATTAATATTATAATCCCCCTGTAGCTCTCTTTATTTTATAATAGAGAAAATCAGAGCTTTATATGTCAAGTATTAACTTTTAACTCCTCTCAGTTTATCAAAATAAAATAAAATTGATAAAAATAAATCACTAAAAGTTTTCTAAAGTTAAAAATCCTAACCAAGCTTAAAAAATGTTCCCTCTAAAACATATTTGTTATTTAAAAGACTGATTTTTACTCATATCATATTGTAATAAATTTTCTTTCATATTTATCATGAATAAATTTAGTTATAAATTATAAATTTTTAATACTTGTGTTGCCAGACATATTGGTGAGGGGAAAACTATCATTAAATAGGGAAATGTTAGGGAATTTTACTTATACTGTCTGGTAGCCACGGAATTGTAGGTGTTCAATAATGGTTGAATAATTCATAGGATAAAATTATTTAATCCCCTTGTACAAATATATATTTATTTACATTATATATGTTACAGACCTGTTTTTTATAAACTGTTTTCTGGGTTAAACATTCCAGCTAACCTCTTCAACGAGCATTAAAAAGTTTTTTTATATATTCAGTTATAACATTGGTTATATCGGACAGAATAGACATTATTTTATTATGTAAATATTCATGTTCTATTTTACGGTGAGGAGTTACATATTCTGATACAGTCGTAAAGAATCCTGACGATCCCACATGCTCACAAAAACCAAGTACGCAAGTGTGATAATGTGACATGAGAAGAAGTATCACTACAGCTTGAATCGTGTACCAAAAGTACCTCCAAAACACCGAAGAACGGTATTGCGATGAATCTTCTGTCGCTTGAACCGAGGCATTTGTTTGATTATTGTTATTTATCAAATCTTTGAAGAAAGTTGTATCTAAAAAGGTGACAGGATCAGTTTGTACTACTTGGCAGGTGTGCTTTTCTTGGCGTGGTGTTTTGTAATCATCGATGGTAGATGTTAGAATATTATCTGGGATCTGATTGTGATCTAAAAGATGAAAACCGCCTTCTCCTTGGCCTAATTCGACACTTGCGTCCGTCTTGTTGATTTGTTTTGCTATATTATGGCTGTTACCGTGACTAAGAAGGTTGTTGTGGCGACAGCAATTTTTGTGCCCTCTTCGTGGCAGAGTTTCTTCCATTTAGTTTGTTTTGATTATAATAAATTGAAATAGAATTGCTTGTCATTAGTTATAGTTTTTAATAATTTGAGCATTTGATGAATATAAGTATTCAAATAATTTTTTTTTAATTTTTCTTTGAACTAAAACATCTGTTAATTGTATTGTACACATGACAATTTTATAAATGCATAATGGTTAAGAGGATAAAATACTACAAATAATTAAATTTTTAATACTAATTTATAATAAGTAGTTGTTGGTAGCAATGCTACCATTAATGCTGTTCATTAATTATGTTTTTGAATATAATATTGTTAAAAAAGGTAAAAACACTTTAAAAAATTCTAAATTAAAAAATAATGTATCAATTTCTTTTTTTTTTTCAACAAGCAAATATTAAACTAATATAAATTTCCTCAAAGAAGTCAATGTGCATGTGTTAATTATATATCATAAACAGTATTTTCTGTACAAAACATATTCTGTCTAAAATAAATAGGTCCATTTTTAAAAATATATGTAATTTTACATTGTTAAGTAATTTGGAACAAATAACATTACATGTCTTAAAATATTAAGACAGCATTGTGGTAATATGGCATTACTTCATTCTAGTTCAATTTTTCAAATAAAAATGATTTTTTACACTTTTTCAATGCAGTCTGAAGTTTGTCATGACTGTTGCTTTGTTTAAACATAAATCTCTTTTGACAAATTTTATGCCTTCTTTCATGTTTTTTACTTTCTTTGGTTACTTTTTATAGTTATAATAGGATAGGGCAAAGATGATTCTCAACATACCCCATGTCTGTTTCTCTGAAATACAGAAATGTCTAAGCATCCTGTTTCTTGATGTTTTTGAAATGTTTAAACCTGACTTTAGAGACACAAGGTTAATTATAAACTCATGCATGCGTATTAGGTTTATTCCTAGGATGTTAAAGTAACCTTTTTGTCAATATCAACTTACCAGCCAATAGCCCCACTTAATATTATTGATTTTGCATGCTGTTACAATTTTTCCAAAATAGCGACTGACTACCAAAGCCCGCAGCACTTGCCACCTTTCCATCTGCTACTTACATCATATTAGAGAGACATGTCATCTTAGACTGGAGAGTCCTCACCTGTTAAGAATAAGGCTCAATTTCCTTAATTGACAAATTACTGATACAATAATAATAATAAGCATCAGGGGTATTACATATAATTCATTACTTAACTTTGCTGTCATAAGTCACACACATAATATGTGTGGATTATATTTGTTGGGTGTTTTCATTTCAACTTACATTGTAGGTCTTCATCTGTATTAAACAAACTAAGTTCATACCGAATTTACAATTAAAAACAAAAAATGCTTATGATTTTGGTTTGGTTTGGTAAAGAAACTAATAGAAACGTGCTTATAAAAAAAAGTTGTAATTCGTTTTTATTAAATTTTAATTATTATTAAGATTATGGTTTAATATGAAACATTGTTGGATTTTTTAAGTTACTCAATCACTTTTATGAGAAATAAAGAAAACCATAAATATTTTAGAATGGTGTCTCAATATTTTTATTGTCACCATTAGACATAAGGCATGGTATAATAGGGTATAATAGTTCATTCCAATAAGACTTTTATATGGTTATTTCTACTTTTTGCTAATGATTAATTATTTTAATTAATTTCTTGTATTACTTAGTGGTTCACTAATTATTAATTGTTTCAGATCCTTGGTTTTGTTCTTCTGATCATCGGAATGGCCATTTACAATGACCTATTGCCCAGCTTTGCTACGATTAGAGGACTTTTCAGGAGAGATCGGGATGAAGCTTTAGTACCTAATGAAACTACATAATATAAATATATTTATAATTGTTCATTCTAATGAAATTATAGTTAATCGGCAAAACGGACTAGGAAGTTGTTATATAGGTTTCAGCTCTTTGCTGATTTTCATTATGGATTTGTATCAAATAGTTTAATTTAAATTTGGGTTTGCTCAATTTTTTTGAACATTTGTATTTTTTTTTTTTTTTAATCCCGCCTATTTAATGTTAATTCATGATATAAATTATTATATTTTTTTAATCATAGAACTTATAATTAAGTTATAAAGGCAAGTTTTTAAACTCAGTGTTAATTCCATCGATTGAAGAATTCCAGTAATTTATGGTGAGTTTAGGAATACCTGCTGGATTCCAGCAGAACAGAAGGTAATAAAATATAAAAAATAAGAAATAGATTATAAAATACCTACCTATTGAATTATTCAATTTCATAACAGATTTAGTAAATTGAAATAGAAATGATGTAAGCAGTGATGTAATCAAGTTAGATCCTGTGGACCCATTGAGCGATGGGGCTCCTTAACCATCAGTTATTCGATCGATACATGCTGAGGAACTATGTATAACTGAATGAGTTAGCAAACAGTTCATCGCGGACTTTAGAAACTTGTCCAACATATATAGGGTAAATTTGATGTAATGAATTAATTATTCGATCTGTCGAATGGAATGAGCTCAATGTCTAATATTTATTACTTGGGATATTATATAATGTTTAAATTTATTTATTTATGAACACATATTAGATTTGACTCTACATTCTCTGAAATATCTAAGTCATTCATTCTTAACGATTTTGATGTATTTATGCTCTTATTTTTATATTTTCATGTTAGTAAATAGTCATTTAATGTTAATAATGCTCTGTAGAATATTTATATTTTACATTAATAAGTTAAAAATTATTTGTTATTATTGATCTCTCTTATAGTTAATTTCAGTAGTGTCAACGAGGAAAAGCGACCAATTGTGTTTTCCATTTTTGATGTACTTATATTGTGCTAAGACAACTCAGAAAGAGAAACAACACCTCTAAAGGGAATATATTTTTTTTAATTTTATGGTTTTGGCAGAAAGTATATGGAATTCATTGGTGATATAAATGAAGTTTTAGATCAAATTTTATATTGCAAAGCCTGCAATGTGAAATTTCTCTTTAATATCCTATTTATCAGTCTTAAATAGTGTAAATAGGGTCTATAAAATTTATTCAAGTCGAGTATAGTTGTTTATTATGGTCAATTATTTACTGATTGTTGACTTTTGTTTTGAATGTAATTTGGCTGCTGGTTACTGGTTTGGTTTCAGTCCTGTCAGCCTCAGAATAAGGTTAGATTTAAAATAAAATTGATCAAATAGCAGTTTACTCCAAGGCTGAAGGTTCCCATTAGTTATATATTGGGTTAGTCTTGGAAAAGTTGTAAATCCAAGAGGCTATTATCAATCCTTGACTTAGCAACCAAGCTTTAGTTAATTATTTAATTTTGTTAATATTTAATACGATTATATATTGTTTTATCATTGTAACTTAAACATTTATAATTATAATTATCATATTTTTTATAATTATGTTAGAATGTGTATATGGCACTGAAATATAATGAGTTATTTGGTTAATTTGTCTTTCAATTTTTTATAACAATGACTGCCCTAATAACAAAACATTATACCAATAACATTGACCGCCCAAATACAAAATCTGGTACGATGCACACATCACACAACTTTCACTTACCATCCTTTTTTAAAAGCAAAAATAGGTATTTTCAGAGAAAAGTAAGTGGAAGTAGAAATTATAGATGGTACAAAATATTATTTATCCCTCAAGACCTGCCATTGTAATATCTCATTTTTACAACCAATAATCATTCTTAATTTTTTTTAATTTTTCGTATAATGATGGCACTTAACAAATATTAAAATTTATACCATCTATACTATTATATAAAAGAACCTGTTTTTGGTTTGTAACCGAACAATCTACCGGACTGATTTACACACTTTTTTTTACTTTCACTCCTTGCAAAATGGTCTGTTATCTTGAGATGGTTTTAAGATACTGAAATCCTCTATCTCAAATATTTTCTCATCCCTTTACTATACATATGGGTGGTTTTTGGTTACTATACGGGGTGTTTCGTAATTGCATGGCACTTTTTTAGCTAAGTGTTCACTAACACAAAATAACAAAGAAGTTCATATTAACATATATCTCAAACTCATTTATTAAACTGATATCAAAGGTTTATTAGTTATTTACTACATTAAGACTGACTGTACAAAGTTTAACGTATTTAATACTAAATAACAGGTTTTAATCACCTGATAAATAAATGAACAATAAGCAATGACAGTAGTTGCTCATCTGTTTGTCTAGTTCTGTGTGTTTTAGTGTGAGTAAATACTGTGACACAGTTCAATTTATGATTATCATGGGAGACATCATAAATTTATTCACTTTTGCAGAACAAACAGACATGATTTTAGCTTATGGTGAGGTACATAGAAACGGTGCTGCTCCTGTTCAAAAATATCGTGAAAAATTTCCTAACCAAACATTAGCAAATTGTAAAACGTTTGAGACCATTGAAAGACGCCTTAGGGATAATGGCATGCTAAAACCTATACAAGTGAATGTTAGTCGACAAACTGCAAACTTTGAAGAAGAAATACTCGATGCTGTTCAGTTATCTCCTACTACTAGTACCAGAAGATTGTCACGTTGTTTCGTCTACCAGCGAACAACAATTGTATCCATTTCATGTATCGAGTAGGCAAGATTTGTTACCACAAGATTATAACAAGCACAGAAATTTCTCCGAGTGATTAATTCGACAATGCACATGGGATCCTAACTTTCTGAACTTCATTTTGGTTACTGATGAACTTGCTTTACAAGAAACAGGATTCTTAATTTTCCATACTTGGGCTGAAGAAAAGAAGACCGCTAACCACCCATACGACTGCTGTTGGACATTACCTTATCATTAAAGATAAGACATACCAACATATGTTATCTTTAAATGTCTGGTGTGGTCTTCTAAGCGACATTATCGACCCCTTCTTTTTGCCACCTAGGCTGTCAGGTATATCTTATTTGCATTTTTTCAAAATAATCTTCATGAACTCCTAGAAGATATTCCGCTAGCCATTAGGCAAAGGCTGTGTTTTATGCATGAAGGTGCTGCAGATCACTTTTCTATTAGTGTCACTGATTATTTAAATGCAAATATGGAGAACGACGGTTGGTCAAAACAGAACTGTTAAATGGCCATCAGAATCTCCGGATTTAACTCCATTAGATTATTTTTGTGTGGCTGGATGAAGTCTATGGTTTATTCTACGGCAGTTGGCAAGCAAGAAGAGCTAAGAAATCGGGTCGTGGAAGCCGGAGTAATTATCAAGCACCATCCTGATGCTATACGAAGAGCCAGAGAAGCATGGATTCGTCGTGCTGAATGTTGCATTCAACAAAACGGAGGCCCATTTGAACAGTTACTCTAAATGTTGTAATAATAATAAATCTTTAACCTTTGATATCTGTTTAATAAATGAATTTGAGATATATGTTAATATGAACTTTTTTGTTTTAGTGAACACACCTAAAAAATAGTGCCCTGCAATTACGAAACACCCAGTATGTTTCATAAATGGTGGGTGGGTATGTGAATGTAATAATTTCAAATAAAAGTTGGGTGATTCATCACATCATTTTTTTTATTTATTAATTTGATGAGCTTATATTTGTTTAATTGTTATTAATTATAAAAACTCAATGCACCACCTTCATGAAAATATTGACCACTCTCAATGTAAAATCTACCTGGAACCTTCCACCATCTTGGGTGACATCTATCTTCAGTTGGCAGCTATGAATAAGGTAATTACAGATTCTTATTCTTTAAAACAACAAGAGAGGCGGATATATCAATGTTGTTGATAAATTAACCAGTGTTCTGTAAAAAGTTTAGCATTGATCGATTGGACTATTGGTGATAAATAGACCGCATCTCCTTGAAGACTATTACACTGATGAAAAAAATTTCACTTTAGAAGCATTTATTTTGAAATTTTACATTCATAATAATTTAACATAGGAAATGTACATTTTTATTTTATTTTTTTATAATTATGATTCAATATACAAATATCATAAGTTAATGTTAAATAATTTATGAATATCAACCATGTCAAATATCCATATAAGAAAAAATAAATAATAATATGCATCCACAATAAAAAAATTTTCAATTACACTTTAAAAATAATTTATAATAATTTAAAGTTATTATCTGTATATAAGAGACACATACATTTTTTATATATTTCAAATATATATGTATAGATATATTTATGTATATATGAGTATATAATCAGATATGGAGGCATAACAATTTACTCGACAATAGTTGAAAGATTTCTCATACAATTGGAGATAAAAAGATATATTATTAGTATTAATTATCATCAGATTTTTTTCTTTCTAAATGTCATTTCACAATATCAAAATATTTTATTAAACTACACACTCTTCCACCTTGTTTACATTTGTCATCGAATAAAAGTTTAATTTTTAAAAAGAACTTACGGGAACTGCTGCCATTAAAAAGTTTTCAATGCAACCCCAACCATGATCATCTTTATTCACATGTATAAGTTTAATTGTATAATATATATCAGCCTGTGTACATGGAATTTTAATTTTAAATTTACAATTCTGACAAAAAAATATATTTCAATGGTAATAATTTTCTTTTTACATATATATATTTAGTTAATTTTTAAAATTTGAAAATAAATATTTCAACAAATTAAATTTGTATTTTGCACCTTGATTTAAAAAAAAAAATATATATACATATATATATATATATATATATATATATATATATATATATATACATATATATATATATTTTTTTTTTGAGAACGTGAAAATAAAATGAGAATTGGACCCTAAAAATATATCGGGAACTATAAGACTTATAAGGCTCGTCTTTTAAAATGCACATTAACCAATGAGACAGTAAAAGATTATAATTACATTCACATTACTTGCGTAATGTAATGAATATAATCCTTAACTCATTATTTTATACTCACAATTGGAACCTTGTTGCCTTAAACAGAAAAATAATTAAAAATACTCAAATAAGAATTATTATTTAAAATTCAATAAACACTATTTCTTTATTAAAAATTTGAAACATTCATGTTAAGTAACATTATGACATTATTGCCTCGACATACATTGAACTAAGCAAATGTATTCAGATTTATTTACTAATCAATATCTATATAACTAAATATTACATAGCAATAACTTAAACTAAATAATCAATTATAATACCTAACAATAATCTGCCTCAACAATGATTTATATTAAATAAAATAACATAGTAGACTCCATCTTAACTGTCCCCCACCATTTCTCATTTTCATGAATAATTTTGGTCAAGAATTGCATTATATCAAATTAGAGTTGGCAACTGTGTTATACATATATATATATATATATATATATATATATATATATGTGTGTGTGTTTTTTTAATTAATAAAAACATCTTACTTCTCAAACATTTATTAATAATTTGTGTTATATTTTCTGTTACATTTTGAGTATTTATAAAATCATTTAATATTATTTTTTTAACTGCTTAATGAGTTATTGTGTTAAACAGTTAGCACAAATCTTGAGTGAATGACAGAAAACTAATGCCACTATAACCGATGTGCTTATTTGTGTTCTAATTAAACCTAATTATCTTATTAAAGTCGGGGCCAGCTCTCGGAAATGTAGTATAATGCGTAGCTTATCAAACGTGCTCCATTAAAGAGCAATTCCACATTACATACTCTTACATTGCATGTAAGGAAAAAACATGAGCGATTGCAATACTCTAACCCCACCAGTTATAAATATATTGCTTAAATAAAAGTACGGAGTTATCTTTATATTAGTCCTTTCCAATGGGTGGATCAGTGAGAGTCCAAATAGTGAGATAGATAATACAAGATGAAAATTTTATAATAACCTCCCATGTATTTTCAGAAAATTAGTTTATAATTACTTATTTTACAATAATTATTTTTTATCTTAGTGGTTCTGAGCTCAACTATTAGTCAATTTTTATTTTTAAAAATTATTTCTTGTAGTAAAGATATATTCTCAGGTTATATATAAAATTATTTTTCATTTTATAAATTTTATTTGTATCTTTTCATTGTGAGATCTTTATGCACCAGATATAATGTATATAAAAAATACATCTATAAGGTTTGTTTTTATTTATTCTAAAATCAGACAGAAACGAGGAAGTCTACTTTGTTCAGAAATAACGTGTTTCAAGAGAGCTGCTAATCAAAAGTAAGGAAGAGGGACACAAGTCAATTTGTCCTTATTAATTTTTTAAAAATTAAATAATTATGTTGTGATCTTTCTTTTCTCTCATATATTTAAATAACAAAAATTGTCATAAGTTAACAATTTCTTTTTTAAAGAAAAACTATATAAGCATTAATAAATCATATCAATAAAACTCATGTACCTCTTCATTACATTATTAAACATGGCTAATTAACGAATTATAAAATTTACAGCTACTATCACATTACAAGGAGTATAAAGTACACAATAATGGTTTCTATTTTACAAGAGAAAGCCAGAATTTCGAAAAACTATAAATAAGAAAATAGAAGAATATATATAACACATATATATATATACAACAATAAACGATAAATAAATTATATGAAGCAGCATGTCATATATACATATTAGTAACAACACCTCCATCCTATAAGGCATAATATTGCACACGATAGGCTTCACGTAGGAATGTGCAACAGTTTTATAATTGTCAATTAACGAAAAAGTTAAACAAAACTTTTTAAAAAATAAAATAAATAAATAACAATTTTTCTATATCTCTATATTCTATTTATATCACATATATTCACACAGTCGCCCCAATAAACCCAAAATACATACACACATCATATATGTATAAATTTATAGTACAATTTGCAAAAGCTGAAGCTATTTCACAACCCCACATTGACTTCAAGCAAGCAAACAACCAACAAATTTATTATCAATCCAATTTAAGTTTTGGAGTTGGAGCTTTTTATGGCATTAAAATTATTATTTTTTATGGGAAACAATAATTTACTAAAATATAAAAAGAGTTACATAACGTTGAGGTTACATAGAAGGCAACTTAAAATGAATTTTATCAAGTTGAATTTAAATATTACTCATAATTATACAACAAACAGTATAATATAGTTGAGGACTGATGAATAGCCAATAGCCAATAGCCACTGCAAACATTATAAGATAATTGAGGAATGACCAATAAGCCACTGCAAACGCTAAACAGTTTTGGCTGTTATCATGAGTTACTGGGGCATTTTTAGTAACCAATTATGACACTCGGAGACAGACATAGACTTCACAATTAAAGATAAAATAAAATTATTAATAATGAAATATCATGCTGGTTTAATATTCCCAACCTGATTGTCATTTATTAATACACAAGACATGTTTTAGAATGTACCAAATATTTTCAAAATAAAAATGTCAATGTAAAAAAGTCAGCCACTCCTGAGACTACAGAGTGAAATTTATTTTCACATAGATCAGTTACAGCTAAATATGGTTGTTCGTTTTTAATAAATATATCTATTTGAAAACATAACCTCATGAGATTCTATTTTCTAAAATACTGCTCACGGCTAAAAAATCATTAATACTGAAATACAGTGTAATCATGGGACTTAAACAATTATAGGATTATTTGCCTGCAGTGTAACCTCACACAATATGCTTTAATACTAAAATTAAATGTTAAACATATAATAAATATAATTAACAAATAAATGATAAAAAATAAGATTGCTATACATTAAAAACAGCATCACAGAATTACAAAAACTATTTAAAAACTTTTTTATACTAGTTAAATATCTTTTCCAAAACTAAAAACACATCAATCCATTTATTTTGATTTTTTGGAAAAATATATAAATCTATATGGTGACTAATAAACAGATACAATTTGCAATGGAAACTTATTTTAAAAATTATTCTAGATTTTTTTTTTACCATTGCAATATAAGCAATGCAAAGTCTAATACAATTTGTATACTTGATAAAGTTACAGTGATACTTTTCTTATAGAACATGCATACACAAACATATATATGTGTATTTATGATATACATAAATATGTAAGTGTATGTAGTATCTAGTTACTTAAGTTACATGCTGGGTAGGTTTAACAATAATTACATGTTCATTTGGCTGGCATTGAAACTAAGGTAGGTGGTGCGGTCGGCGGAACGCTCCTGGCTAATTTGGACCTACAGGTAACAATTTTGATTAATTAATACTTAAAAACAAAAAGTTAATTTTATTTTAGAAATTACTGAATGGTATAAACTGAGGATGTTGATATGGAAAAAGAAAATTACTAATAATAGTAATTAGAAAGGGCAGGATTTATATTGCTAATGTTAGTAAAAGGCTGTATATAACATTTTTACATAACTATTCTCCTATCATATCTCTCATCATGGTATGGGTTGGATGTACTTAATTATCTCTCATGATATAGTTTAGATATAGATAACCATCTGTCACCATGATATAAGTTAAATGTAGGTAATTATCTCTCATGATATAGTTTGGATATAGGTAATTATCTCTCATCATGGTATAGATTAGATGTAGGTAGTTTATGAAAATATAAACTAGGGATATGAAAAACTACTTATTTTAAATGAAAACCACGAATGTACAATGGTTATGAGGCCTAGGTAAACTAACCTACCTAGTAGCAAGGTTAGTCTTCCCACTAACTTTATCTCATTCTCGCCTCCACTGCTCGTGATTGAAGCTGTAATTTCCATAAATGTGCCAGTCAAATCCATCAGTACACCAATCTTAACCATACACAATCAATCAGAATGTCAATAGTGCCTCAGAATGCCATTGTCACTAACCATTTATAAGTTAAATGAACTGGTGCTTGGTGGGGGATCTAGTCCCGGCAAGCGGGTCCTATTATGATCCTTTTTGCTTAAACCCCTGACGGCTACCTTGAGCTTGCCATCACTTACTGACAAGAATGTGAATGTCAAGATCCATTTCCCGGGACCTCTGAGAAATGAAAATTAACTGACCCAGGTGGGAATCGAATCCATGATGTTCAGAATTGGGCACTCTGGGACCTACATTCCAACATGCACAGCCATCCCGTTCTCTAGGTATTATCTCTCATCATGATATAAGTTAGGTGTAGGCAATTATCTCTGCTGATCATGATTTAGGTTAGATATAGATAATTATCTCTTATCACGATATAGTTAATTATCTCTCATAATGGTATAGGCTAGATGTAGATAATTATCTTTCATCATGATATAGTTCAGATTTAAGTAATTATCTCTTATCATTATATAGGTTAGATGTAGGTAATTAAATTTCATCATGATATAGGAAATTAGTGGGGAAATTTTAACCAGATTATATGCCGGAGGGAACCATATTTTTGCAGGATTTCAATTTGGAGGAACTTTTTAGGAAAAGGAGAGCAATAAAATTTCTAGCAAAGGGGGCAGCCATGTGCTATCATCATTGGGTAGGGAATGGGCACCCTTGCTCATCACAATTATTATGATAACATAAATGAAAATGTCTAATGTATAAAAAATGTTTGAACCTTATCTGGCCAGCAAGAAGAGGATTTATAGCATAAAGCCAATCGTGGACTTCTTTGTCACCCAATGTTTGCATTAGATATCCTCTATGTTTAGTCACAACACTGAAAAAGAAGTAACTTAAGTAAATTACATATATTTAAATAATATTTCATTGAAAACTACAAGTTATCAATTAAATAGTGTAAATCACAAAACACACACACACACACACAAAAACACTACAGTGGGAGTCTGAAACCCATAAGTGGTGCGTCCCCCCCAGGGGATGCTCGCTAGAAATAGACGGCAAGAGGGAAATAAAATAGCTCTCGTGGACCGAACAGACTAGCGAAAGGAGCCCCGAATAATAAACCAAACATGGGAGTCACATTAAACTAACAAACCTTACGGTGCAGGGAATCGGATCACCAGTACCGCCATCTGGGAATGCGGGTTCTCAGGTGTCATTATCCAGCACATTTATCTATATTTATCTACGTCATGCCTATATCATTACTAAATGATTTTACTATTTCGATCATGTTCTCAAGTTCTTCTTCACTCTTGAATTACAATTTTAAATTGTCCATGTATAGAGCATGAGATAATCTGGTTCCATTTTTATTGAGTCTGTAACCCATACCTGAATCATTTAATAATTCACTTAGTGGGTTTAATGCGAGACAAAACAGTAATGGACTTAAAGAGTCTCCTTGAAATATTCCTCCATTTATAGGTATACAAATATTGGAATTTCACCTTCCAAGTCTTCATTAGTCATTCTAATAGCTCCACTATGTTAATGTCTATTTTGTACATGTTCAGTACCTCTATTAACCACTTGTGAGAAACTGAATCATACGCCTTTTGGTAATCGATCCATGCAATAGAAGCATTTCTCTTTTTCTTCGATATCTGGGAAGCTATGAACAAATCTAATATCAGCAGTTCCTTACATCCTTTGGTATCCTTCTTACATCCTGATTGCTCTTTTGTCATGATGTTATAATCGTAGACTTGGTCCGATATTTTACAACTGATCACAGACGTAAGCAATTTATACACCCCATTTAGGCAGGTGATAGGCCTAAAATGTTTAGGTTCAAGAAGATTCTTAGCCGATTTAGGGATTAAATATGTTATTCCTTTACAGAAGTGATCAGGTGGAATACTGGCATTGGTTAATAGTTTTGTAAAATAATCGGCCAAAATTGAATGCATACTAAGTACGTTGTACTTAAGTACGTATGCATACTAGTAAACTACGTTGACCAATAATTATGAACCAGTACTTTAAACAATAATTGTCTAGATCAGGTGATTTCCAATTTTTCATTCTTTTAATGGCCTGTTTGACATCTTCCTTAACGTTATTTCATCCATCGGATAAATCAAGCCTGTATTTTTCTGAACCTTGTCCATCCAAGATCCATTAAAATTGTTTAGTTTCAGAGCTTTCCATATCTTAGACCAAAAACTTTCTGTTTCTTTTTCATTGATATGTAACGCACCAAGTTTGGGTTGGTGAATTAATGAACTATAGAAGGTCTTCTGCTTTGATAGAAACAATTAATCCTGCATCCATGTATGTTTTTAATCTATTACCATATACAGCCAATTTCTGTTCATTATTGTCTAAATAAATATTAAATTTATCTATTAGGAGGATCAATGGAGAACTACAATTTCATCTACTTTTCTCTTAAGTTCAAAGGTTGCAGCAGTGGGGTTTCTTAAATAATTTGTCACTATTTCGATTTCTTTGCAGATAGCATCAATTTTATTTTTTAGTCTTCTTTTCCATGTTGGTAAATTTTTAATCATTTCATGTTTTTTCCTTTCTTTTGGTGCTGCTAAACATTCCTTCGTTATCCCCAATTCGCTAACCACTGATCTTGCTCTGAAATATATCCAATGACGGATATCATTCATGTCTGAATTAGACGTTAAGTTTTCTAACCTTATCCTTATCCACTTCTTGTAAAGTATCTAATGTTTTTTTACCATATGGAACATTTGGAATTAATGGTCTATGTTATAATGGAATACCTTCAAATTTCAAGTTTTCTGTCAGCAACAAAGAAGGTGTCTTTCCAAGACAGTGGAAGAAGCATCATCTTGTGCTCCTGCCAAAGGAAAAGGGTCTCCCGCATCTTACAGCCCAATATGTCTCCTTGGATACTAATGGTAAGGTAATGGAGAGGATCAATTATGATAGATTGAACAACTTTAGTGAAGGAGCCTGAGGATTATCTGATAATCAGTACGGTTTGCCATCAGAGCTGTCTAGGAAGCCATTGCAGGAAAGAGGTGGTAAAAAGTACCATTATAACGTTGGACGTTAAGAATGCTTTTAATTCAGCTCAGTGGGATTGTATCATTGACAGATTGCAAAGGATGGAAGTCCCACAATACCTTACGAGGATTATTGAGAGTTATTTCAATGATAGAATCTTAAGGTATGATACAGAAGCTGGATTAAAAAGTTACAAGATCACAGATGGTGTTCCTCAGGGTTCAGTTCTAGGGGCATTGCTGTGGAATATTATGTATGATACGCTACTCAGGCTACCCCTGTCTGAAGAAACAATTACACTCGGCTTTCTGGACAATCATAGTTTGTGGGTAATTCTTGGAGATAACTTATAATGCAAAAAAGGCAGCCCTCACCATTTGTCAATGGCTCCAGCATGCTGAGCATAAAACTGAGGCACTATTAATAACTAATAGAAAATTGAGGGAGACATTCAATCTCACCTTCGGGGAATTTGATAACTTATTTAAGCCATCGATTAGATATCTCGGGGTGGAGATGGACGCTGGACTTCAATTTGACGAACACTTGCATAAAGTTAGCACAAGAGCAGTGCAAGTAATTAACGAATTGGCCAGGATTATGCCAAATATTGGTGGACCAAGAAAACTCAGAGAAAGCTTCTGGCTAATGTAGCGAGTTCCACGCTTCTCTAAGCAGCACCAATCTGGCGGAAGCCTGCCAGGTGCAGTCATATGTCCGCAAAGCTATCAGTGTGCATTGAAAAAGTGCCCTGCATGTCGCTCGAGCTTTTCGCACTGTGTCCTACGAAGCTATATGCGTCATCGCAGATATGCCTCCGATTGATCATTTGGCAGATGAACACAGTCGGATGTTCCGAAGAAAATGAGAAGAACCGGATTTTCACTGGCCTACTTTAGCAAAAGAGAGAAATTATACTCTTAAAAGATAGGAGATAGGCTGTAATGCCTCATCTTCTGGAAGATGGACCCACTGTCTGATTCCCGATTTAACAACATGGATATCCCGGAAACATGGGGAGGTAGATTGTTACCTCATCCACTGATGAAACAGTGGAACATTTATTCTTCTGTTGTTCAGGTTTTGCTTGAGAAAAGGAAGAGCTAGACAAGAAATTCAGAACAAAATTACCTCCGGAAAACTTTGCCACTTTGATAATGTCTAGGCAGGAGAATTGGAGTGCTGCAGTGGACTATGCAGCGGAAATCAGCAGAAGGCTCAGAGTACAGAAACAAGAAAGGAGAGGTCAGGCAATGGCTTAGCTGTAATAAGATGTCCAAAGAAGAAGCAAGCACATAGCCCTTCTATCCTCTGCGAAGTAATGATTGACAGCACTTCCGTGGGGTGGTAAAGAAGAATTGGGAGGTGGTTTTTTTAGTGAGTAGGAATCTCACACTGTTGTGTAACTTTTTGTTAGTTGCACTTTGTCTTATGAAATATTTTTTCCTTACCAAAAAAAAACACACACAGAAATATTGATCACTGAAGAAGTGGAGAAATAAATTAAGATTAAATAAGAATAGGATTGAGAGTTTATGAATGCTAATATCTAAATATTATAACTTAATCATATGTTATACCTGAAAGTGTTTGGCACTTTGACCATGGCCTGCTGATCCTCTGAATATTCAACCTGAGCTGTGGTGAGATTGATCAAAGCTCGCTCAACAGGATCTTTTTCATCTCTAAATATAAATACATACGGCCTTCGCACAGCCTGAAATTAATAACAAGTGTCCAATAAAGTTCATATTAAATAAAAATTCAAATAAGTAAGTAGAAACTTGTGAACTTCAACTAATTTCAATCATTTTAGGATATTTTGGGACTTGTGAATAACTGACTCTCCATATAACGGTTAGGCTTTATATAAGGATATTTAATGAAATGTTTTTTATTATCGGATAGCATTTAATCAATGAGACTCATATTCAGGGAACTTTAATTCTATTTATTAAGGCTTAATTTCTCTTGAAATATAGATAACAGAATTCAGTTTGGTACTAGAGGTTGCTGGAAATAATTATAAAAAATTGAACTTCTCAGATTCTTTGTTTGAGAACCTATCTTATAGACAATGAAGAATTTGACAACCAATTTGAATGTTGGGAATTCTTCTCCTTCCCTGGAAGGATTGGTTTTATTCTGTCTGTACTAGACAAGGTGTGCAAAACTGGGCACTGCTGTACGCAAGCAGGTTTTGTTTATTTCATCTATGTATTTTTGGCTAGTAATAATTATTTTTTAATGTAGTAATAATTATTGTAATATAGTCAATAATAGTAGTAATTTATCAATGGACTAGTGTCTGCCAAAAAGTCCTATGAGAGACTTTTTATGTATTTTTCAGATGACGATTGAAAACATTTTTTGAAATCAGATTGTGTCCCTGAAGATGCCTGACGTAGCGAAAATTTAGATAATTTTATAGTAAATTCTTTTATTAATTGAGACTACTAAGGTCTAAATGACTGCCTATACTTATAAAGTCTCCTTATAAATCCTCATTAACAATTATAGTAGTATTTATTTATTTGTTATGGGTAAAATAAAATAATAAAATAATTCATTGATACAATTCATAAAATACTATTTTTTTCTGCCAATTTTTATTTCTTAACATTTTTTTTCTCCCACTTTTTTGATAATGGTCATTTCTCAATATTAGACAAAATTTAATCCCCCATCGGTGTTAACTATAGAGAAGTTTTACTGTTTAATAAAATTAAAAGACATTTGAGAAGATTCAAATCTTTATATAAAATAACAAATTTAATAATTTTTTTCTATTCACTATAAAATAGATAAAAACAATATAATTCATCTAGACTTACCACCCATCTCTTCTTCCAACCATTTGTTTTCTGTTCAAGTACGTTAAGGTAACCCTTGCGTGCGATGACAGGACTGATTCTAATTTCTTCTACTTCCGGGACGTAAAGAATAAGGGACTGCTCTGATGGACTAGCAGTTTCGTTTCTGCCCAAAGAATAGCTTACTTGCTCGGGCAATATAATAGGCCTTGTCAACCTTTCAGGAGATATCAAACTAAAAAACAAAATACATTTTATAAAACTAGATTATTTAAATCTAAATCTGCATGGAGACTTAAATTTATTGGGTTTGTCCAGAAAATAATGCAGAAATTTGATTTAAAAAGAAAAAAGAAAGATTTATAACTACTTCATTTAATCAAAATATTCTCCACTATTATCAATACATTTATGCCAATGAGTTGGAAACATTTCCATTCCCTCGGACTAGAATTTTCCATCTTTAGAATTGATAAACTCCAAAAACGCATTGTCCACATAGGACGGTGTGGCGAAGTTTCATATCCAAGCTCCAACAGTTTTTGTAACACCACAGAGAAATTATTAACATCCGTCATGACTAAGCAATATTTACAAGAAACTTTGCTAGCGTAATTGTCTTAAGTTTCATGGATTGATTTAAAGCTTTTCTAGATAAACATCTATCTAACGGAAAAATAATTTTTCAAATCAGATTTTACAAATTGCTTCAGCTATATATATATATGAATATATTTATATATATATATTTTTTTTTTTTCTTTTATTGGCTCAAGACTTCCATTGAAGTCTTATACTATATTCATTCTAATAGATGAGTAGTATACCTTAATAATATAAAGAATTTTCTTACTCTGATGCTGAAGATGATGTTGTCATGTTAGTTGATATACTCGTGTTCATTTCAGAAACTTCATACGATGGAGAAACATCACCACCGATCTTAGGTAATTCCTAAAAAAAAAAAAAAAAAGATAGAAAATTTGATGATATTTTAGAGATAGATACATTGTTGGCTGTAATTTTAATTTTATGAGGAGAATACAAGTATTAGAAGTATGGATAAAACTATAATAATTTAATTATTTGCACTAATCATTTAGTTAATTTATTTGTAATATTTATATACCCATTTATTTATTTTTTTCTAGGCAAAGCGTTAAGTTTATATTACTACTATCTTACCATTATGTGTACTTTCATTAACTAATATTACCATTATCCCATGTGTACTTTCCATCTTTTTATCTTGGCTTATTTATATATTTCCCATGTAGTTATCTATATCATCACTAACAGATTATTTCTCTCTATCACACCTCCATGCATCTCAGTCCTCCACCAGTCTTCTTTTTCTTTTTTCTGCTTAAGGTACTATTTGGCTGATGCTGCCCTCGGCAGAGACTTCCACCTCTTACTGCCAACCATTAATGCTTACTTATCACCTCTTACCTTAATGCTTACTTATCTAGCAGAACGTGCTTGCTTACCTTAACAGTGGAATAATGAGGTTAAGTTATGTCCGCACTATGAAATATTAACCAGTCTGCCCACCATCTACCAAGTTATCGTTTAGTGTAGTATTTTGAATAGAAAATATGAGTCTCATCTCATGATCGAAAGAATATGATAAAAGAATGATAATATGATGCGGATAGTATTTTTTTATCATTAGCTAATTAGTAAATCAGCACTTTAATTAAAAAAAGACAAAATAATTTTTCAATATTCAGATTTGAGTATTTATATGAATTTTTTTTTTTCATTACTTAAAGTTAGTTGGATTTAGGTATATTTAAATCTCTCTATAAAATACCCTTGCTACTTCAACCTTACAAAAATGCTTTGCTAATTATGTTAGGCTTGATAAAAAAAAAGGAATTGAAAAGTAGCAATGTGACTGTTATCACGAAAGCTCTTTTCTCTGTTTCGATAACATAATCTAGAACCATCATACTGCCAAAAGCTTCACTGCTTCTAGATTGGTAAAGAAGAAGCAGTCTGGACATGAAGCCATACCTAGACGGCCGAGCAGTGCAATTAAATATGCTCCTTTCTATTCCACTAAGGTAGGATACTTGCCTGATAGCTTACTTGGGTACTTGTCTTGGATCGACTGCTACCTGCCAATGTTTATAACCTCAACACTGATAACTCTGATAAGACACTGATAATTCCTACCTTGGTATTCATATTTATAATATTATATTCATATTATTGAAATTGTAAACAAAAACAAACACAAATATAAAAATAAAAAATACTTTTATTTCACAACATATATATTAAATAGACGAAAACAAATGTAATAATAACAAAACAGTTTGATTTGAAATAGACAAAAAGAAATGTAATAATTCCCACAACAATAACAAAACACTTTAATTTTACAACATACATATGAAATAGACAAAAATAAATGTAATAATAAAAAAAACACTTAAACAACATATTTACATATAAAAGAAACAATATAAACAACATATGTACATATAAAAGAAACAATGTAAACAACATATGTACATATAAAAGAAACAATGTAAACAACATATGTACATATAAAAGAAACAATGCAAACACTATAAAATTTCTTGGCAAACTCTGCCAAACATCCATTGCTCAGGTAGAACTCTCCCTACATGATTTTTTTCTTTTAGAAAAAAGACTCGTCTACTTGAACCACTTTGCCAGGCCCTCCAATTTTTTTACTTGACCTGTATAACATGTTATAGGCACAAACCTCTGTTAAAAATTTGTTTTACGTTATCATAGTTGCCTTGGATAGTTTCAGCTACTCTTTGCCCCACTTTATTATTGTTAAATTACAGGACAACCCATAAATTAATTTTAAAGCCATAAAAAACGAAATCCTCGAACCCTCTAACCACGTTCCTTTCCTTATATAAACGTTTTTGTCACAAGTCTTATTTCGTCTTCCTGTCTAACTTCATTTGATGACCTTCTTCACACAATTTTACATTTGGAATTATCCCGCCGTTTTGAAAATATTTGATAGCCTCTTCTTCTGAAGATGGTAATTTCCATAATGTAATAATATCCATAATTTGATGAAAATCACACAAATATAACAAAAATAAACAATGGAATAACTCACAGCTTTGACGAGATAAGATGTGATGTAACATTAGATAACAGGGGAAGTTTTGTCCCGATCTGCTATCAGACAAGTACCCTTAATCGATTCTTGATCATTTTCTACCATAAATCAGCGGAGAGGATGCCTTTCTCATGGCATTCTTCCTTCTCCTTTCCCTTCATACATAATTATGACCATTCATCCCTAATGTATTCCTTTAACATGGCCATACCAGCATAGCCTGTTTTCCTCTATTGTATTTTCTGCAGGATTTACTTCTAAATTGGTTTTTATCCTATTTCTGATTTTGCCTCTTCTTGTTTTTTCCTCTATTCTCCACAGAAACCGCATTTCCATCGCTTGAATTTGTATTTGCGTTTTTAGATAATAGTCCAGGATTCACTGCTGTAGGTCAGTATGGGGACAACTGTATTTTTATACACAGTTTTCTTAACATTTATCTCTTCCCTAAGAAGCCTGTTTTTAGTGAATGGAAGCATTTTTTGGACAGTCTTATTTTTTCCCTGATTTCAAGATCCATCCAACCGTTCTCATTTAGATATTTTAATAAATTAATTGATACTTAATAATAAATAGGATAAAAACAAATCTATTTATAAACAAACAACTTTAGAAAGAACATTTTAGAGATCATGCATGCACTTAACAATATTTTTTTCTTATGAAAAAAAAAAAATGAACTTAAGAATTAGAGCACATAATTCAAAGTATGTAAAACCAATAAAAAATTTTGACAAGGCAACAAAAAATGTTAAACAAGATATTTGTCTAAAGTTATTTAGAATCTTATCTCTCATTGAGTATAAGCTATCAGCCTAAGCTCCGCCCAGAAGGTTCTCTCTCGAGTTGTTTAAATATTAATTTAAACAAATTAAATTAATGATAGTTATAATAATAACAAAAAGTAGTTAGTAATATTGTATGATATACATACTTTGGATGGTATTCTTCCTTGAATAAGTTTGATGAATTTTGTAGAAATTTCTTTTTCCCGGTCGGTCATTTCCCAAGGCTCATAAATATCGCGGGATACAGGCCTTACACGAACTGGACTTCCACGGCCATCGGATCCCGTCGCTTTGGCAACCATGTTACATACCTCCTTAAAAATATAAAATAAAGTTTATAGATTTATGATAACCTGATTTTAAAATAAAAAATAATATAAATAATAAAGGCTTAGCAAACACATAAGTTGGCAGCCGATACTACCAACTGCTGTCTGAACTATCCCCCTCTCCCTTACCGGCAGATCAGTCTTAATGAGATCATCTCATGAGGTCTATCCCTATCCCTACCTCTCAGCTGCTTACCCAATCAGTACAGGGCATACTAACTTAAGGTCTACCTTTCGGGTGCTTACCCAATCAGTACAGGGCATACTAACTTAAGGTCTACCTTTCGGGTGCTTACCCAATCAGTACGGTGCATTAATATGAACAATAAAGTATTGTGTAGAAACCATAGGTCTTCTCCTCAGGTGCTTACCCAACCAGTACAACACATATTAATCTTTTACGGATACTTGCGTTACTAACCCGAACAATTTTACATCCTCTCAATTATATTTACTGGATACAGTTCACGCAACTCAATGTTGTGTATCATCTTAATTCTTCGGTTGACTTAAATACTTTTTAGGTCCAAATATTGTATACAATACTTTATTTTCAAAAACCTTAAGGTGTTGCTCATCTCTTATTGTAAGCAATCACATTTCACATTCACAAAGAGCTGTGGGAAGGATAATAGTTTAGTAAATTCTAACTTTTAAGTTTCGAGACAGGAGGCAAATAGTTTAGATACAAAAAAATTACAAATATTCTTTACCTTCAACTTAGCCTTAATTTCCTCTTTGATTTCATTTTTATGAAATAATTATTAGTTTTTGTAGATCCTAAATACCTAAACTTCTATATATGTTCAAATGTATTTCCTCCTAAACCTATATCACCAAAATCGTAGCCAATTTTTCATTTAACAATATATTTTCTTTCATATATTTATTTTAAGGTCTAGATCTTTATCAGCTTTAAATAAACAATAATATTGTTAAATTGAGCAAAAATAATTTAATGTATCATTAGAGAATTAAATTTCAAAAGGATGTTTAAACATCTCTTGGTACAAACTTACTTTCTCACTCTTACTGATCGGAGTCTTGTCAATTCCGAGCCTTTCCCTGAGGAGAAGAGTATGTCGCACTCGTTCCACTTCTTCCAGTCGAGTGAGTTTCTCCAGCTCCCACTGATGATCGAAAATCAGGCTATCACCTCTTGGCCTCCATCCGTCCAAATTCTCTTCACCCCTGACATATGTCGAACTAGTATCTAGTACTCTGCGTTGGCGCCTTTGAACTCCTAAAAGAAAATACATCTAGACCTTTAGACATATTTAAATATTTTAATGTAATTTCCCAAATAAGACTCAAGGTTTTTAAGAAATTGACTGAAGAATCCGGACTTTTTTATATTGACTGAAGAATCCGGACTTATTTATATTAGGGCCATTCCCATAGAAAGGACGATTCCATCTCGCTTTAATGGCAAATGGAATGTGTCAGTAAGTTTTTTTATGAATACACATATGAATAGTAAAGTAATTTTTAACAACAAAAAATTACTCGATTATAAACATTTAAAAATAAATTGCTATTCCTTTACTCTGTACAATACATTTTGAAAATTAAAAAATTACTAAAGCATAAATATAATTATTTTATATATTTTTTAGAAAAGCTGATATTGAAAGGAATCAAATACAGAATATGGCAGAAACCATTATTTTGATCTTGAATTCTGCACGATCACCTAATAATATTAATATTACACACATAATAATATTAATTATTAATTATTTTATTTTATTTTTATGCTTTTTATTCCCCCTACCCGCCATTTCTGGCACACAGGGTTTCAGCAGTAGTGGGTTAAGAAGTTGGATATACGTATGCCCACTACTGCCAATAAAATGCTTTATTAACAAAATGTCTTATTTTACAAACTTAAAGGATAGTTTAATGAAGGAACAATAAATTAGGATCAACTATGGCCTGTTGTAATTTGAGTTCTAGCAGAGAATTAAAATATCAAATGAAGATTGAAACAGCTGCTTCCAAATTAAGTAGGAGGACAAGTGGGTTCCAATGAGTTCAATTGGATCTAAAGCCAGATTTACTTCTTCTTCCTCTAACTCCTGGGTGTCGTCAAGTTTGGAGTTGCAGCCTCAGTCCATCGAGGCCAACTGGTCCCTACCCCTGGCTAGTCTTCTCATCTCCGGTATGGTGTATCCACTGTTGCTCCTAGTACTGCAAGTACATGCTTCTGGGTCTGCCATCAGGACTTCTTCATTCCGACCTGGCTTCCAAGAGCCCCTCCTGGTCTTACCAACTATTCTTCAAAGGAATCTCATTTCTGATGCTGTAATCCTACTTACTTGTTGGTCAAGGTTTGTACAGTTTTTTGATCCATGCAGGAAAACTGGGAGAAACACAGATTAAATATCTGAATTTTAGTATCTCTACTCACTTCCTGCTTGCTTAAGTTAATTTTGGATAGTGATGGTATTGAGTAGAGCGATGGTAGGATTTAGAATCTCCTGGTCCCTGGGTATGGGTTTACTATTACATAAAATTCACATCTTATCTTCCAACACATATGATTTAGCTTATATTTGTAATTATCTTATTTTCAATTCCTCATTCTATTCATCCAAGGATGCCTGAAGAATAAGTGATCAGTACGATATTATCAGCATAATCATGGCTATTGCCAGTATTGGAGTTAGATTTCAGAATTCTAGTACTGCTCTTGGAGATCTCCTTTTACACACTTTCCACATCATATTCACGAGAAGGATGAATAGGAGGAAGATAAGGCTGTCTCTCAGCTTTACTCCCTTATAAAAGTGGAAAGGCTACGATGTCTTACAGTGGCCTTTGGATCTTGATACACTGATTTAATGACACTCACCAGGATAGCTGGCACTGTTCTTGTCATTAGTGTGTCCCATATCTCCTGCCTCTGGACTAGTCAAAAGCCACCCTCAGATCCAGAAATGCTATGAACTCTTGCTCCTCTTCAATGTCCTGTTCCATAAAACGCCGCAGTCACTGCTCTAAAATTCTAGTGTATATTTTGTACATTATTGAGGATAACATATTGACCTATAGTTCTCACATTCACTTTGGTTGTCTTTCTTGTGATTGGGATCATGATGTTGTTTTCCCATCCTTGTGGCATTAACTTAATGTTCCAGAACTTTTGGAACAGCATTTGGAGGCATTTAATCATTTCATTGCTTCCATATTTAATCAATTCTATGCCATCTGGCCGTGAAGCTTTTTCTTGCTGGATTTTGTTGAATGCTAACTCCACCTCGTCTTCCCCAATCGCATCGTCCTTATCTTCAGGATAAGTCTCATCCACTCTTCCTCTCCTTCTGCAGACCTTGTAGTTACGATGAAGAAGTTTCTCCTGGAAGAACTGCCTCCAAACCTCCAAATCTCTAGCACTTCCTTTTCTTTGGTCACCAACTTCCATGCTTATCTTTTATGTTTCTAACTGGCTTTGACTTTTACTCTTCAAGAGTTTCACAATACGCCAGAACTTCCTGATATACTCTTCTCCCAAGTCCTTGCCTTAGCTGATATGATTATTCTTTTGATTTTATTTTTGACCCTGACATACTCATCCTGGTGAATAGGTAGTTTGATTCTATCATAAGTTTTCTAAGATTCCTACTTGAGCTTAACCTCACCATTCCACCATTTTGCTTTATTAGTATAGGGCTTATTTTTTATAAGCTACATACTTCACTTGCTGTATATCCAGTTTTTAATTTTGTTCCGGAGGTTATCCGGTGTGCTCTCTTATTACTTCTTAGAGGAGACTTTTAAGCAGTGGCCTATATTCTTCTTATTAATTTTCCATTTTCAGCTTACTAACATCAATCCGATCATAGACTTCCTGAATCTCTTTCTTGGTTTGATAATTTCCATATCCGCTATAAGTAGTTTATGGTCTGTGATTAATACTGCCCGTATTATGACTTTTATATCAATGAAAAGCCTTCTTAGATCCTAGTCGATTATAAAATAGTTAATGATGGTCATCCTCATGGCTTATTCTCCTCTACTCTTAGTGATCTTGTAAATCATTTTGTTTGAACCAGGAGTTGCAGGAGTATTTTCAAAGCAGAATTCTATAAGTTTTTGGTATATACCTGCATTGCAGTAGGTTTACCAACTGACAATGATCCTTGCTAAAATTGGTTGCCAAGCTCTATCCTCTAGTGCATTTCATCCTCCATCACACAAGCAACTCCTTCCTTTGCTCTATCTCTCACACTGACACCAGAGTACACTAGATTATACCAATCAGGTAATGTTTGGTAAGTGGACATCTCTTTTCCATAGCCTCCATCAACTTAGCCCCATTATGTCAACTTTATACATTTTCATTTCTTCTACCAACTCTTTTTCCTTTCCTGTGGATGACTTTATATTTCAAGTGGCAAATTATAGTTCCTTGTCCCTGTCTTTTCTGTAACTATCCCCGACAGTCCAAACCCGGCTACATCCCAGCATAAAGTCTTCCCAGGAGAGGTGATCCCTCAGGACCTCAATCTGTCCTATTTTTGTCCTTAGGGTTTTTTGCGGCCAACATGATGAATTTTTTTTTTTTTGTGACCATATAATATGGCAGGTCATTTTCTTTTCTTTATAACTTTACTATCATAGATTATGCTTAGCCCAATATATTTAATGTAGCGGATACGTCCCAGCAATGTTTTTGGCCACTTACGGGACAGTTGGGCTCACATGACATAGAAGGCCAGTATGGCATTGCATAGAGGACTACCTCTATGGGCTTCTCTCGTCCCATCACCATTCCTCCTGGAAAACCCTAGTTTTGATCTCTCAAGATAGACGGACCTTTATTTTACCAGAACAACTGTCAGCTGCACCACAGCAATGTTGAAGGGCCAATATGACTGGCTGGCTGGAGATGATCTGGTTTATTTTATTTTTAAAGTGAGTGATGCCCCCTTAAAAGACATTTCTGACCCCACGGGTCTCCAGTTTTAAGACGTGAGGATAAAAACATTTTTTTTTACAATTTAAACAGCTCAAATTGAGGCAGTTCATGTCACAATTCAGTAACAACAGCGATAGACCAGTGGCTAGCGGCCTGTCCTCGTATAATGAAGGTCCCTCCCGGTTAAAGACTGGTTTCTTTCATGTTCTTTTCCTTACTTTTTTTTTATAGGAAAATATAATTTGAATTTTTATAAATAACTTTTTCCTGCTATTATATTATTAACAAATAAATTAATTTCATTTTTATTAAATTACCCTAATTAACTATAATTCATCCATAGTAATTGTGCTATTTAAATTTAATTTAAAATGTGTTTCATGTTTGATGTTTTAAGATATTTTTTAAGATAGTTTCTTTCATTACTTTATTATTATTATTTTGTATTAAGGGCAATATGTTTAATTTATTTTTATGGCATGTATTATTTTACTTATTATTAATTTTCTCAATACACAATAACTGCCATTCAGTATTTCATTTATAGATATCTATCCCATATCTATTCCTATAGATTTATAGTATTGTAACATTTTAGAACAAACTTAATTTTGCAAGGCACCAGTGGCCTAAGGAAAAGGTTAGTTAGTAGATCTGGCTGTTTATATTTGAATGTCCACTGCCATTACAGGATCAGTGTTTGTGTATAGTGCACTGTGAATTGAACTCAGAAGACCGGAAATCTTTAATCCTCACTATTGGAGAACATCCACTAATTCTAGTGGGGAAGCCGGATTTACACATTTCCATAACACCAGAAACACAAACAGACATAAAAAAAAAAAAAAAAAAAGAAACAGGGATTTTACACGATATTGTATTTTCCTTAGAGACAAACATGGTAGAAATCGGGAACCTAATTTGCCTTAATCTATTGTAATTTTAAAAAGAAAATTCATTTAAATGATGCTAGGAATAAATCATGATTTAACAAATGTGTAAAAGTGACACTAGTGCTGACCCAAAATTCTTTTGATTTCTCTAAAAAAATGCAGATGGATTGATCACAAACAGAGGGAGGGGCCCAACCACTAGTTTAGAGAAATATCCCACAAACAAGTCTGCGTCTCCCATAGTTTATGAAATGAGTAAATGTGGCTAAGAGTGACACGTTTTTTTTTTTTTTTTTTTTTTTTTGTTCTTTTGCTTTGGGGCATCTCTCTAGTGTCATTTCCTTGTTCTAATTAAACAAGGAAAGAAACAATTTTTTTTCTTTGGCAATATAACACATTCATTCTTATTATTTTTTATTCATACACAATTTAAAAATTTATTTTTTAAAACTGCAGTTCTTAGTTAATTTAAGTTAAAAGTTAATTTGTTTAATTAGTTCTTTCACACCTCACTATTTATTTCCTCACCTGTTAAAGGTTATGGTCAATCAAAATAGGTCAAAAAATCAGAGATGAAATTCTTAATGCTAAAAGGAATGATGACAATAATACATCTACTATTTAATATGCAAAGAAGCACACTCAATGTTTTTTGGAAGAATAATTGTAAGATAAATGTATAAAAATGTCACAACGTGACATCGACCCTTTCCAGGAGAATGATCCATCTAATCATATATTTAAATTTTAATAGATATATTATGAAACCATTACACTGTATTATATATTTTAAGTATCCAAAATGATTCTGAAAGTTAAAATTATTTCTGTGAAATGCAAATTGATGACTAATTAAAGGTTATTTATCGTATCAAAGGTGTATGGTGGTCGAACCCATTTTTTTTTTTTTTTTCTGGTGGGCTCTACAGACTTTGTAGATCTTTGGCCGCCTTCTCCACATATGCCTATGATGGGCTACTGCTTTCCAGCTTGCAGCATGAAGCTCAGCTGTATCTTTGTTTATCATATCTACCCAATTGGTTTTTGGCCCTCCACGTGGTCTCTTGCCTACTACTCGGGCACTCATTGTTGTGTAAAGACGTCCTGACGGATTGCTATGAGCTACATGCCCTGCCCTTCTTAACCTCCTTGCCTCCTTCATATCATGTAATATTGATTGACCAGTTTCTTCTAACAGTTCTTTATTGTTCTGCTTCCTCCATATGTTGAGGTTCTGATCCCAGATAGGTCCTGTTATCGTATGGAGGACTTTTCTTTCGAATCTATCAATTCCACTTCCTAGGATGCCAGTTAGAGCCCAGGTTTCACAGCTGTACAACAGAACTAGTTTTATCACGGCATTGTACACCCTTAATTTGAGATTTCAGTACCCTTGAGAGAGAGAAGGAAGCTCTGTTCACACTTGTTATTAACTGGTCTACCTCTGTTAATTGATCATTTATTGAGGTTATTGTGGAGCCGAGGTATTTGAATCTATCTACTTTTGGGAATGACTTAAGAGTCCAGGCAGATCATACCATTAGGGTTGATATTTCGGCTATCATATATATTGTTTTATCTTCATTGACTTGTAGCCCAATTTGCTCTGTTTTTCTTAACAGAGTCTGAGCAAGTCTCTCAATTGCTTCTAAGGACAGCTATATCATCCGCAAATGATAGGATTTTATGTTTCATTCCAACTTGCACCCCTCCATCTTCTCGTAATGTTGTTCTTCTTACTTTTTCAAGGACCAAGTTTAACAACATCGGCGAGAGTCCATCTCCCTGCCTTAAACCTGTTCGACCTTCAAAGCCTTCAGGTACTTCTCCTTGTATTAGTATCTTGCATTTTGGACCATTTGTGCATGCCTTTGTCAACCTCACCAACTTTCCGGAAACACCCAGCTGAGTCAAAATCTTCCAAAGACAGTTTCTGTCCATGGAGTCATAGGCTGATTTGAAGTTGACAAATAAGGCATGTACATCCTGCTCTATTTCTCATTGTTTTTTGAGTACTTGTTTTAGATATATCCTTATTATGTTATCATAATAAGGATATATCCGACTTAGCAGAATATTAGTCATTATCTTATAGTTAATCGGAAGAAGTGCTATGCCTCTGTAATTCCCACATTCATATAGGAGCCCTTCTAAAGGATAGGACAGATCTTCCCTGTGTTCCAGGTTTCTGGTATCCGTTCCTGTTCCCATATTTTCTGGATTAGTTCTAATAGCTTGGCACTGAGATGTACTCTCCCACCCTCTCTTCTCGAGGTGTTCTCGAACCTAGTGATTGATGACTAATTAAAGGTAATTTATCGTGTCAAACGTGTATGGTGGTTGAACCCAGTTATTTACAGCTAATAATTTCAGATGCAACTGGTCATTTTTTATAAATACAAAAATTTCCAAGAAAACAAATTTTTTTTTTTTTTATGAACAATCCCAGTGAATGGCTTTCTCATCATTTTTTTTTTTTTAAATAAAAAGTAATGGGAAGAAACTGAATATGTTGGCAAAAGAGCATTTCCTAGCTTTGCTTTATTTCAAATTTATTTCTTTTAGATATTATGTACTGGATATTCCTAAAAATATGAAAGTATAAATATTTCTAGTATTTAGTAACTATATAGAAATCTTATATGATAATAAAACATAACTAGAAAGAATTATAGTTCAAACTAATAAATGAATCTATTTCATGCAAATGTGCTTTTCAGAACAATATTAAATTTATTTCTTGGCTTAAGTTGTTCTATTTTAATTACCATGCATTCAATTAAACAATTAAAAAGTATTAAAACACCAAGTGGGTTCAATGGGTGTGGTGAGTGGGTTCGTGAAACAGGCAAAAAAGTTCTTACTCTTGGCATAAATAATAAAACATCTTTTAACAAAGCTTATTTTTGTAATTTTAAGGAGACTTAAATGGAAGATATTTTTAATTTCATAACTTTCATAAAAAAAGAGAATAGAATAAGGACATCATGAATATAAAAGGTGCAATATTTTTTTAATAATGATTCACAGATCAGTCTTAAAATTAGTTAGGTGACAAATTATTAAAGCATAGTAGTGACTACACTGTATCCTAAGAATAGGACAAGGTCCTTCAATACAGCCCCCAGACCCTTCATGGTTATCCAAGGATGATTTTAGAAATTCAAGTCATGATGCTACTGTTGCTAAAATAATAAATTAATAAAATATATATATATATATATATATATATATATATATATATATATATATATATATATATATATTATTGTAAAAAATTAAAAAATAAAATTTTAGAAAGTTCCCAAAAATAATTCTGAACATTAAAAGTAGACTTTTCATACTATGTTCATTGTATTTAATGAAATGTCTGTTTTATTTTTATAAAAAAAGAATCCTCATATATATATCGAGATGTATCGACACTTGAGCTCCCTATTCCTCCGAAGAAAAAACATTTGTAGTAGACATCTCCCTGTATTTACTCCTTTAGAGGACATTGTGTGAGGGAATGAGAAGGTATATATAATATATAGGAATGTGAGGTAGCACTGTGAATTGTACTCAATTGTGCAGTGGACAAATTGCTCATTGGAAAATCTCACATCGATAAAGAATCGAAAAGAAGAAAAGGTCCGATCAGGTAGCTGGCAACAGATGGCGAGGACGACGCCAAACACTTAAGGCCTGGACACCAACACAAGAAGACGTCGTCTGGGAAGAGAGGCTTACTACATTGAAGATCAAGATTATCAAGCCAACCGTTCACTCATATATATTCATTTATTATCAGTTGTCAAAATAAATTGTTTTATTATACCGGAGTGAATAGTCCTTTTATTTAGTTGTCCTATAGGCCTCACAATTGAAGAATAAACCAGGTGAGTCAATTCATTCAAAGTGTTTACTAAGTCCCACATTTCATATATATATTCTTATTGTTTCTTCTCACACAGTGTCATAAAAGGTAATAGATCCTCGAATTCCCAATCACAGTTAAACACCCTCAAAAAGTCGATATCCAGTGCCGGGGTTTTGTTTTAATAATTCACGAGTGTAAATAGTAAATAACCTAAAGGAAGTTAAATGTGAATAAAGATGTTTTGGCGTAAAAGCGAATAGCCTTCCGCTTTTGTATTGGGGCTTAAGGTTATTTACACTCGTGAATTATTAAAACAAAGCCCCGGCACTGGATATCGACTTTTTGAGGGTGTTTAACTGTGATTGGGAATTCGAGGATCTATTACCTTTTATGACACTGTGTGAGAAGATACAATAAGAATATATATATGAAATGTGGGACTTAGTAAACACTTTGAATGAATTGACTCACCTGGTTTATTCTTCAATTGTGAGGCCTATAGGACAACTAAATAAAAGGACTATTCACTCCGGTATAATAAAACAATTTATTTTGACAACTGATAATAAATGAATATATATGAGTGAACGGTTGGCTTGATAATCTTGGTCTTCAATGTAGTAAGCCTCTCTTCCCAGACGACGTCTTCTTGTGTTGGTGTCCAGGCCTTAAGTGTTTGGCGTCGTCCTCGCCATCTGTTGCCAGCTATCTGATCGGACCTTTTCTTCTTTTCGATTCTTTATCGATGTGAGATTTTCTAATGAGCAATTTGTCCACTGCACAATTGAGTACAATTCACAGTGCTACCTCACATTCCTATATATTATATATACCTTCTCATTCCCTCACACAATGTCCTCTAAAGGAGTAAATACAGGGGGATGTCTACTACACATTTATGAGCTGAAGCCCTGTAAAAACATATTAGTCTTTAGAACATATATTAATGTATTTCTTGACTCAAAATTCCTCTAATAGTAATAATAGTTGGAACGCTAAATATACATAAAATTTTAAAAATTTAACAGACCCTTCATAAAATTGTACTTTTCCTCATTTTGTTTAGTAACCGTTCAATATGAAAAGTGATTAAATTGTTTCACACTTACCAGAATGAATAGAATAGAATGTAAAAATCAACTGAACTGATGAATTTCTCATATTTTGGTTTTGAATATTTTCTAATTTGTTTCCATAATTAATTAATGAAAATGGCGTGGGTGAGACAATAAAGAATGCCCATTCCCTATCTGCAGGTCTCTCTCAAGGCTCCTGTCTTTCTCTTACCCTAATTAATTTATACATTTCAGATCTCCTTTCACTTCCTTCACTAGAATACTCGCTATATACAGAAGAGACAGCTATCTACACCTCTTTTTTCAGAATTGTCACAATAATCAACAGATTACAAACCTACTTCATAAAACTCATCAAGTATTTTGGAAAATGGATAGTAAAAATAAATGATCAACAAATTTAAGCAATTATTTTTACAAAAAGAAGACCATGTATAAATTATAACATACACATGAAAGATGTACAGAACCCTTGGTCTAACTCGGTGAAATATTTAGTCCTAGAACTTGATAAGTCCCTAAATTTCCACCAACATGTAAGTATTACGTGCAATAAAGCAAAAAACATAATTAGAAAAAGCTCCCCATATTTCTACAGATATTGACAATTAAATTAAATGAATAAACTGATTCTATAAAAAGCAGTGCCTCCTGCCCCTGTAAGGAGTTACACATGCGAGCCTAACTACACAAAACTAGAAGTAATTAAAAATATGAGAACTATAAAAAACTACCTCAGATACACTAAAATATCCACTATGCTGTCGGAATTGCAGCTTTCATCAATAAAATAGTTCTTTTTTTTTTTAAATTCAAAATTAAGCCAATTTCTGATGTAAACCCCATAATTCAAACAATAGGAAACTACGATATGAAACTACTGAACAGATACACTCAAAGACGGACAAAACATATACTCCTAAACTCAGAATAATACTATTTATTTACTACAATTCAATCACTTGATATATTAAAGACAAATAAATGGTAGCATATTTTGCTCATCAAATAATAAATGATTAATTCAATTGAAAGATTGTCAATTTATCTGAGTGTCTGTAATGTAGTTCTTTATATATTTAGTTTCTTTATATCTTTTACATCTTTATATATTTAGTTTCTTTATATCTTATGCAAGTTTTTTATTAGGTTTTTCCTAATGTTTAAAATTAAGTTTTCTGCATTCCAAATAAGCTAATCACACCACTATTGTAACATGCGTAAGGTAATTGTGTATGACAAGATGTATAGTATATATGATAATTAAAAAAAAAAAAAAAACATGGTGTGAATGAGAAAAAAAAGTTGAAAAACACCAAAAGAAACATTTGTAACACTAACTTATATATATATATTTATATATAAATTTTCTAATCTTTAACTCAATCTGGATGGGCTGTTGATGAGGGAAAAATTTCAAAAACTTGAAAGAACTGTGAAAAACATTTAGGACAGATTGAAATTTTCACTTAATTTTACCCACACTTGAATGGTATATTTCTATCTCGAAAACAACCGTACCGAATTCCAGCTGAAACCCCAAACGGAAGGGGATGGAGGGGATACATATATATCAGTCATTTCCAAAATCTCCATAGTTGTGTTTTAGTACTTGTACATTTCAAATACAAATTAATTGGCAAATTTTCTTTGGATTGAAATTGTTTTCCTTCTTCTTTATTTTAACAAATTGAGTGGGTCAAAATGTAGTTGTAGGTAAAAACAATGTGTCACTACAGTATTTTATTTTAACTCCCATTCATAATATTAACATTAATGTATCTCCGAAACGGACATTTCATGGAATACAAGACATATTGATAATAAAAAACCTCTTAAATGTTAATAACTACTTGACTCACTACATAGTGATAACGCTAGCCAACAAAACAGCCATTCTACGGAGAAAAATGATTAAATACCTGAGTGCTAAGTGCTACTGGGTGTGCTTTCATCCTATAGAACATACTTGAACCCAAAAAATTGGCTAAGAATTCATGCAACTATGCAACAATCTAACCAACCTGTCATCATGTGCACCAACATCCAAAATATGCAAATAACTTTATTTAATGAGAACATTATTTGCAGCAATTTAATAAAGGTATATAACAAATTAATTAGTAGCAATAAAATAAAATTTACAACTAGATCGAAGAATGTAGTATTAGTATTTAGAAACTGTTACCAAAAAAAAAATGCTTATCAGTACAAAATTAAAAAATAAATATATAAGCAACACATTAAATTAAATATTAATAATGCAATAATATATATGTTCAACAAGTGATTATTTACCAAATATAATAATCAAAGTATCCAGTTTAATATTCATTCTTCTTAGTAATCGAGAAGAATGGTGGTGAACTAATACCTGATAATGGTGATAAAATTATGTTCACTTATAGGAACAGTTATCTTGTCAGAATGCATAGACATGCAAAGTTTGTGAAACATTTTATGGCAAATCACACCAGAAAAATTGTAATGAACTAATAAATGGCCACACCAAAATGCAGAAATGTTTGGCGATTGATTTGTGATTCTAGAACTATATTAATATAATAATAATAATAATAAAAGGCTTAGCAAACCCTAAGGTTAGATGCTGACACCACCAATTAATATTATTATGATAGTTATTACACACCTCCCTCTACCATTAGCTGTCCAAACCTACTCCCTTCAGATCGGCTTTAATGAAATCTTCCCACCTTCGCTTCGGTCTACCCCTCGGACGTTTACCATTCTGTACAGCAAATATTAACTTTTTAGGAATTCTCTCGTTACTAAGCCAACAATTTTACAAGGCAATTTGATTCGCCGCGATGAAATTACCTCAATTATATTACTCGGATACAGTTCACGCAATTCGGTCCGAATATTCTGCACAATACTCTATTTTCAAAAATCTTAAGACGTTGCTCATTCCTTAATGTAAGCGGCCACGTTTCACATCCATAAAGAACTGTGCGGTAGGATAATGGTTTTATAGATTCTAATTTTTAAGTTCTAGGACAAGAGGCGCGAGCTAAGTAGTTTTGTCACAGAAAAATAACAAGCATTTCCCGCCCTCAGTCTAACCTTAATCTCTTCTTCAATTTCGTTTTTTTTTTTGTTATCGCAGAACCTAGATAACTAAACTTCTATATCTGTTCAAACATATTACCATCTATATCGATATCACCATTTTTGCAGCTAACCATATATTTTGTTTTATCCACGTTTATTTCGAGTCCTAGTTCTTTACCGGCTTTCATTAACGTTGTTGTATTTAGTTTTATAGTTTCCACGTCTTTGCTTAACAGTACCAGATCATCCGCATAGTCCAGCACAGGTGTTGTTCCACCCAGATCCAACCCTTTTTCGGTACACATTACCTCCCTAATGGCATGTTCTAATGACAAATTAAACAGGACAGGAGAAAGGGAATCCCCCTATTTTAAACCCGAACGGACCTCAAATTTTTCGGACAGATTATTACCGATTCTAACTTTATTGAGTGTCTCCGTCAAGCACATCCTGACTAGATTTACTAGTTTTTTTGGAATCCTCTGCTCGATTAGAATATTATACAGTTTCTGTTGGTCTATAGAATTGTAAGCCTTTTTGAAATCAATATACAGCTGGTGAACAACACCGTTGTACTCCAATTTTTGCTGTAAAGAAAATATTTGATCAATAGACGAATGATTCCGTCTAAATCCGCATTAGTAGTCTCTGATAATTTCCTCGGCGTATTCCGTGATTCAACTGGTTAAGATTAAAGTGAATATTTTATAACATAACGAAAGGAGTGAAATTCCTCGATAGTTATTACAATCCGTACTCGGACCCTTTTTATGAATCGGAATAAGAATAGATTCTTTCCATTCTTCAGGTAATTTCTCGTTCACCCAGATCTTTTTAACCAACCGATGTATTTTAGAAACTCCAGCTTCCCCGCATGCCTTAATTAGTTCAGTAGGAATATTATTGGTTCTAGCTGCTTTATAAGATTTTAATTATCCAATAGCTGATTCAACTTCCTTTTTACTTGGTCCTTCTATCAACGGTTCAGCACTCTGGTACTCAGAAGGAGGACACAGATCATAATTTCCCGTATTTAAAATATCGTCAAAGCGGTTCTTAAACTTATTTAATATGTCTACTGGATCGGTCAGAATATTGTTATTTTCATCCCTAATTCCACACGTGACGCGCCCTAATCATTTACGTGATCTGTTTATACCTTTGTACATGTCTTTTACATTATTTTCAATTCTATTAGTTTCTACTTAAATTATTTCATTTTTAAGATACTCCCTTTTTTTATTTTTGAGCAATTTTGTCATTTCGTTCTTTGAGGTTCGGAAGTATTCCAGATTGTCTTCGCTAGGATTATTTAGAGCTTTTAATTTAGCGGCTTTTCTTTTTTTACACATGTTCAAGCAATCTTCATCAAACCACGGTTTGTTATTCTTATTTTCCTTTTTTCCTAGACACGAGTTACCGACCGCTTTAATATTATCCCTGATCTCTACCCATAACTTGTCAATATCCTCGTGGTCCTCGTCAGGAAGTTCTAAAGCTTCAAACCTATTCTTAACATCTAGCTCGAATTGGGTTCTAATTGATGGATTTTTTAATTTTTCCAAATTAAAATTCTCAAAATCCAAACGGTTTTCTTTTTTCTTTTTTATATTTAGTTTTTATCGAAGTTTCGCAATTACTAATTCATGATCCGACCCACATTCTGCTCTGTGATAAGACCGTACATTAATTATACTGCTTTGCCAGTTATGTTGTATCAAGACATGATAGATTTGATTTCGTGTTTGCGATTCCGGTGATGTCCAAGTATATTTATGAATATCCTTATGTTTAAACGTAGTACTTTTAACTATCAGCAAAGTTTATCAGACGGATCCCATTATCATTACTATATTCCTGCAAACTTTCTTTACCAATCGTCGGAACATAAACTTCTTCTCTACCCACCTTTGCGTTCGCGTCACCTACAATTGTTTTCATGGAGTTTCGCTGAAGTTTATCATTCGAGTTTATCGTAAAATTCACATTTGACTTCATCCTCACTGTCTTCGGTCGGACAATGTATGTTTATTAATGCGATTTTAAACCAACGTCCCTGAAATGTAGCTACCGAAATTCTATCACTAAAGAATTGTACGTCCCTCAAAGCGGATAGTAATCTATTTCTAATTAGAAACCTGGTACCTAAACAATGATTCCCACTTCCTCCGTACCAAATAGTGTACTTTCCTTCCCTTATCGAGCCCTCCCCTGGCCAGCGAACCTCTTGCAGAGCCACTACATCCAAATTGTACCCAATAACCTCATTCACAACCGATTTTAACCCCCCTACTGTGTTTAAATTCCTTACGTTCCATGTACCAATATTCAAATCCCTATTTTTTATCTTGTGCCATAAATCCCCTAAAGCAGCTGAATGGGAGACTAATTTACCTCCGGATAATGAGTGTTTTACCTTAGGAAGATCCATGACTATTTGTGGTAAATGGTGAACTTAAGATATATGAGTAAGGCGTTCAATTCTACGTTACACCCTCCAGCAAGTCTGGTGGGCCCCTGCCTTCAGCAAATCTGGAGGGCCCCTCTCATTGCTGGTCAGCGAGTCCAACGGACTTAGCTGGGAGAAACTTCCAAGGAATTTCCACTGACCATCCCCACATCCGCCACCCGTGGGACGCTCCCCATACGCGATAATGAGCCAGCGCGAGGACTATATTAATATATGTTATTATAAATATTTGCATGGTTTACTTTTTATTAGTCACTCAATGGCATGTCAACTGGTTATTTTGGTAGCATTTAAAAAAAAATTGTTCATTTGATTTTATATTTTTGCTGCCTAATGTCCACACATTGAATCTCAAAGTTAACGATAGCTTTAGTTGATATTCAACTCCATTTTGATAAACAAATATATACTTATAAATATTTCTTGCATACTGAACGAGTGATCACCCTAATCAGTTCTCAAACAGCATGTAGTCACCTGTAATGTTTGACCCAAACTTGATCAATCATGGTTTTTGTTTTAGACTTTTCCTCACTTACTTTTAAATTGGGTACTTGCAATTATTTTTCAATTTTTATTTATCAGTGAAGATTAAAGCATAGCAACAAAAAATGCAATCCTAATCTTATATCCCTTCTTTATCAGTAGAGTTCTATTGCAGCTCAAATTTATGCGATTTTTTTTTCATACAAGTATATAATTCTATGATACTATAGTCCTTATTTAGTGTAATGTCCCCAAAATGTGCCTTCAAACGAGAAATTAAAATTTTTTGAAGATTTAATTTCTTCATTAGTTAACAATTTTATGATAATAAGTTGTTCAAAAGATGAATCTTCTGCTCTGCCATACTTGTAGTGAGGAAAGAAGGAGGTCACTAACTGAACTTGTTTCCCACTCCTCAACCTCCCACTCTATTGTCAGGCTCAGAACTTCGTGCTAAGCAAAATAACAAAGTTACCATTTATATTTGGGTCATCAATCAACATCTTCAAATCAAAATTTATCAGTTTATAATTAATTATATAAGCAAAGCATAACAGTATTAAGAAGAATTTTTAATGGGTTACAACATGGAATAACTCCTAAAAAGTACTGCTTATTATAAGAAAATAAATTTAAGAGTGGGAAGTTATCTGAAGACAATTAGCAGGCATTTATTCGTGCAAAATGGCATATTAATTAATTAAAGAAGTTTTAATTACTTTTTTTGTAACATTTATACAATTATTACTTAAATTGGCATGCCTCTTCATGCTTACTTAATTGGTAATTCTTTAAATGGTATTAACTTGATGAACAATGAGACATGCCTCAAACTACAGACAGCATCAGAAACAGAAACAATCTCTTTCACAACTTCCTAAACAGCTCTTCTCAACTCAATGCAGTTTTAATCTTTCTATATCATCATATGAAATATCGTTTTGTTTTTTCTTTTATATTTTATTTTAATATAATGTAATTTTCTTATTCAAAATCTAGATTCATAACTTGTTTTTATCCTTCTATAATACAATATTGTGAAAGCCTTGCCACTCTACGATTTTGCCACATCAATATATGAAATTCAGATTTTGTTACATTCTATTTAGGTCTTTTTTTGCATGATTTCTAACAAAATTTGTGTATCTATGATTCTTTCAAGAAAGGTTTTATAAACAGCCAGTAAACCATTTCAACGTTTTACGTTTCAGACACCAAGGATCAAATTGGGTTCGGTATCCGTCTGTCTGTGGTCTGTCTGTAGTCAAATCAATGTGACGAGCATATCACCTAGTACCGTTCATCCGATTTTCATGAAATTTTTAGGGATTGTGCGTATTGGTGCCTAGATGGTCCCATATCAATTTTATCAAATTCCACCAAGTACTTCCACTTATGCACGCGCAAACGTACTTTTTTAAATATACCAATATTTCAGAAACAGCTTGTTCAATGTGGCTCAAAGTTGGATAAATGGTAGATATTGGTGAAAAAATAATGTATTGTAAATTTTATTGAATTATGTCCGCTATGTTCACTTATATATGCGTAAATGTGTTTTCCTCGATACAAATATATCTCTAAAACCGCCTGTTCGATTTGGCTCAAATTTGGAGAGAAGTTAGGGATTGGTAAACATATAATCAAGTATATATAAATTTTATCAAATTCCGTCCACTACTCCAAAAAAAAAACTTCCGCTTTCAGATCAGGAAATTGATTATTTGACACGCCTATAGTTTGAAAACTGCACGTTCGATTTGACCCAAACTTAGAGGAAATTTGGAGAATTCTATAGAAATTACCTGGTATCAGTTTCTTTGAATTCCATTAAATAATTAAAATTAATATAAATAATTGTTAACAATACTATAGCTGCAAAATGTGGAAGGCATTGATCATTTAGAGTGGTAGTTAGGTTAACACAATATTTTTATGGGATCATAAAATTTTAGATTTTATTCAAAAAGTTAATTTATTATGTATTTTTTGATTGATTCCAAACGTTACTGACATGACACTTACTGCCGTTACTTAGATTTCGTGTAATTTTCAGTAAATTTAAATTAATTTTTATTCTGACTTTATATTAAAAAAAAGTCTTATTTGTGATCGTGTTTATTTCTATTTGAGTTGAACTAACTCGTAGCAGTCTCGATTTCCTACTTAAACATCAACGTTAACTATAATATAAAAATACGTGTGATTATACTATAGTAATAAATCATAAAGAAACAATTAGTTTATATGCTCTTCTGTAACATTCAATTTTACATACAGTCTTTTGCACTAACAGTGATATTAATGTTCAGTATGCACTGGAATTTTTTTTTAATCACTGATCATCAAATATGCAAATTCAGAACTCTTTTACATTTTAGTATTCAATGAACCAAAATATCAAACCCATAAATGTTGAGGGATTACTGAATTTCCGAAAACAGCTTCTCCTAGAGATTTTATTCTCATACAAAAAATGTTAGACCTTGTAATATAGATATTTTTTAGCCAATGAGAACGGTGAGGAAGCTATACTGACTTCACTTGGCAGATTTTAAAAAGTATTTAACTGTTTTAATGAATAATTTTTGGTCAAAGCATATAAAAATAATAAACTTGACCAATATGTATAGCTAAAAATGTAAGTACACTGCATCTTTTGCGAGGGATTTTTTTTAGATAGTTTTTATTATAATATTATCAAATCAAAATAAAGTGATAGCAACCAGCCAGCCATATTGATTATTCATTAGCTGTTTTGGTGTGTTAAAGGTCAGGAAACAGAATTCTAAAATACAATAAATTAGATATTGTTAAAGATTAAAGTAATATAGTGCAAACATATTTCTGATATAGTATCTAGCACTAGTAGTATACTTTTTTGACTATATATATACATATATATTTTATAATGAAGTATTTAAATGAAACATTCATAATTATTTTAATCTAAACTAAAATCAGTTTTAATTACATAATACTACAAAATGGAAATTTCATAGATTTCTACTAAGAGTGCAGTGGATAAGTCAGTTTTCACTGCATCTTCCTCATAATAACAATGATGCTACATAAATATACCTATTACAGTGGGGAAACCTACGAAACAATGGAAAAAGTACAGAGGAATTATTCTAGAAAAACTCAACTCAAGTATGTCGTGATATCAAATAAAAAAATAACTAAAAAAATAAAGATAGAAAAACAGGGTGGAAGAAGTGAAGAAGACAGGTTGGTTAAATAAAGCAATTTTAGGGATTCTACCTGGACTACCTGCTTCAGATGCACGCTTGAGGACGAGCTCGTAAACTCCGGAGAGTCTGTTTGCTTCCGTGTTGCGATAAGCTCCGGAGAAGAGGTGCTTCAATGACCTAGGACCGGTTCTTGCATCTCTACCATAGATAACCATACTCAAGTCTTTCGTTATGATAGCAGGTCTTCCACAGTTCTCCAACTATAAAAAATTATATAATATATAATAAATGATGCCTAAGGTGAAGTTTATGGTAGAATTGTGTTGACCATTTGAAATCCAATAACCAGGAGGTTCAAATGTTGGATAAGAATTCTTTTCAGACCCTGATTCAAGGTTTGGAAGGGTTTCAAGTCAGACAGCCTGGATGGGTGAATGGAAACAGCGACACAGCATCCTTATACAGAGTAAAAAAAAAGATTATGGTTAATATTATATGGCAAAGTTATGATAATGGACTATTTAAAATACCTTGGAGAAATAATTACTGGAAATGGGACAGATAAACCAATGATGGAGACAAAAAAACAAAAATTAGAACAACTAAATTTTAAAACAAAAGATGTATACAATAAAAAGAATCTCTTTATGTATGCAAAATTGAGGCATTATAATAAGGTTATAACTACAAATATAACTGCAATAAAAAACATACCCAGGATAAAGAAAAAGATTTTAATGAAGGTTTATGATTCAGGTTTCATAAGCAGATCAAACAAAGAAATATACAAGTTGGAAGACCAGAGTAACAATAAAAAAAATAAAGGCTAAAATTCTGCATACATGGTCTGAATTAACCAGCCAAGTCTTAATTAATAGATTTTTGATAAACTTTGTAACTATAAAAGACATGAAGAGAGAGTTCAAAAGATTCAATATTGCAGAAGAAGGTTGTCTGGATAGGAAAAAATAGAGACAATTTTTTTTTTTTTTTTTTTGAATTGGGGATTCCAGTGAGGAAAAAGTAAAATCTCAGCAGAGGAAATTGAACTAAGGAAAAAAGAGCCAAGCAGTCAAAATTAATGAAATATACAAACCTTACAACAGTCCAGACTTTTCCCCTATAATTAAAGTTTGTTTGCAGCCTTGAAAGAATCACATAGAGGAGAATGATTTGAAAGCAATGAAGAATTCAAAAAGGACATGTGCAATTAGCTGGCAATTCTCTCTCAAATGTTTTAAGAATAGAGAATACATTAACTTGCAACCTACCCAACTGGCAAAACTATGAGAGCAGATAGATCAAGCAGGAGATAACTTTGAAAAGGGCTGGAAATATTGTTTGTTTATAGCATTAATCAATAAATGTGTAGCAGCACTACTGGCTCCGATCATATTAATAAGTGCCTCAGTGATAATATATCACCGTATGGTATATAAAAATCCTATCTAATAGAGTAATCGTGTTAACTAAATAATTGTATCACTTTTCTTGTAAAATTACTCAAACTTTTTTTTTGTTTATTTAATTAAATTTACAACTGTATACAAATACAACTAGTAAATATGCACAAATTAGAAATAATGACATGAACGGGCTTGAAGAGATACTACCCAGTGGTAGCACTCCCTAAATAATTCAAGGTAAGAAGATCACGAGAAGCCTAGGAGAATTATCAGGAATCGAGGAAGAAACAAGTGGATTTGGAAGGGACTGGAGTTTATCATGAAACGATAGATATCTGGCACTCACACATAAAAACACTGTTAATATAATATAAGAGAATAATTCCATTGCAAGGCTGAGCTCTAAATCCTGTAATTATAGTTGATAATTCGTTTACAACCATATTATTATTGTTAAAATAAATCTATTTTCCAAGTGAATTTACTTTATCTGTTTACGTTATAGTAGCAAATAGGTAGTAATTAGTGACCCCAATAGTTATTAGTAATTTAATTAATTTAGTTTCACTTCAAGAATAAATTAATTCAATTAGAATATATTCACTTGGTTCAATTAAATACATAGATTTATCTTTGTAAGGCAATTTAAATTAATTAGACCCAGAAATTGCAGCTTCTATACCTACAGAAAGAAAAATCTCTAATTTTTGAAAAACTGAGCCATAAATGTGGTTTTGTCACTTGCTGATGCTCAATGCTCACAGAGGTCAATCTAATAGCAGAAATTCACCTTTGGGAGGATCAAGAGTACAAAGAAAAGAATCTAAGCAGGAAAATTGGCTCTGCTTTTATCATTTAAAATTAAAGATAAAGGAAAAAAATGTATAAGACATTCCATTTGGGATTCTGAGAGCAAACAAACCCTGAAAAACTAGGGGGCAGATGGAGATGGCATTGTACAGTTTTGCTAATGCTCAATGCTGCCTGTTCATGAAAAATAGAAAGTCCAGGCAACATTTTTTATAGACATTTGAGCAGCATTATCGGTAATAACACCTGCTAAAAAAAAGATTAGAACCAAAAACATATTCTTTATATGCCGTTAATGGTACAAAAATTAAAACATACGGTGAAGTGGAACTTCAGTTAGATTTTGGTCTCAGGCGACCTTTTAAATGAACCTTAATCAGAGCCGACATGCCCAAACCTATTATTGGAGCAGACTTTATGTTCCATTTCAATTTGTTGGTAGACCTGAAGAGGCAATGGCTTATCGATAATATAACACATCTATCATCTAATGGTAGAGTTAGTAATGAAGTCCCCTCTTCAATATCGTCAGTACCTGATATACATATTTTCACCGATCTATTCAAAGAATTTCCTACTATTAGCAGACCATCATCAAGAAAGCAAGCAGTAAAGTACTTAACGGAACATTATATTGATACTACAGACAAACTGGTGAACATAAAAGCATGAAGACTTGCTCCTGAAAACTACAGAGCTGTCAAAGAAGAATTCCAAAAGATGGTAAACCAAGGTGTTTGTTGCTCCTCCAAAAGTCAATGGGCCAAAAGTACTCCATGTCGTCACGAAGAGGGATGGTGCCGTTCAACCCTGTAGTGACTTCAGGCAGTTGAAAGCTCAAACCATTCCTGACTGCTATGGAACCCCAAATTTCATGGACATAAGGAATAATCTCTACAGGAAGAACATATTTTCATGCCTTGATCTAGTATGGACTTATTATGGAATTCTGGTGAGAGAAAAGGATATTCCCAAAACCGCCATAATTACTCCATCTGGCCTATTTTAATTCATGAGAATGTATTTTAGTTGATAATCAAGGCAGAGAAGGGCGAATTTGGAATGTGGTGGTGAAAAGGCATCTAGCCGCAAGCTGACAAGATACAAGTCATCGTAGATTATCAGAAACCCAGTGATGTAAAATCATTCAGACGATTTTTAGAGGTGGTCAACTTTTATAGATCTTGTACCTCCAATGCAGCCGTAAATCAAGCTTCACTCAATCGCTATTTGCATGGCCCCAAGAAAAATGATAGGACGAAGCAATCTAGCCTTTGAATGTTGTAAGGATGATTTAAAGAACGCAGTGCTCTTAGCACATCCTAAATTATTATTATCACGGCACTACAACTCGGTGACGAGTCTTGGCCATCTCCACCAGCTTCCTCCAGTCATCTCTGTTCTGTGCGGCCATCATCCAGCTCCTGACTCTCAGGACATCCCTTGAATCTCTTGCCACACTGTCTGACCATCTTATTTTTGACCTCCCTCTTCTTTTTGTGCTGTAGAGAGGTTCTGTCAGGATCATCCTAGGGATTGCTTCACTATCCATCCTTGCCATATGGCCAGCCCATCTCAATCTTCCAAGCTTCATCCTAAGAACGACATTTTGGTCATTAAAAGTTGACCAAATTTCGGCATTTGTCCGTCTTCTCCAATTTCCATCAATCTGTACTCCTCCAAATATTCTTCAAAGAATTTTTCTCTCAAATATTAGGAGGTCTTGCTCAATTTTTTTAATCATCGTCCATGTTTCTGAAGCATAGAGCAGGATTGGGCGGATTAGTGTTTTATGCCGGCCATCTAATACGCAAATGCGATGCTGTAGTGGCCTTTTGAGTTCATCATTCGATGTCTGGAAATGGTGAACTGCTGAATATATGACTAGAAGTTCACGATCACAAGCTAGGTTTTTTTTTCAATTTCATTGACTTTAAGACAAGACCTTAAAATAAAAATCTAAATGAATCCACCTATTGTTGTCCTTTTGTTATAATACTGTCCTCATATGGTTACTTGACGCATCACAGACAACAGATAATTCAGCCTGGTATTTAGGATGTGCTACTGAAACTGCTGCTTGATCAAATTGATTGTTTTAAACTGGACATAGTTGGCATCCAGGAGATCAGATGGATTGGTCAGGATACTCATTGAAAATAGACAACACACCATACACTATAGCTGCAACGATACCTTCTATGAATATGGAATAGGATTTGTAGTTAGAGAGCAATATAGGCAACTGGTCATTGGATTTAAGCCTGTGAACTCGCGTATCTGTGTGCTAAGGATTCATGGGAAGTTTTAGAATTATAGTATTATTAGTGTGCATGCTCTGACAGAAACTTCGAGTATGGAAGATAAGGACACCTTCTATGAACAGCTTGAACAAACCCTTCATCAGTGCCCAAGGTAGGACATGACAATAATTGCTGGAGACTGTAATGCAAAAATAGGGAAAGAAGAGGTATACATCCCAATCATTGGCAAACATAGTCTCCATGATCAATCTAATGATGATGGAACTAGGCTTATTAATTTTGCCAGTTTTCCACTGACAATCGTTATCTCAAAGGAGATCGAAACAATGTTGCAGATGTATTATCAAGTGTGGAGATATTGGATCTTGGAAGTGATCTCGAAAGGCTTCATAGATTGCAAATGGAAGAAATTCTGAATTGGAAGAGCTTAGACAGCAATCTAACTTATGAACAGCAATAACCTCTTCATTTAACCTTGCAATTCAAGTCTTTAAATTTCCCAGGAACTGATAAGGCAATAATCTGCGAAACTAACAAACCCTAGGCTCATATATACATACCTCGGTCCATGCGCCAGGAAATATTTAATGATATGCACCAAACATGCCATCCAGACCGCAGAGCAATGTGAAGACTCCTATCTCATAAATACTTTTGGCCAGCAATGAACAGAGATGTAGCAGAGTGGTCAAGATGTTGCATTGGATGTCAAAAAGCGAAAGTAGTCAGACATACTGTCTGTTACATCTCCTTGAAAATTTAAACATTCTGCTCGATTTGAATACGTCCTATTAGATATAATTGGACCTTTGACCCCATCCTAGGTTATAATAGCAAATAGGTAATAAATGTATAAAAAATAATTATTGTTTATATTTGTTCCACCCTCATACATAGGAAATAAATGTATAAAAAATAATTATTATTTATATTTGTTTCACCCTCATACATAGGTAATAAATGTATAAAAAATAATTATTATTTATATTTGTTTCACCCTCATACATAGGTAATAAATGTATAAAAAATAATTATTGTTTATGTTTGTTCCACCCTCATACATAGGTAATCAAAACAAAACACATATTTGTTACCCTGTTGGCATTACAGACCTTATAGATCTTTTGCTCCCTTAACCAGCCTTCTCCATCTCAATCCATCTTGGACTATTTCTATTGAAGTATTTATTGTTACATAGAGACTTCCTGGTGGACTGTTCAGAGCTACTAAGAAGCAACCACATCCATTTTAACCTGCTTGTCTTCATATCATGAGATATTGATTGATCACTATCTGTAAACAGTGTTTTATTGGTGCTCCTCCTCCATGCAATAGTACTCTAATTACCAATCAGGTTATAGTGCAGAGGAGTTTTCCCTCAAATTGCTCAATAATTCTTTGAAGGACGCTGGTTGGGGTCGAGGTCTTGCAGCTGTAAATTAAAACTGTCTTTGCCATAAAATAGCTCACCTGCATTGTCATTGCACGTCCTTAATTTCAGGTTTCTCAGAATTTCAACACTTTTGTAAAAATGAAAAAAAGCTCTGTTTGCAGTTTTAAATCTATTGGTTCTTTATTGAGGTAATTATGGAGCCAAGGTATTTGAATTTGTATACTCACGGGAACAATTTCCCTTCTATGCAGATGCATTAACTTTGTTTACTTAATACATTAAATTTACCTATAAAATTAGAAATATTACTATAATTTATATAGAAAATATGTGTTAATGAAAGTCACCTCAAGATAAGCCGATATAGTCATGAAGATCTGCTCTCCACTGGATACTCTATTGAGAAGTGGAGAGTTATGCAAAGAGCTGTCCCAGGCAGCTTCGAACCTAAACATGCAACGATCATCACCAGGCAGCTGGACAATCTCACCTGGGAACAGTCCCAATGATAATACGCAACTATCATTATCCTCTTCTTCTGGTTCAGGTGAAGTTCGTATTCGTCCTATTGTAAAAAAAAAAAAAAAAGCTGTTATGTTTGTCTTATTTAGATAAAAATTCATGACACCATAACCTTTATGTAACAACAATTTCATTCTTAATATTGTCATTCAATAGAGAATAAATTTTACTGTTTTACTGTATAAAATTACTTTATATCGATTATTTTATTTAATTTTTGATAATGAAGTTTAATCAGTATAATAATTATTGATAGAAAAATTATTATCTTAAATCGACTTCATTATGCTTGAAAGTTTGTTTCTTTACTTCATTTATAGTGACTACCTATTCTGCCATAAATACTGTTACAAAAGTTGAAGTTTGTTTACATCATTGGGTATTATTTAGATAATCCTTACCTCTATTAGGTTATTTTCTTATCACAATTAGTTTGTATTTTTCTTTCATTCAGTTAACATGGAGTGGGATGATAAAGAAAACCGAATAGCTATGATCGCCTTATACAAAGTTGGAAAATGTAGGTCAGATATTTTAAACAATAAAACCTTTGGGTATCAGCCATATGTTCATGTACCACACTATAAATAAATATAATGAGACCCTATCTGTATATGACAGACTTCGACCGGGACGTTCCCGCACCGTGAGAACGGCAAATGCAGAGAGAGCAGTTGCTGTTCGAATCAGAAGAAATCCAATTCAAAAACAACAAATCATGTCCCGGGAAATAGGAATCTCTGTCAGATCAATGTCTCGCATAATAAAAAATGACCTTAGGACGGTTGCATTTCAAAGAATGACAGGACAAAGGCTAACCACTTCCCTAAAAAAAAATTAGAGTGGATAGATGCAAAGTGCTCCTTGGCCATTACACCAATGGTCTTCAACGAAAGATTTTGTTTAGCGATGAGAAAATTTTAATCGCTAAAATTATCGTGTGTACGCACACAGCTCTAAAGAAGCCAAGGAAGTCATTGGAAGAGTGGAAAGTAATCATCCTTCCTCGGTGATGGTTTGGGTTTGATGGCATCACAAAGCTCCATTTTTGTGAAAAAGGATTTAAAACAGTCACTAAAAATTATCAGAATATTTTGGAACCTGTTGTCAAGCCTCTGAATGATACTCTGTTTGCTGGAAGTCATTAGGTTTTACAGCAGGATTCCGCTCCAGCTCACAAGGCCAGGTCAACTCAGCAGTGGCTTCAAAGGAACATTCCAGAGTTCATCTCTGCCTCGGATTGGCCCTCAGGAAGCCCTGATGTCAACCTACTAGATTATCGGCTTTGGTCCGAACTGGAGAGGATGGCATGCCACAGAGGACACCTTACCTTGGAAAGCCTCAAACAATCTCTAGTCTGGGCAGTTGAGCACTTTCCTCAAGAAGTGCTGCGTGCTGACTGGCCACGGATATTAAATGCCTTGTTAAGGGAAAATGGGGACATTTTAAGTAATTTCTTTTTTGTTTACTCTCTATAGATATACATTTTATTTTCTAATAAAGTTTTTGAAAAAATTAATTTTTCTGTTGAAATCTGTATGTATTTCCTTGTAACAATATTTATGACAGGATTAGATATAGTTCTGACTTACCAACAACAAGTTCTTTAATTTCTTTCCATTTCAGTTCTGGAGCTTGTTCATGGACAATCGTAACTCTTATCCTCCTTTGGATGCCTTGGTGAAGAAGGAAAAGACCTCTGCATGGCAGATCGTCACTGTGCTCGACAACTGCTGGTACATACTCACCGTTCGGAGCTGATGAATCAAATAAAAATATAAATTTTAAAAGATGTATACAATTTTAAATTAAATATTCTCTTGGCTAGAGTGAGAAAATGAGTAGGTTATTTTTAGAGTACTATCAACAGTTATTAGAGTGAGCTTTAAGCATTTTTATATTAGTCAGTTTGTGGAGTTAGTATCTAAAAATTATTGAGAACTCCCAATCCGTATGTTAGAGATTATATCGATTGCCTCAGATGTATTCTTCTAAATGACTATGCTTATTTTTTGCATTATTTCAATGTAAGCATTTTTATCTTTAAGCAACAGAACTGTCTAATCACATTTGTTCACAAATTCGTTCACAATGAAAAAGAGAGAGAGAGACGGCCATAACAATAGCACTTCAGTTCTCACTTGTACATTGGTAGCTCGATGGTGAAAGACTAGTGATTTATAAAAAAAATTATAGAAAAGAAAATCTTATGAAATAGTTTACAACCATAACATATTTGAGAAAATCAAATACTCATTAAAAAATCAAGAGCATGAAATGTCACATGATTTGTGAATGAAAATTTAATAAATTAATTTTAATATTAGGGTTTGAAATAGTTCTTCATGAAAGTAAATAAGGATTAAAAAAAAAAAAAAAAAATGAGATCCTTCATCCACTCCTTGAATAATAGAACCCAAACAATGAATAATAATACTTCATCATAAAGGACAAATCCTTCCTATTTTAGCTTTTTACTCTTAATCTTTCTTATTAGCTAATATAGGTCAAATCTTTTCCAGTTTGCAACTCCTCATTTTGGAATCCCAGAAAATAATATTGAGGAAAAAACAAATAATATTTAGAAAAAAAACTTTAAAAAGATGGACATTGCAATTTGTTGATTTATCCATCATCATGAAGATTATCAGGAATGACCAACTCTCATATATATGTATTTGTACAATAATGAAGTAACTAATTAAATTACCTAATTCACATATTTCAAACCAAACTAAAATATCATATTTGGCATGGACGTGTGATGTACAAGGAAGAGGAAGTTCTCCAAACTTTGGAGACCGAACAGGCTGGCTTATTGGGATGGAAGGTGGAAGCATCCTTTTAGGAGGTTGTCGCACACTAAAAAAATATTTAAGTGAAAATAAAAACTATAAATATTTTTGAGCTCAATACATATATATATATATATATATATATATATATATATATATATATATATATATATGAGTAAAACTTACCCGTTATTACCCTCTTGCTTAGAATCGTTATGTAAAGGATGCTGCTGGTAGTGACCGAATATTTCAAAAACAATTGGTTGAACCCTCATGTAATCAAGAAAAGATTTAGTGACTGTGACAGTGATCTGAAACAAAATATTAAATAATTTTACACATAATCGTGGGCGAAGGAATGATGATCCTACCCCATGTACTTTAATTAGGAATGGTCACATGGTTTTCCAGGACATCAGTAAGTTTGGTCCTCAGGTGTTTGCTGACTCTGAGCAGCCATAATTCATGAATCTACACCAATAGGGTACTTGCATGGAAAAAAGTCTCATACACTTGAACTGCAATAGAATTCATGTGATAAGATATGTATTTAAGATTGATATTATATAATGAAAATAGGTTCGTATTTAGTTAAAAACTTGAAATAACGATGCATTCGGATGGTAGAGTGGGGATAGGAGTTGTCGACTTATTCCACCTTAGTATGACATACACGTCTGCCATATACGATACTAGCAGGTACCTCTAAGCACTGCCTTTATAATCATGCATTATATAAAGCTAATAAAATACGTTTTAAAATAAATATTACTGTTCGGAGATGATAGGGTAAGAGAAAAACTGAAAGATATTTTTTGGATGGAAGTTCTGAAGCTGGAAACACTATTCTAGCTAAAAAGAATACAATACTATGAGCGATGGAAGCACCAGTTTCACTCTTTACTTGAGGGTGACGATAGAGTGGAAAACGATGTTGAAAAAATACCAGGAGAAGAACTAGAGCCTTCGGATGTAGGTAAGGTCCAAATGACCATAGATAAGTTAAATAACAACAGTGCTCATGAATCAGGTAACCTTCCTGCATACATGTTTAATATGCAGTACAACTTTCTCATTGACAAATGGCAAAGGAAAGAATTGTCGAGTGAGTGGTATGAAACTATTACAGTGGTATGAAACTATTACATGTCCAACATACAAAAAAAGGAGACTACTATAATGCCCTAATTACGACGGAATATCACTGTTCTTGAGTGCCTAGAAGATCTTCTCAAGGATTCTATTCAACAGACTCTTACCTTATGCTTGAAGAGAAATAGAGGTGAAGTTCTGTGATCGAGTCGAAGGAGGTAAGTCTGAGCAATTTTATACTCATAAAGGGCTCAGACAGAGAAACTGTGGTCGTTGTTGCCTAACTCCTTCTAGAAGTGTAGCGCCCATTAAGAAGAAGAATGCTATGAGCTAGGTATATGTTGAAACAGTGGTATCTCCCCATCACTTTTCTTTAACACTAATTATCATTGCAAATAATCATCAGAAAAATTTGGGACTAGTTGCATTTTTATTGTTATAACCTAATTTTCAATGATAGTTAGAAATTAAAAATTCATGCAAGTACCCGATTTTCATCTCCTGCCCTATATAATTATACTACAATTAAAGATCATTAAAATAAGCAACAGTTAAAAATTACTAATTAATTGATATGTTGACAGGAAAAAAAAAATCAAAAACCAATTTTATGAAAAAAATTTACTTACATTTTGAACGTGGTAAAATCCAAGAGGCTGACCTTTTCCAGTATTTTTAACTGGTTCAGTCGAAAAGGCTTCGTCATGACGATGCAAGAAGCTAAAAATTGTATATAAATAAAAATCATTATCAAATATTTGAATGAAAATTCTTATATAATTATGAAAATAATTTTACTTGAATTGACAAAATATATCCGAGTATTCTGCTGGTATTCCAACGGCTTGTAATACTGTCACCCTAAAAGTAAAATCTGACCCGATTGGTAAGTGTGCTGGTGGTTCATCCTCCCTTTCTTCGATGTCAGCGCAACTTTCTCCTTTCCCGCTGTCTCCATCTTCTATATCTGAAAAGTTAATGTTTCTGACAATGAATAAAAATATAGTCAGCAGTATTATTTTACGCAATCTGCGAGCTGTCACATTCATATTCATTAATAATAATAATAATGGTCTAGGGAACCCAAAGGTTCGACGATGATGCACCAATTACTCTCACCAATCAACCGAAGTGGAAATCCATAATGTAATCCCCTAGGACGATTACCAGCCAACAGATGGTGGGTCAAGCCCAACAATTTTAGAAGCTCATTTTATTTTATTCACCGCAATGTAATCACCTGAATTACATTTATCAGCAATAGTCCACACAATTCAGTGATGTGTAACCATATAAATTCTCCAGTAGATTCAATGTTCTTTAGATTTGGTCAATATTATATTTTCATAGATCCTTAAATCTTTTAAAAATCTATTACCACTTTGTTTAATGAAGGAAGAGCTATTCTTCCATAGCTGTCTATTGAGCGATGTGAACATTACACTTCTGGCATACCTACCTCAGTATTTCCCCAGTTCTGGCTTTCTTTTTTAACCTGATGGTTTTTCTTTAAAATGAGATAATGAAACGTTCCTCCTCAGAAAGGAGAGAGATTTTGGGTTCAGTAATTTGTAGGGAGTGATGTTTGAGGACCAACAATTGTGCAGTGAGGTGACCGGGCAAGGAGCATGCTCAACCGCCAGGTTTTCCCTCTTAATTAATTATTTAATAGTGGCTGGGCATACCCCGGGAGGATATTCTGATCACAGGATCTCGAACGACAGTTGATGAAAAATTACTTGGCATCAGCCAGATTTGAATCCAGGACCTTGAGCTCAGCAGTAGTATATATCATCCTAATATAAATATTAAAAATAATGAATATAATATTCAAAAATACCTTCTGGTTTGTCTGTTTGACCTTCAACAACTCTCTCAACTAGTGCTTTCTTTCCACGAGGTGGGTCTTGCAATAACTGTTCATCATGGAATGATATTCTAGCGGATTGTCTAACACCACTCGAATGGTCAATTGTTTCATCATCTAAAATAAATATTAATTTTAATCAAAGTTAATATTAAAAAAAAAAATAATAAAAAAATTAGCATTGAAATCCATAATTTTATATATTATAAAATACTTATAATCCGTTATTTTGAATAATAGGTCATTGGACTTTTTGAAATTAAAGATTTACTATTTGTTATTTTTATATTACATTTGCCACTGCATTATAATGCATCAAGCAAATGTTTTTCCATTTATTTTGTCTTCCTTTATTTTTAATATTTGTTTACATTGTCAGCAGGATATCTCTAGACCACTACCTTTTTAGTTGTTGTTGAGGCTCACCATGTAACAGAGAGAAAGAAAGAGAAAGAACGAGAGGGTTTAGATAATTGAGAGTAGAAGAATGAAATATTGTGTATGGTGTGATTTGAAATAGAACAAAGATTGTACAAAGTATTTTGGATTGTGTGGTTTGAATTATGTTTGTGTCTGTTTTTTGCGGAATCCCAAAGTTCTCCTCCGTATGTCTTAAAATATCTTAGTATGGTGGTGTGGATTAGTCTCTTGTTTATAAGTTGAGTGGAGATCTGTAGTCCAAAAGATGTGACAGTTATTTGTATCTTGTGATCCATTCTTGTTTTTTTTATTTTGTGTGTATGTTCCAGGTGTTTCTTGCCCAAGTATAGTCTGTACCATACATGAGTTTTTGAGGGATTAACTAAAGTATAAATTTTGAATATAAATTCAGTAAACCTTTGTTACTAACAACTCGGATGCTACTGACTCATTATAATGAACCAAAATCAAATAAATTCTCTCAGAAAAATGCATTGATATTAGTTCTTAGTTTTGGAGAAGTAATTCCTTTAGTACAAACTATCAACTAATTTTACACTCCTAGAGAGAAATAGTTTTGTTACAAAAAACTTTAAAAGTACATTAGAAGAAACCTCCTGTACCTCATCACAATGTCAGAGTTTGCGAAGATCTTGGCAATTTTATAAAATCTCTCAATTTAACAATAATTCCTCTCACGTTTATTCATATTAACTGCTTTGATAACGGTTTAATGAGAATGATTGGTTGATTACATCAACACTTGGAATGTTTTTTTTTTCCTCTTCCAAGCTGAAATCCAAAAAATAATATTGTCGCGAAAGTCATTAAGCTATCCCACGTTTTCATAATGTTTAATACTAATAAAAGGCTTAGCGAACCTGAAGGTTCAATGCTAACAACACCAATCGCTTATTACATAATCGCTTATTACATATCTCCCTCCACCGTTCACCGTCCAAACCCGTACATCCCGTTTTAAGTTGTGGGACAAGAGACGTGAGATAAGTAGTTTTGTCACAGAAAAATAACAAATATTTACCGCCTTCAGTCTAACCTTAATCTCCTCTTCAATTTCGTTTTTTATAGTTATCAAAGACATTAGATACCTAAACTTCTCTACCTGTTCAAACGTATTACCGTCTATTTCGATATCCCCCTCAATATCGCCATTTTTTCATCTAACCATATATTTTGTCTTATCTGTGTTTATTTTGAGCCCTATTTCTTTACTGGCTTTCATTAAGGTTGTTATATTTAGTTTTATAGTTTCCGTGTCTTCGCTTAACAGGACCAGATCATCCGCATAGCCAAGCACGGATGTTGTCCCACCCAGATCTAACCCTTTTTCGGTTCGCATTACCTCTCTAATGCATGTTCTAATGCCAAATTGAAACAGGCGGAAGGGAATCACCCTGTTTTAAACCCGAACGAACCTCATTTCATAATGTTTACTAATCATAAATTATATTTTAAGTGTTAACGAGAAGGAGTTGGTCAGGAGGTGCGGTCAAATAAATACTAAATTTTTAAAATAGTATTTTAATTGTTACACCTCTACATTTTATTCGTTATGCCTAAAAACTTAAAAACTTAAAATTTTTTTTTTTAATTTAATATTTATTTGACCGCACCTCCCGACCAAGTCCTTCTCATATTATATAATGGTCAACCATCTCTACACCTTTAAGTGTTGTTTTAAATATTTCCTTGTTAGGTTAAAAAAGAAAATCCACAATAAAAAATAATAATTCAATTGATATATGACCAGTGAAGGTTTCAATAAATAAAGTTTAATACATATTGAGTGTTTATATTTAAAAAACTTTGTTATAATGAGCTAATGATTTTCTAGTCCGTTTCAGTTCACTGTGACATAAAATCTGAAAGAAAAACTTTGATCTTTTTAGAATCAAACCACAAATATAAATTTAACAATGTCTAACATTAACAAAAAAAAAAAAAAAATTACCAATAATTGCTTGAACAGCGATCCGCAAATACCCTTTCACATCACCTTTCTCATTCACGATGGCAACTTTGTGAATAAGAGGAACGGGATAAAGTAAGTTACTCAAATAAACAAATGCCCTAAAAAGAATTATTTAAAAATTATAAATGATAATAGTTTAACAAATAAATATTAAAAATAAAAATAAGATTACATGACTAAATCTTACCTGCCGACCATTCTGAACCACGGGAATCTGTCATAAAACGGATCACCTCTGGTCAATGATTCGATATTGTAATCGGGAGAAGTTGGAGAAAGTTCTGCTTCATTATGATACATCTCTCTCATCAATTCAAGCCTTTGCCTGCAAAAAACATTAAAATTGGAAGTTTACATAAACTTTTCAAATATAAATATTTCATTTTATATTTTTCAATCAGAAATTTTTCTTTCTGTCATCACAATATTTTTTAACATAATGTAGAAATATTAATTTGAAATCAATTAAAATATTATTCCAATCATGCATTATGAACACAATATGTAATAATAAGACAGAGAGAATCGAAAAAATAAATCATTAATATTATTTAATTTTGGATAAATTGGAAGAGAGTAATATAAACCCTTAGTTCTCGGCAATAGTAATCTAGACAGCAGTGTTTGCATAATGCAGACCAGAGCTAATTTAATGTTACACGAGATGTTTTATATCAAGTTGGTCATCATTTAAAAGAAGGGATTCATTCCATATCGCACATGTTTTTAATAAACCCTAGTCTAAGCTAATGGCTTTGGAAAATCCAAAAATGAAAGCTTTCAAATTGTATCTACCTCAAAATATTGCTATTCAATCCATAGGTTGGTAAAAAAAATCTTGTTTTTCCAATTTTCTTTTTACCTAGACATTTCAATTAACTTCGATACATTCCTAATTATTTTTGTAGTAATAACCACATGATGGTTTACGTCTCATGAAAATTATCCAAACCTTCAGAATCTTTGTTTTCTAGTCAGTTTATATGCTTCCATGTCACTGAATAATTGTAATTTACACATTTTAAATTTTTATTTGTATCACGTACCTTGTACTTCTAGCACACCTTGCCATAATAACCAGAACCATAAAGGCAAGGTGTGCTAGAAGTAGAATATATGTAGTTTAATGAGAAATGAAAATAATTCAATGACTTAGAAGATGATTTATCTTTTGCTTAATAAACTATAAACTGACAAGAAAACAATGGTTCTGAAGATGGGGATAATTTCCCTGAAATGTTAACCATCATATTGTCTGCACTATCTTAAAGTAATGAATGTGAGCTTGTTAAATGTTGCACTTTAGATGGTGCCGATGATAAGATTAATAAAAAATAATGATGGAAATATAGAAGTTTACTGAAATGCCTATGACTTTATATAGACTTCAAGATGTCTTCCAACCAAATTTAAAAAGAAATGGTCTTTAACATCATGTGCGTATAAACCTTATTGAAATAGTAAAACAGAGTTTGAATAATCAATTTTCCAAATTTCTTGATACAATGAAATTTTACATATTTTTATCTGGTATTTTTCTTTCTACTGCTGTTATTCTTCATTAAATAATTCATTGATCATTAAATATTTTCATAGCTAGATTGGTTCCTGTCAAATAAAAAGGTAAGCGTCACCTCTAGCATATTAAAATTCTATCTGAGATGAAGAAGCAGATATAAGATTTAGTTATTAATTATTCCTTAGAAATGATTTTCTAGCGCGGGCTCATTATCGTGTATGGGGAGTGTCCCAATGATAGTGGATGTGGGGATGGTTGGTGGAAATTCTTTGGAAGTTCCTCCCGGCTAAGTCCGACAGACTTGCTGACCAATAATGAGAGGGGCCTTCCAGACTTGCTGGAGGGAGGAGACCTCCAGATTTGCTGGAGGCAGGAGCCCACCAGACTTGCTGGAGGGTGTGACGTAGGATTGAACGCCCTACTCACATATCTTTTTTAGTTCAACATACACCACAAATAGTCATGGATCTCCATAAGGTAAAATGCTCATTATCTGGATGTAGACTAGTCCCCCATTTGGGTCTCTGGGTGGGGACTGCGGTACTTGTCCAATAGTAGGCCTAGACAAAACCTTCCTTGTTATCTATGTTATCTAATGTTACATCACATAACCCTCTCTCTTCTTATCTCGTCAAAGCATTCAGGTTATAAACATTGGCAGGTAGCAGTCCATCCTGTCTGAATAATGGACAAGCACCAAATCGTTAATTCCTCCATATAATGTATTATAAATAAGTTTTGCAAATTAAAACCTGTATATTTAATTTGAATTTATGTTATAAAACATTATTATTACAGTACTATTGCATAGATTTGAGGCAACTGAATAAAGTTCTGTTTCGTAATGTTTTCAATTATTTTACATTAGTTTTATATAAAGAAAAAAGGTATATTGTTTGAAAAAAAAGAAATATTAAGTTTTTCCATTGGATTTTCAAACAAATATACATTTTCTAACTGCTTCTCACATGTTTTTAGTGATTCTTATGTTTGATGTAGACACCCCCCACCATTACACCAGCTATTGATTTCCATTTTAATAAAGTGCTGCAAATTTTTTCGAATCAATAATAAAATCAATAAAAAACATACATATCAAATCAGTGTGAATTAGTGGATTTTTATTTCATTTATGTTCTGTGATACCTGATACACAAATTATACAATTTTATGAGCCATTTTAGTGGATTGAAAAATGCAGAATTTCAAAAAAAGTAAAAATTCTGGTGCAAACCAACTCTCTATGATGGTATTTTGTTTTAATAATACAATTATATGACATCCATTGATACTTTATAAAAAAATAAAATAAAATAAAAAAGTATCGAGACTCGAACTGCTTCCTGCAGTACCAGACGGAATGCCCAGAAGAAGACCTACATCGTAGGTGGAAACGTTGGACAATGCAATAAAAACACTATTATATAATATAGTATTTTATATATAGACTATCCCCTTGACTAACTTCTTCTGAAATAAGAATCGATGGTCAACCATTTCCACACCATTATATTTTGTTTTATAAAATTCAATGGAAAATCTAAAGTCGTTCTTTATCCCAATAGATTATTTTTCACTTTATTGTTACACTTGGCAACATTTTTTTTTCTTCTGAATTGATAGTATAATAAAGTTCTAAAAATACAGATACATCCATTGCCATTCTTTTAGGATTAGCAATAAAAGATTTATATTTACAAAGTAGTAAGGTAGGCCATAAAATTACAGATTATTACAGAAATGGTGCCATTGAAAAGGAAAAACATTTTATTAGTTTAATAGAAGATAATGAGACAAGATAAAGTAATATGTAAAATACTAAATCAGTAAACAGTATCTTTTTTTTTTTTTTATTACTCATCACAAAAACATTATAAATTTGATGAGAAACTAATTTAAAAAAAAAATCAATAATTTGGGTTTGACCATGTAAGCATGCCAGTGAAGTAAAAATTTATAAAGACTATCCAGAATGAAAATAACTATTCAAAAGTTGAATTAATATAGTAAATTCAAAAAGCAAGTGATAAATCTATGTTGACAAAAGTGAAGAAATGTTTGCTTGAAGATGCTATACCATTTCCCCTATTAATAAATCACAGGAACAAACTTTAATCATATTGAAGTCATCTCTCAAGTTAACTTAAGGAATGATTGAATTTATCTTGGAAAACTATATGTTGCCTTATGTAGATCAGATTGCAGAGAAAATCTATATTTAAATTATACCTCAGTTACAAAGAACTAAAAAGATCTTACATGCTGATGTATTGTAAGTTTTCTAAACAGTTCAAAACATACTATATACACAAAATATTTTGTTAGTATAAAGCCATCAAACTGAAGGTGCTTTCTGTCAAGTAAGATTTTTTCATTTTTCCATATAAATTTATGATGTCATTCAGTTAATCAGGCATAATCATAATCAAAATTAGAACTGCTGGTATTATTTCATTGTCCGTTTGTTTTTTTGTTTTTTTTAAACCTATAACACCATTATAGGTCAATCAATAGATTTTCAAGAAAGCCACGTCCTAGCAAAAAAAATAGATTTTTTTAGGTTGAATCTAATTTTCGTTAAAATGAACTGAAAACATATGATCACATACAAGTATTGAACTTCTCTGTCTTACTTTTTTATATTGACAAAACACTAATTATTGGTAATTCAGAATAAATTAAAATAAACTATAATCAAAGATCAATAATTGCTTGCTAAAAAGTTTTTGCAGTGAGAAGCTACAAACAGTGCAAAAAGCAAATAGAACATAATCTACTCTATATCAAGATGAAATGGACAGAAACATTTAAATAAAATTTGATGACTAATTAGGAAAAAAAATGAGCCTGCATCTCATCAATAAATTAAAAAAAAAAATAATAATTTCAAGCTTTTCTAAAGAAATCTATGCAGCTCTAATACGATGTAAGTGCTGAAGGTCACTTTTAGAAAATCTGTCATATCATGAAGTACCCCGGTATTTCATTAAACGGAGTTAACTTTACAATATAAGATACCAAAGCAATAACATTATAATGGTTTGATGAATCTTGGTAATTCGAAATGCTTTCCCATGATTGTTTGATTAACTAATGAATTTTATTAACTGAACTAGAAGAATTCTTGCGCCTTGAAATGCACAATGTTTAGGCGTGGATTACAATTACTTCGGTCACTCTTGGAATGTCGGAAATGCCCCAAAGTTGTCAACTGTTGTGACATCAGCTCTTGCCCCATTCTCCCTCCCCCCATTCTACATATCTTTCATATACAAAAACCGATATGTTCTCTCCATGGAACTTGCTAGAAATTGGAACGGTGAAAATGCATTCACCCATTCATGAGATATAAGAGGAAAAGTAGGAAAATGTTTTGCTCATTCCTTTACTCAAGTTCACTAAAAGGAGTTCTCACTTCAATTATTTCATTTTTCTGTTGAAGAACATTTTTTAATTATTAATTTTGTAAGTTTTCCAGAATTATGCTTATTAATTTTTATTGTTGTATCATTAAGTTGGTCTATACAGTTAATTTTGAGTTAAATATTATTTCATTTTAATCAAAATTATTTTTATTGAATTGATTAGCTTCATAATATTGTTATTTGTATTTAATTTGCAAAATCATCAGAAAATGGGGCCCTGTCAGTAGTCAGTATTAAAAAAAAATTGTGTCTGTTTGAATATTAATTTTTGAGGAATGAATGAATGTGATAAGGACTAAGGCTGACAAAGAATATGGGAAAATTAAATGATACTGAATAATGAAAATTATCACTAACAAAAAATATCAGTCATGATAAAATAATTAATGGTTTTTATTTACTGCTATTTTTTTTCACAGTGTATAATAAATTCATAAGCTTATTTATTATATATTCATAAAGACAGGTGGTGATGTAATATAAACATCATGTATAAATCATTTTAATCATGTATTAAAAAAATATAAAATGTAAAAACAAAAAAAATACCTTTAAGAAATAATTAAGCATATATCATCCAGGAAAAAAAGGTAGTAGAATAGTAAATGCAGTATCTTTAAAGAGGAAGAAATTATTAACTATACCAAAACTAATGGACTATATCTTAGTTAATAATTGTTCGATTTTTACATTTTTTTTTTGTTTTGTTTTGTTTTGTAGATAATTTAGTAATCTTTCTAATAATCATGGGTACTATCAAGAAAAAATTCATACTTTTTGAGTTATTCGCAAATTAAGTTTCTTTTCCTTCATAACTTTTTTTCCAGAAAATTCTGGGGAATAGGATTATTTTTCGCTTGTGAAGAATATCTTCAAAATGAGTGGTAAATCATGAAGAATTGACGACATTATGGCATATCACCAAAAAAACACCTTTTAGAAATAATTATTCAATATTATTTAGATGTTTATAACAATTTTTTTAAAATTTATTTTCATATCTTTTAAGAAGCTTAGATGAAGGCTCATGGGGCTATATAAGATCATCAAATTAAATAAAAGAACACTATAATTTTTGTGATAGAAAGAAATCATAAGCGTGGCATAGAAAATAAACGATTGCTACATATGTTACCAGTTCATCATACCATAACATGCCACTATTTCTATTAATAAATACCTGGGCTAATCAAAATATACAAGATTTTTAATAGGCCTTAATAATAAGCACTGAAAAGAAAAATGAAGATAAGAAAAAAAAAGAAAGAGAAAGAAATACTAAACGATTAAGCTTCCATGCCATAAATAGAAGCACATGGCAAACACAAAAGAAAAGACAGAAAAAATGGAGGACAGATACAAAAATAAACATATATAAAGGAGGAAAAATATGAAATAAGTTTATGGCCACCACCAACCTCGAAGGCACAAGATTGGCAAGAGTAAATGGCTGATTGAGGCAATGGAAAAAGTCCTCCATTCTCTGTTCTGGTGTTACAGGACTAGACGGTTCCTCATTGTATATATGCCTCATAAGTTCCAACCGGTTTCTAAACCAACATAAAATCAAATCTAAGCCATAACTAACCCCAATTATTAACATTACTTATATTTTAATCTTCTCGGCCTTATTGAATAATTCGATAATATTTGCCAAGAAATAATGAAAAGGCCTTTATATATATAGTATTTTAGATCAGTTTTAAAGCTTAAATGTTCAACTAATATAACAATTTAAAATATTAACTATTTTAAAACAAACTAACACAACTTACAGCATTACAACTCATAGCCCACGGCGGTACACACTTTTTTTTATCAAATTATTAACACTCATCTAAAACTTAGTGAATGGCTTCATCTTATTGTAACCTACAACTTTTTATTTATGAAAATTCTCGGAAATGGGACGTTTTCAATCTAGAAATCGGTAAACTTTGTCTATTCAATAGGTACTAAAAACTGATGCACACCGACTTGCTTTCCATTTGAATTGTAAGATAATTTGATCATGAAATTGAGAAAAAAGGTGGCTTACAAAAATATTGGAAAGCTTGGCATAAGCTCCACGACTAACATGTCAAAATAACGCGTATATATTATATAGGTAAAACGGCAAAATATTTTTGTAGACCACCTTTCTTCTCGATTTTGAGATCAAATTATCTTACAATTTAAGTGGAAAGCAAGTGGGTATTCATGAGTTTTTTATTATCTCATAAAATTAATTAATTTAATCAGAAAATGCCGCATTTCTGAAAATCATTGAATATAAAAAAGTTGTAGATTACGATAAAATAGAGCCATTTATAATGTTTTAGGAAAATGTTAATAACTTGATAAAAGGGGGTCTGCACCACGGACTTATATTCTTAGTTTCGAAAAAACAAATAATAATACATGGTTGCGGAATAATTAGGAGGCCAATCAGCTCCCAAACATACTTTCCCTTTAACAAAATTTAGCCAATAAGTTTTAATTTAAATTTTGTACTAAATCTATTTAAATTTTTATACTTGAAA